>OY759215.1:62439880-62902380 GCA_963662175.1 Aradus depressus | reverse complement strand
TCCATTAAATATGAGGTGCACCCTTCACAGGCAGGCATTGGCCCTTTCATTAAGGACACCACTTTAGGCAGCCCCAACCACTTTAATATTTTTAATGAATTTTGAGGTTTTTAGGAAGAGGGGGGTCGAAGGTTTCGGAAGAAGGGCAGGAGGAGCACTTTCAATATCTTCAAAATTAACTAATTTACATAAATTGAGGTATTGAATAATGATGCGGTGAGCAAATTTGGTAACCAAGGCACTATGGGACAAAAACACTAATACTGCGCACAATGTGAGGGTCAAAAGTATCGTCCTTATGGATTCATATATAATTAAGGTGACCAGACGTCCCGTTTTGAACGGGACAGTCCCGTTTTAGAGGGACCTGTCCCGTTGTCCTGAAATATATGCTCGGGACGCTTATTTGTCCCGTTTTACAAATATTTGGTCCCATATGTACTTTTGACAGCATCGAGTTTGCTTCCTAAATTCCATTCATTGGTGATGAATGAATCAACTGAATTAAATTTTTAAAAAAATGAATCAAAACCCACCACTAGTAAGTAATAACTAATAAGGCATGAGAGATTGATAGCATCGGCCGTTCCCCCCATGATGCTAGTAAAATGTAACTTTGCAATGGGTTGTGTACAGTTTTTAGATTTCATCAAAAAAAAAGCCTGATATTTTGAAAAAAATTCACTCATCTCAAAAATATGAAAAATAAACATTGAAGTCAGTTTTCTCGACAATATTTTTTTCAAGTGGTATCAAGTTTATTTCTAAATGTAGTCTGATGATATTTTATTGAATAAAATAGTATTTCATATATATATATATTGGTAAATAGTATTTTTTTAAGGGTGTCTCTAACTTCCCCGATATTGTGGGTCCCGTTTTGAGAATCTCATAATCTGGTCACCTTATATATAATAGTTCATGTTCATACATTCATTCATTACATCGGCCGTCAGAACTTTTGAGTAGAGGCACCCAACCCTCTGACCCCTTCGGTGGATATGGCTGAAAATAATGTGTCGTCGTTATGGTCTTCTCCAATCACAGATAACATTTCGTATACATACATTCATTCTATCCAAGAGAAACATATTGTAATGACCCATATTGTTCATGACATTAATATTTAATAAATGAAAAATAATGTACTAGAGTTTCAATCATTGTATGAGACCTAAGGAAGGTTACTGGAGGTTATCATATCGATAATGTACCAGGGTCGATATACTATAAAAATATATCAATTCATTTATTTGAATAATGTAATACAATTAAATAATAAGGTAATAGTGTGTTAACAATAAATGTAAGCAACTAGAATTGTATACGGAAATATGTAATTGTTATGAATATAAAAAAAACAGATGTTTAGTAGTTTAAAGGCTGTAAAAATTGTGGCCAATGGGCATAGCGCAATCCAAAACTGGATAAGTCGTCTGTCCCCTCGAGAGGCAGGAGTCGTTTATCAGGCTTGTTTAGAGGAGGTGTAGTGGAGTGGTTAGTGCCGTGAAAAGAAAAGTATGTGAGTCAGTGACAAAAAAAGAAACCGGCTGTATGAAGGCAGAGGACATGGAGGGTGTGTTTCTGGAACATTGAACGTAGGAACAGAGAAGATGTTAAAGCCAACCTGAAGAAATTAAAAAATGGTCTAGTATAATATAAAGCCCAGAGGTCAGAAGATGAAGTTAGAAGACATCCTTGCAGCCCATCGCTCAACTTATCTCCCTGTTTGAAATTTCACACTCATCAACAAAAGAAAAGAAAATAAAGAGTCAAGGTTTTTATCTGTCATAAAAATTTCATGTGTGTAAAAATGTGTAACTAACCCTTTCTTCTAAAAAAAAAATTTTTATATTCAAAAATATGTTTTTTGAATCTCAAATATAAATGTAACAACTTATTTTTTTTGTATAGTTTTTTTATTAAAATAACCAGGTCATCTTAGAGTATAATTATATATAAATTTAAAATTTAAATGTAAGCGAGTAAAACTAACGTTACAATATATATATTTAAAATTTTTTGAAGCAGGATATCCGAAAATCTGAAATTTCGGTGAAAACAACATAATATATATATAAAAAAAAATATATAGTTATTATTTTTATTATTATTAACTCATCCCCGGGCTTTAACTATGAGGTCATATCGCCTACTACCAGAGCGCTCTTTCATCACTCTGGTGGACATGATCCCGACTATACTATGGGAGTCCTAAATTTTGCCTACCCTAAATTCACCTAAAGTAGGGGTCTTTAACGAGTATCTGACATCGTACAGGCTCGGGACCGTCACTTAACGTCCGTTAAAGGTACATATATTCATAGTAACAATATAGTTAGTTATTGTGTCTCATGCCCGAGCTTTAATAATGAGATCATCCTACTACCAGAGCGCTCTTTCGTCGCTCTGGTAGGCATGACTACATTGTGAATAGTAGGCGAAACCCATGTTTAGTTAGTAAGATTGGGTGTCTTTAACGAGTATCTAACACAGGCTCAGAATCATCTCTTAACCACCCATCCGAAGGACGGCGTGCTCAAAGTTTTTTTACCTCCCAGATAAAAGCCTAATAACCTAAGGGTCATTGGTCGCAATAGTGTTGTTTCTTCAATACCTTCTTCTTACGTCGGAGAAATTATTTAGAGAAAATTTATCTTTGATCAGAAGCCACTTCTGTTCAAGAAGACAACGGCAGATTTACTATATTGGAAATTCAACACGTAATTGTTGGACTGAATACTAATTTAAGTAATCTGCAATGAAGAATCAACAGGTTAATTCAAATTTCGACATGAACATCATCCGGTTTAATCAGACATATATGAAAATATTAAGTGGTTATCTGGTAAATCCATAGAAGCAATTTGCAGGTAAAATGCTGTCTGGTTGCTAAGAGTGGGACTCGCGTTTCACATGATCTAACATTTCAACGAGAACTCATGTCACCGGATTGCTTCCTACAGTAATGTGAGACTCTAATCAGTTTGACAAGTAGGCATGTTATATGGAGTCTCTCTGATAGAGGTTTCTCATTTCTCCCATCCTGTGTCGGAACAGAATCAAATTGCGAAGAGCCAGGACTCATCAGAACCAGTTGTTACGTATTAAATAATACTCTCTCTAAATACATTGTGTATGTGATTGGAACTTTGTGAGAGCACCAACTTAGCAAGGATTGTAGCAATGAACATGAAACCTGCCAGGAAGATGTGCTAACATTCTGCAATAGATAGCTTGATTTATGACCTAATCAAAGATCTCTTCAAATAAATGTTTTTCTTAAACTTCTCTGGGATATTCACATTGACACATTCTATTTAATTTTAATATTTACAAACCCATAGTATCATTAATCATTAATTATAATTAATGTGATAATTATCACAAATAAGACATAATATGGCGAGTTTGGAGCCAGAGCGGACCAACCCACAATTTTTCGGAAAATGAGTTATTACCATCCTGATGTTGGCATAGGTTCCCTTTTTCAAAACCAGTGTGGATCACTTAGTTTCTTCACTTCAGTGATAGATAGCAGCACTTTAAGTTTAGTCCACAAATATTTTGTGCATATATTTTCAAAGTCCCAATGGATCATACGGCCTTCAAAAACTTTATAGAACACAAAAAGGGATCACTCATCCAATACTATTCTAAAATTTCAAATATAAATAAATATTTGGGGCCCATTTATGGAGATAAACAAAATGTACTCAATTTTCAATTGCCATTTTCTACCTGTTCAGTTTCAACCAGTTGGTCCGCTCTGGCTCCAAACTCCTCATATCATCTATTTTATTTTTTTATTTTTATATATTAAAATTCATCCTACTAAAAATAATTAACTATCATAAACAAAAAATAACAAACTATCATACATAATATAAACAAGAATAAGAATAATATATATATATTTTTTTTACACAAACTACGTTGTGCACCTGTTCTATAAAAATATTCCTATAATACCTTTTTTTTATTTTTCTTTTACACAGAAATTACAAATATGAAATGTGATTATTTATTTTTTTGATTTATGACCTAATCAAAGATCTCTTCAAATAAATGTTTTTCTTAAACTTCTCTGGGATATTGAATTGTTGGTTTTTTTCCGGCATTTCTTCCAGAGGTGTCTTCTTTTTTATTTTTTTTGACACTTACACGTCCCTTCTTCAGGTCACTATGAACCTACTATGTTCACCTCTGGAAGAAATGCCGGAAAAAAACAACAAATAAAAGTTGTAAAGAAAAATGAAGGGGACATTTAAATGAAATACGATTTTTTGAAAGTCGGGCGGTTTGCGAGATACATGCCGAAAACGGTCTTAAAACACCTCGAACCCATTTTTTTTTTAGATGTTTGCTTGATTTATGCGAGAACTGTTAGTCGTATCGTCTATGGGCCAGTGAATACGATCACTCCTCGTAGAATATATCGATAGACAACAGCAAAGGGAAGGGGGGGCTTAGCATGGGGACAAGGAATACAAATAAAGAAAAGTTCTTATACCCACCTCATTTTTACAGATCACTCTTCCTCCAAAATGCCTTTCAAACTGACTGGGTATAAGGTCAATCTTAGAATCAGGCTGCACAATGGATCTATGATAACAGCAGATGCCAGCACATTACTAGCTTATAACCAGTAATGCCAGTTTAAAATGAATATGAGAGGGAAAGAGATCTGTAAAAACATGGTTGTTACAAGAAAATAATAAAACCGAGTAGTGTAATCTTAACGTTACTCATGCAGCATGAAAATGTCTCAAGGTCAGGAATGTTACACCGAACGATGTCAGATTTACCATGGTAAAACATTTGAGGCATCGATAGTTACGGCTCTAACTAAATTTTAGAGTTCCCGAAGAGGGCCTTATAAGTCTCTTGATGGTTTCACGTCGCACCATATCTTCACAGATACTGAACAGAAGTTTGAGGAGGGGGATGGGGGGTGGGGGAAGGTAAAATTATGTATGAGCGTCTGATTAATAAAAACGAAAAATATTTCCTGATCTTTACTAAAATCAGGGCATTATCTGAACTTTTATAGAAGTGAACAAGATGGAAAGCACTCCTACCCGATACAGGTAAATCATTATTTCAATGACTATTTCTCATGACAAAAAAACTGGAACCAATCCTGTAAAAGCATTATCCTAATAATAGCGGGAACCATTGATGTTTGGATGTCAATATTTTTTGTAAATTATTGTGAATGCTTTTAGCTAATGGAGGAGTCAGTATCATCACGGCCAATCAAACTCAAAAGTCCGGGAAAAAACAGTAATGTTGGATGTGTATGGCCGCTGCCTTGTGATCCATTGATGAAGTGCCCCCAAGTTGGAAGTACATTGATAATCGACAAAAAAATACTGTTACAACAACTTAAATCAAGAACAGCACGCTAGTTAAAGCACAGTAATTTTCGGATGCACCACGTAAGAAATTTCATGAAATAAGTTTCAACCATTGTTTTAACCTGATACCCAAAAAAATTCATAGAACATAAGTGGACATGGTAATTGAGGTTGTTTCTAGGTGTTTTTTTTTGTTTAAAATTTTTTTTTATTTACCAGATCAACATGAATTTGTTTTGCATGGTATAATTACATAATGAAAATCTATGCGTTAGTAACATTTGGCAAATGAGAAGAACTTTTGGGATACATTTACCCCTTGAAGTTCGTTTAAACAAACAATCTTAAAGAAACAGAAAAAAAAGAAGAAAATATACAGTATTTAGAACATACAGATGGCTGGAGTAGCAGTAACATAATCAAAAATTTAAGGGGGGAAAACTGATAGAGTTCATAATATAATGTCCTGAATGAGACGCGGTTTTAAACGAAGTGTTACGGAACGCACCCCTAACTTAAACCTTCTAGCACCTTTAACTGATGGTAAATTATCATGATATTTCCTGAATTTCCTCCTGATTAAGTCGTCTATGGTCTAAGGCAGGTGTATAAAGCTCGCTTCCCTTCCATTTTGCTTTCCTCATTCTTGTAGGGTTACAAAGAGAGAAATTGCGGGTTAAGTTAAGACAAAGACTATAGTGAACCAACGTTCATAGTGACCAGAAGAAGGGATGTGGAAGTGTCCCGAAATATTGTCAAAAAAAGAAGACACCTCTGGAAAAAAATGTGAACTTTTTTTCGACACATTTGCGTCAATTGACAATAATCCTGCAACACCTATATTCAACCTATTATGGACCATATATTTCAAGCCTATTTACCAAGAAGGCATGAAAGAAATATTTCATTTTAAATAAGATTTATCTCCAATAAAACGCAGACAGGAATGAATTATTAATTGCAAAAGTTGAAAATTGAGTAAAAGATACATATTCTAGATAGAATCCATCAAAAGTATGTCCTTTAAAACGAAGGGAATTGTCGTCGGTATCTGGGCCATTGGCATTAAATATAATTGGGCCTCCATCTGGCTCTTTGTTAAAAGCAATAAATGTGAAGAGATTCAGGAGGCAGAGCTGAGAGCTATTATCCTCCCCACTCCTTCCAACATTATTAAAATCTTATGAATTATTTGTTAGAAGTAAAGACTTCTATCAGTTAGTTGGATAGCTATCTCTTCATCTCCCTTCTACATGTAGTCTTCACAACTACCTTGGAGATCAACTTTGATTATTATAACTTGCATTATTACAACTTTGATTATTACAATGAACAATTTCTGATGAAAGATAGCCTTTCCTGTATTTTAGATCGAATTTATCGTCAAATATCTATATTTTCTTCAGAGTTCCCTTCCAAAAGGATCTTGAGGACACATCCTCCTTTCTACAATCTGTCCTCTCGTACTCCTTCATTTGATAAATTTTTTTTTAAACATTGCTACTTTTTTAACTTTTATTACTTATAACCTTAAAAAAATACGTGATATGGTCTTGACAGGACTTTCTCATATAATAATAATAATAATAATAATTTTTATTGTTTAAACGCTATACAATAAAATATATATATATATGCCCCCTATACAATTGAGACAGTGACTATTACATTTACAATATTAACATAATAATGACGGATATAAAAGAATAACGACATATAACTCGATATTAACTGTTAACGGATAACAATAACCGAATTGGAGTCGGGAAACATCATCGAATTTCTGACGCATTATACTTCGCATAGTTAGGGTAGTAAAAGTTATTAATTGTCTTATAGACAATGCAACCCTCCTCAACGCCTCACTTAAATCATATACTTTTTTATTTTTTTATATAATCAGTCCGGTTAATCCGCTGCCTCCGATATCCGTAAATCTACTGAATCCATCTATATACATAAAGTCACTCCCTCGTTCTGCCTTCTTGGTTAACGAGAACATCTTAGGGCCTAAATGGACAACATTTTCAGGGAATGATCATGATGAACCTGGGAAATGGAGCCACTTGAGGGGGAATCGAATAATGTTTTTTAATGTAAAATATTGAGTAACATATCGTTTCGAAGCTACCGTTACCAAGGCGCCTTAATAAGAAATAGCGACTTTACCGAGTAACGGCTGTTACCTTAGAATCTATATAGCTGCAGGTATACTTTTTTGAAGTGAGAACACGTCCCTTATTTCAAACCGCTAATTTAATGAGGATACAAGAAGACAGGAACCTCTAGGGACCTTCACACTTTGTGGTTCTATAGTTCACTGTGTATACAATCTCGTTATAGTGACAAAATTTTTGCACCAAAGTTTGTCCTCAAAAATTAAGTTAAGTCCATAGGATGCGCTGCGGGGCAGTAGAAGTGTTAATTTGGGGGCGGTGGTAACGAGCTACAAGACTCTCTGCAGCATGAGAATAAGGACATCTTTACCTGGTCTCAGTAACTAACCCTAATTGGAGGTGTGACTCGGCATCTTTCAGTGGGTAAGAAGTGTTCTGGTCTGGAACCTCACCTTAACAGGAGAGTCCACAGTTAGTGCCGACAGTGCGAACCGGTCACCTGCCGCGCGTCAAAACAAAGCAACATTTAAATTCACAATGTCGCAACTCAATCTGCTGCAGTCTAATTTAGTTGGATGTGTACAACCACGTTATAGTGTGAAGCATGTGACGAACTTTTCCACCAAAGTTCGTCCTCAAAAAGCTAACTAAAATACAGAGCATATAAAGTACAAAATACATTGCATTAATAGTTTTTACTTTCTTATAGCTTATAGGGAATTTTCATTATTTTTATAGATTTTCACGTTTTAAGGTCCTCTCAATACGTTTTGACCATTTTCGCGATGTGTGTGAGATTGGAACTTTGTGAGCGCCCTACCGCAAAAACGATTTGTAACTATCGTATACTAGATCCAATTAATTTTGCCCGAAATCGGACGAAAAGTAAGTCCATTTTGCTTTGGGGTCTAAGTACATTTTACAAGATATCGCTTATATTGTTAATTCTTTCCGGCATTTCTTCCAGGGGTGTCTTCTTTTTTCTGACAATATTTCGGGACACTTACATGTCCCTCCTTCTGTTCAATATGAACGAAGTGACCTATCTCTCTATTAGGATATTTGCTTGTATACAGGGTGATTCCCTCGTAACTTAAAAAAAAAAAAAATTGGATGAAACTAGACCGAAAATGGAGTAGAATGCCTACAAAAAAACTTTAAAAAATCATATCTCGGCAACGGATTGAGATAGAAAGGTGCGGTTGGCGACATTCTACTCCATTTTCGGTCTAATTTCATCCAAATTTTACGAGGGAATCACTCTGTATATTTTTATACAGTTGTTAATATCTGTTTGTAAATAAAAAAAATAAATAAAATAAAAGAAAAACTGCCGATTTTGGAGCTAGTGGAAAGAGTGTATGAGAACATGAAACCAAAACTTTACTATTACTTGTACAGAGTGCTGCAGAGTGGCGGAGATAAGTACCGGGCCCCGTACACCCATAGGGACCACGCACGCGCTTGGAGAAAAAATCTCCTCAAAAAAAAGTTATCAAAATTTATGAGATTGCCCGAGCCCATCTCATCCATTTCACTCTCAACTGTCGAGCGATTTCATTAGGTTTGACTTTATATAAACTCATAAATTTCAAGAAAAAAGGGAATTGAATTTAGAGATGCGTATCAATGATAAAATATATCTTGTTTAATTCAACTCAAAGAAATATCCCTTGGAGCGAGGACTTCATCCCTAAATCAATTCTTTAAACAAATCCAGAAAAAGGATAGAAGATTAACGTTAGCGTTAGCGCGGGGTTGGGACGGACAAAGAATAACTCAATCGGTTTAGGAATGCAAATGATGAGACAGACATGAAAGTAACTGAATCTTTGAAACAAACAAGATGAAAGCACCTCTCCACATAGTTAACTAAGTCAACATTTTGTAAAAAAAAATACAAAAATGTTCTTTGTATTTTTCTTATAAAATGTTAAGTAGGTTTTCCACTTTTCTGTATATTCTTTCTTTTACGTCACTAGATGTCTAGGGAAAGTTACTAAATAGCCGGTCAGAAATATGATGTTGAGTATTCACCCGAATTTGTGTTTTCCGACACCTTAGATCCAAAAAAGAAAAACATTGTACTTCTGTTGGTCTTTCTGTGCCCGTGGACACGATATCTATAAAAAAAACATTTCGACAGGAAATTGTATGTCTATCCAGAATCCCTTGAGAACGAAACTTGTTGTTTTTCAGCAGCTTTGAGCCAAAAGAAAAGGAGAAAGGGCTCAAACACCAACTGCCCTTGTATTTTTTTTTTTTTTTTTTTTCTCTCCGAAATATAGAATTTTGGCAGTAACCATCCAGGAAATTTCAAGATAATTTCGCTCTTCAAAAGTCTGACTGTTATATTCTTGACATCTCGGTGTCTTCTTTCAATTTCAGCAATCCTCGTTACGACATTCTGGATTTCTTTTTGGCATTTTCTTTAAGCTTGAAGTTTAAACAATAGTTAAGTTCAAGCTACACGTCAGTATTCCAAAAAACTGCCAAGATGAAACGATAGGAGGCGCAGCGAGTCTGGTTTTGAGAATCGCGCCGCCCGACCTAGGTTGAAAGTAAGAGAAAAGTGTAGCAGATTAAAGATAAGACAAGAAAATTATATTTATAATTCTAAACCTTCTTTTGCGTTGTGGTGCTTCTGCAACTACTGGTCCGAATAACGAGGATTATTATTGTAAAGATTATTTGCAATGTAGCTTGAGATTTACCTGGCATCTCATTTTCTTTGATGTTCACAAAATATTCCTTGTTCAATTTTAATGTTTTTAATTTTTTTTCAAATTATAACTATTCCCACAATGTCAACAAAATTTGTAAAACTCACGTACCTATGATTCTAGGAAGAATCCTATGAACACACCGAAATATTATCGCCCAAGAAAATACACCTCAAGAAGAAATTTCTCGGGAACGTGAGCCGGAACTCCAAGTTCCCTATCAATGAATGCTCTCCATGGAGATTAAAATAAACATCGCAATGGGGGTGCATAAATATAGTCTAGGGATCATGATATCGGGAAAAACTATCGATATTTTTTAAAATGCAGTAATTGGTTTATTGGCTAAGAAAGCTGATAATTCAGCTTTATCGGTGTAATATCGGTTTCCTATAGTAGGTAGTAATTTCAACTACTCAAGCATCAACATTCCAATGTATCGCTTCCCTTGTCTAGATCGAAATGCTGACACTTATCTAAATCTGTAATATAGTGTAGACTTGACCTCCGGAAGCCGACCCAACCAACCTGAGTCCTCGTTATCCTGTCAAGTCCACTCAGGAGCCAGTAGCGTCGGGTGTATAAATCCTTCCAACTCTACTTCTTTCCTGATTCTAGTCCAATCTGCAGGCTCCGACTATGTGGAAACATTGAATCGTTCTCTATCCTCTATCACGTCCAGTCAAGAAAACGGTCCATGAAAGCAAAACGGTATACCAGAAGAAACCATGAGTTCCTGACAAATAGTAGATAAAAGGTAAAGATAAATAAAGAAGGTGGGTAGGAGAGCCGAATGTTTAGAGTAGTCGACTGGTTGTAAGAAGGGTCGGTTTCTAATTTCACGGGCGGGGGCTGAGGGGGGTGCCGCGGTCGTTTCCGACCCATTTACCGCCCCCCCCCCCCCCCCCCCCGCTTCCCGCTATTCACGTCTTACATGTTTTATGCAACCACACCCAGGCTCTTCCTCCTGTTTATGATTCCCAACTCTCCCCCTTCTCGCAGGTTCATGTTTCCTTAAAACATCACCCCGCATACAACAGTCTTGCTACAAATGTCAACTTTCTTCTCTCTACTAGCTGTACGTATTTAATTATTTATTTGTATTGACATTTGGTATTATAATTCATGACGGTATTCTTTCTTAAGCTCCTCGCCCACTAGGACAGTATTGTATCGGTGACAGTACAGGGAGGGTTCAAGCCTTTCATTACTATGACAGTTATTAGAGTTTTTGAATTAAGTCTCTGACCAAATCCCCCCCCCCCCCCCCCCCACTCCTTTAGCTCATTTGGTTGAAAATCGACAGGTGTTGTCCTTATAGAGTTTTGGATCAGACATCAAATTTCGTGTATATACATTCATTCTATGGCAATCATTAGAGCTGATACTTAACATTTTTGCAGAGATATTGTGAAACACTTGATAAAAATAAAGAAAACGTATGTTTTTAGAAAATATTGTCTATTTCACAAATAATATAACAACTAGAAATAAACAGAGCGCTACAAAAAGGAAATTGTATGAACGATCAGACCAATCTCAAATACTCACCCCTTTTATCGCCAATAATATAATCCTCCAGTCTCTGTGTATAAGTACTTACTCTCTCAAAAAACTGTATATTTTATTTTATAAAACTTTTTATTTTATTTTTATTCATATATTAACAATTGTTATCTTTAATTCACTTCATATATGCATTTAATCAACACATAGTATTTCAAATTTTTTATTTTTAAGATCCCAATTTGGGACGAAATGTCATTTTTTATGTTTTCCATATTTCAAATATTAACTGTACAGAAAGGATAGGAAAACCCCGTAGGGGCTGAAAAAGGATACCTACCTACCGCTTAGATTGTAAACTACCTACCTAGTTAAACTTCAATTTAGTATTTGTAAGTCGTGGCTGAAGATGGTAGCAATACCGAAAGTACTCCCATATTATATATTATTTGTGAAATAGACAATATTTTTTAAAAACATACGTTTTCTTTATTTTTAATCTTTAGAGCGTTAAGTCTCCCCCTAATCCCCCCGTTCTCTTTGGCCGATTTGTCTGAAAAATAATAGGTGTAGTCGATAGAGGGTTCTGGATTTACATATAGAATTTCGTGTCGACATTTTGTTTTCAAATTTGGAATCTAGAGGTCGGAATCATAAAATTCCATTGAAAACTCTGCATCGAATTTTGACCGATTACATAACTTCACCTATACTTCGTATATCTGGGGAATTAAAATGAGTGATCCTATTCGTAACGATGTATGTAGTATTAATTCTATCGCTATGTTCACAGACACACATTGACACAATTTTCGGATGCAGGGGTGGCACAACCCTTTCTCGGGTGTGGCATAAACACCTTCGTTTTAAGGTGGACCCTCTAATCCTCTCGCAACTTTTTGGTAAGCTTTAAAAAAAGTATGATCTTTTATGTTTTGTTGGAAGGGCTGGGATTTACCGGGGATTTCACAAAGAGTAGACCGAGTTGGGACGCTACACTATATCCAAGCAGACATTTTGTTCCGTTTTGGACAATACCATTGGTTTCTCTCTAATCCCGTTCTGGGCGGTCAAGCCCTGGCCTATTCTCGCTCCACTAATCCACAGACATCACAAATCCTCCAGCTTCCGTCTCCCCGTTCCTGCCCTGCATCAATCACGAATTTCTGGATTTAGAAGTTTAAAAATATCCATGTTAAATTTAAAAACGGGGTTGTGTTTCGTCGCCATGTTATCCAACCTCGTTTAATACAGGTCATTCTGCACCCCCATCCCCTTGTCCCTTTCAAATTCAAAAATTCTTTTCATAATGGCATTACTGGGTACAAGAAAGTTAGTTGTGTGTTGGCATCATGTTTTCCTTGTTTTAAGCCCTCTTATGGCCACAACATTTTTGTATTTTTCTTCATTCTTAATCCTTTTTAATAAAAGACTACCCATAATAAAAACATACTTTAAAATTCGTTGGCATGTGTTGCAATTTATACATTACTTCGAACTATTTCCTACGGATCTTTTTTTGGAGCGCTATAACTTTGGTCGTATTGGTCCTATCCCAAATCTGGGAAATTTAATTAGTTGAACTTCTAAAAAGAAATCTTTTTTGTATGGATCAATTTTCCGATAGGACTAATCATTTTTGTGTGGATCAAAAATTGATCCATACAAAAAAGATTTCTTTTTAGAAGTTCAACTAATGAAATTTCCCAGATTTGGGATAGGACCAATACGACCAAAGTTATAGCGCTCCAAAAAATATATATATATCAAGAAATGTCTAAAAAAATGAAGTTTCGAATAAATTAATTTTACGGGCGCGTGCTGGCGGAGCCCGTCATCTATCTTACATAGTATAAACATTGAGTGACCTTCATCCTAGCAACTACAGAGCAGGTGCATCTGTCAGATCCTTCCCCACCAAATTCGCCAATATTTGTGCCTTCAGCGTAGTGCCATTGTTTGTTCTGAAGGCTGTGAATTGAGAGTCTCCGAAGACGAAGAGTGAAAAGTAAATTTAAGCATGGATTATTTACCAGATTTAAAACAAATTTCCTGAGTTTTTTGAAAACATTATAAAATTGCTATAGTACTGAAAATTTTTTAAATTGACACTTATATGGTTATGCATTTCCAAGCTTCAATAACTGCATATTGTTAAGGTTGCGTAGTTTTCTAGTTTTAAATAAAATTACCAACTCCAACCCATTAACCATCTGTTCAGCTTACAGCCCACCCAACAAGGCACTGACACAACACGACATGACCACATTCCTCCATGGCCTGGGTCCACGATTCATAGCTGGTGGCGATCTGAACGCCAAACATGTGCATTTTGGGTGTCGCACGACCAACACTAGAGGACGGCGACTACTTGGACTACTAAATTCTTCCAGTTACGACATCATAGCCCCAAGACAACCCACTTATTGGCCCACATCCATCGCTAAATCCCCTGACTTACTCGACTATTTTATTACATCCCATATAAACGCATCTCATACTTACGTGACTGCCTTAGACGACTTATCATCAGACCACTCCCCAGTTTTACTTGAACTAGCCTCCAAACCCCTGGCCCGGCCTCAGAGGCCATCATTAATAACAGGACCAATAAACTGGGACTGTTTCAGAGAAGAACTGGACGACAAAATAAACTTAAACAATACCATACGGACACAAGACGAACTTGACGACGCAGCAGGTAACTTCACATTGTGGATTCAAGAAGCTGTGACAAAATCGTGCCGACCACCCAGACCAAGACGCTCACACAACAACATATCCCTCCCACCACACATCCTGCAGATGATAAGAGAGAAAAGAGCGGCCAGGTCTCGATGGCAAAGATCGAGGTACCCTTCCGACAGACAGACATACAATCAACTCCGGCGAACCCTCTCTACAGAACTTTCCAACCTGAAACAAGACAGACATGAGACATATATCTCGACTCTGGCGGCTCGAGATAACTCACTTTGGACAGCGACGAAACGGCTTCTTGGCAATGCACGGGTATCACACCCCCTTCGGCGGAATGATGGGGCCTGGACTAGGTCAGACCAGGAGAAGGCAGACCTCTACGCTGATTATCTTTCCAAAGTATTCACTCCCCACGAGGACATAGGAGACGACCAACATACAGACCAAGTACTGACAGCACTTACTACCCCCCTCCAACTAACTCTCCCCCCAAAGGCATTCAGTCCTAATGAAGTTGAACTGACAATTAAAAAACTCCCCTTACGGAAATCTCCAGGTCATGATCTGATAACCGCTGAGATACTACGACAGCTACCGAGAAAAGGACTAATTTACTTGACGAATTTATACAACACAGTACTACGACTATGTTACTATCCCCTTGTCTGGAAGATATCAGTAGTCAGGATGATTCTTAAGCCAGGGAAAACCCCAGACCAGGCCTCGTCATACCGTCCTATAAGCCTGCTTCCTGTGATATCCAAACCACTAGAGAGACTTCTACTGGACAGACTAACCTACATCACTGCACAAGACAACCTTCTCCCAGACCATCAATTTGGCTTTCGACAAAGACATTCGACAATACACCAGTGCCATCGTTTGGTCGATTACATAGCCACCAGCTTTGAAAGAAAAGAGTTTTGCACAGGCGTATTTCTGGACATTGAAAAAGCGTTTGATCGTGTCTGGCACCCAGGCCTGCTCTACACACTTAAATCTCACCTTCCTCACACATATTATTTAATACTTAAGTCATTCCTAGAAAACAGAAACTTTAGGGTATCTGAGGGATCTTCCTCATCACATTTTTTGGAGGTCAAAGCTGGAGTCCCCCAAGGAAGTTCCCTCAGTCCCCTACTCTTCTCAATCTACACAGCACACATTCCACAACACGACAACACACTACTCGCTACATACGCAGACGACACAGCCATTCTCTCAACACACTCAGACCCAACACAAGCAAGCTCACACTTACAGGAACATTTACACCAGCTAAAAGATTGGGCCAACAAATGGAGACTAAAAATTAATAGAAACAAATCTCTGCAAACCACATTTACCCTCAGACACAACACTTGTCCACCAGTATACATTAACAACCAGCCCATTCCTGCATCAGACACTGTCCGATATCTAGGACTTCATTTAGACAGACGTTTAACTTGGACAACTCATATCAGACTGAAACGCACAGACCTCAAAAGACGATTTGGACAACTGAAATCAATCATCGGACGACGATCGACATTATCGCTTGAAAACAAACTTCACATTTACAACACTATACTAAAACCCATCTGGACTTACGGAATCGAGATATGGGGATCAGCCAAAAAATCAAACATACAACGCCTTCAGTCATTACAATCCATCATACTACGCCACATTGCCAATGCCCCATTTTACGTTTCCAACCTCACATTACATAATGACCTCAACATCCCATTTATACCTTCTGTTATCAAGACACGATATCAAAATTTTCACGACAAACTCCATCATCACGCCAATCCACTTATTCTCCAATTATCCACGAACACTCTCCCCACAAACCCACCAAGACGTCTAAAGCGGGCATGGCAGAGGGACCTGCTCCAGGACTAGCCTGGACTCCTCTTCGGTCACGTACCTCAGCAGTACAGCGACACACTTGCCACAGCACATCATCACGATCACTAGTGACAAATGTTGTCGTTGTGAATATGTAAATAAATAAATAACTAGACAAGTCAGTAAAAAAAAAAAAAAAATAAAAAAATAAATAAAATTACCAGAGATATTTGTAAAAGACATTGTGTACGATAACATCTCCAATAACAAGTATTCCTGGTATCAACTTTAGGTAAGATTTTGAAATCACTGAAGAAAAAAAATTCAGATAATAGAGGTAAACATTGATGGGATATTTTTCCTTTAAAGTTCCCCTCTCAGATATAATTCCCCTTATGTTGACCTTCTTATAACCCCGCTCTCAGAAGGGCTGGGGTCTCTCTGATGAGCTCCTAACCATGTTAGATCCTCCCTTGGCCGGGACAAAGAACCACCCTCCTCACAGAATTAAAAGACTAAAACGAATCAACCGTCCTCTTATAGAACGCTGAAAACTTTTTCATTCTCGGCAAAAAGGAGGGCGAAGGTTTTAGAAGAGTTCTGTAAAAACAAAGGAACCTGATTTGAATATTATCGCGATGAACCCCCCTTCGCTTTCTTTCTCCAAGCAGCCCTCTCCCACTCTCCCTCAAGTGAATATTAATGTTTCGTTAGCAGTTCAGAATTGAGTTAGCACTTTATATTTTGATAAGAGATAATCAGGGTCATTTTCAAAGAAGTTCGTTATTAATTATTTTCCATAATTACTTGAATTAACTATATTCTCATGAGAATGAGGTTGATATTACACTAATTCTTCACTTCAAAGTTAACATTTTTTTTCTTTGCTTTTTTATTTGAAAAAAAAATTGAAACTTTTACAAGAAACAATATTTTTAAATTTTAATTTATATACCTTGATTATACGGTTATTTTTTTTTATTGTAATCATTTGGATGGATCCTCCATACAAAGTATATGAAATGTTGTTCCTTCTTCTTTCACAACCTGGAGAGATATAAAAAGAGTACTCTCTAAAGAAATCTGAAGAGGCTACTATGGCGTTCTGGGTGCTCCCCTCCCCTCCACAAACCTCCGAACCCACACACCTAACCGCCTTTATATGCCCCAACCTAAATCTTGATTTTATTTTTAAAAAAAATATATATATATAAAATCATGACGAAAATATTGAAACATTAGAAAACGAAATGGTTTAAAAGAAGTTATATACAGTTTAACAATGAAGTTCTAATTCATGAAGTATCAACGCTATTAACGTTATTACAATTAAAAAACAAATAATAAAGGTCAACTTCTATAAACAAAATAAGTCTACCTTTTTAATTTTTTTATTTTGAATATTTGCAATCCTTGTCTTTGTTCCTCCTCGGTCGGCGGCCTGCTCTTACGGAAATACGTGAGGAAGAGGACTAGGTGCTTGTGAGAAGGCGCTCAATGCTTGGGACATGTTTATAATCCAAGGCGTATTGGTCCGCCCCTCCTAGGTCCCGTCTAGCGGCCCGCTTCTACGTAAACACGTATGGAAGGGTACTAGGTGCTTGTGAGAAGGCGCTCAATGCTTGGGACATGTTTATTATCCAGGGCGTATTGGTCCGCCCCTCCTAGGTCCCATCTGGCGGCCCGCGGCCCGCTTCTACATAAACACATGAGGAGGGAAAACAGGGCGCTCTAATCTTTATTTACTGCCATCCAGGGGGACGGACCCTATTTAATTATCTCAGTTTTTAGAGACCTCGGATTAGCTTGCTCGGAGCCGACGGACTGGATACTAAATTCTGCTTAGACTAAGTTATGATTTGTTAACGAGCTTTAAGCCGATCCCAGTCCGTATGGCTCCTCTTGACCCCTCGGCCGTAACGTCATTAAGGGCTGCTCTTTATTTGAGATTAGGAAGAAGGCAGCTTCAGATCGTGCTAGTCATATCTTCAATGTTCTGTGTTCCTCAACACTGTTGGCTTTGAGCGCATCATAAAAATCTCTTAACTAATCATTATGAACAGTAAAGTTTAGAGCGAAGGCACCATACCTAACCGATCGGTAACTGTATAACCCGAGACGATCAATGTATTGTACTATGCCTCTTCATTCTCCGGCCGTTTTTATTGTCTTGTACTGCAATCCGAGATCCAGTTTTCAATGAAATTACAGTTTACAAGGTCCCAGAAATGTTTGTTGGCCATTTTCGCGATGATATTTGTCTTTTAGTAAGTTATTGTGTCTCATGCCCGGGCTTTAAAACTATGGGATTTTTGTTTCTCCAGGTTTAGTTATTTAAAGTAGGGTTTTTCGCTGATTTTAGAGAACAATAGAAGAAATTAAAATTGCGAATCGAATCATTTGCGCATTCGAGTTCCCAAACATTGCGAGGAAAGTTTTTCAACTTTTTTTTTTATTAACAAAAATTATTTTAGAATTATCCTTTATTAGCAGGTTTACTCGGCGTTGCCCCGTTAATAACTTTAAGCAGGTTAGTAACTGTAAAGAGACATATAAGGCCCATCTTCTACAGTTTCACAATCACGTTATGTTACTCCCTGTTTGTATGTGACTGGAACTTTGTGAGGGCTCCAAATCGGAGACGATTGGAGCAATGAACTTGCAATTGGATATGAACATGCCACACGAGCTAACTCTCGTGACGAAAATTGAGACCACTTTATATCACAGCTGAGTACACTTTACAAGGTACCGTTTTTGACCCAATCAAAAATCACTTCAATTAGAAGTTGTATAAATATCTGAAAGGCACATTTTACATGACAAAGGATTTTTGGAAGGTAGCGAGATACCAGCCGAAAACGGTCCTCCGTACTTGATACACATTTCTTTAGACGATTCCTCGATTTCTGCTAAAACGGTTAGTCCTATTGAAAAATTGTTTCCTATAAATAGGATTAATTGTTATTCCTAATTTTAGTTGTCTAAATTTTTCTTTGAAAAGATTCACAAAAGAACTGTCTGAAAATGACGCACATAAAAGTAACACCATGATCACTGTCCATTTTGAAACTGTCGCTCAACTCAATTCTTTTAGACTGCTGTCCATATTACTTCCGAAATATAGAGGACATTATGTAATCGATCAGAAATTCAATATTGCCTTTTCACTAGAATTTCTTGTTTTCCAACCTCCTCATTCCAAAAATGAAAAAAATTATTCTTGTCTTTCTATTAACACGATAACTCCCGATAGAATAAATGTATCAACACAAAATTAAACATGTTTGTCCAAAATCTCATATGAGCATTTCCTGATTTTCAGCCAAATCGAACCAAGGGAGGGGGATAATAGGGGCTTAACGCAAAAATCGAAAAACTGCCGACTTAGTTCAAGTACCGACGCGAAATTTAGTACATCAATTCAGAAATCCCTGTGTCAGTCAACTATTCATTTTTAGCCAAACATGGAATTTGAATTTAGAGGAAGAGCGAAAACATAGTTCATTAATGCATAGATTGCCGGTGATTTCGAGCTGTCCCTCGGTGTCCCGAGGGATCTTGAGCGACTCTGGTTTAACAAGCTAAACGAAATGTGTAATAAGATGCATTACCAGAGAAATGTTATACATCCTGTAAATAATGTTGTTATTTTGTCAATTGGTAAAATTAATAGCCTTTTTTTGATATCGAAGTGTAAAAAAAAAAAACACCCCTTCTTGCTGAGGGCGAGGGGCGGATTCTACCCACTAAATACAATATTTAAGGGCAGAAGTGCCCCCCTCCGGGTATAAAAACAAATCGACCCTTTACGACCCTAGGGGAGGGTAATGGTGATTGACAAACCCAGCCCATTACCCACTAAGACGATATAATTTAAAATAAACCCACCCTATATACCTACCTACATTACCCAGCCCTCTTTAAGGATTATGTTTACCCTATTATTTTTATCTTCTCTTTTAAATATTTTTCAGTTTCCTATAAGGAATTGATTTTATTGATAGTTGTGTAGCATGGAATTGTCGATATTGAAACGTTAAATATTAGTTATTTACGGAAAGTACCACATTTCTCGTGGGGAATATTGTGATACAACACGAATGAGAAAAAAAACCTTCGCACTTATTACATACAATATTTTTTCTACACTCAAAAACAAATATACAAAAGAAAAAATGGATATTAAAAAGTCGGTGAATCACCGGCAATATATTAATCAACTAATCGCTAATTAATCAAATAATCGGCTACCGATTTATTTGGTAATCAATTAGTGTCTTCTGAATCCTAATACATTTCGTGCCGATACATTAATTACATCAGAAGTTATTAGTGTTTTTAATAGAGACCGTTCTCTAATCCCCTTTTTTCATTGGCCGATTTGGTCAAAAATCAATATGTCATCCTTATGAAGTTCTGGATTCACATTTGAACTTTCCTGTCGACATATTTATTCATTCTATCGGTATTTATCGTGTTCATTTTACTTTCTTAGCTATCTATCTATCTAAATACTACTAAATCATTTGATACGTCAGAAATACAACACTGAGTTTTATGTTTTCAGACCCTTTCATTCCAAAAATGAATATAAAATCCTGGCTGTGTGTGTGTCTCTCGATGGAGTTGGATAATTGGGTAGTCACTGCAGAGATGAGTCGTCGGTGTTCATAGCGAATTGGTTGTGTGTCGTTTGCTTGAAGTGGGGAAATCGCGGGGATACATATCTCACAAGTTTTGAGATTATTGAAGATTGAAGAAGATCTGTGGGTAGGACAAGGCTTAAAAGCCGAAGAGAGAAAAAAACTCATGAGAGAAAATGTGAGAATGAGACGGCAAAATGTCGCGACGGTTAGACCGGAGATAGCAGCACTGGTGTATAAATGTTACCAGGAAAAATGTATATAATGACATAACGTTTAGTTTAGGGAGGGGTTTGGCAGATTAGAGCTGTCAGAACAGCAAGAAGAGAACTAGGTCGAAGAAATCAGTGTGAGTGTACATTGAAGCGTTATCCATTCTCCCGGAATGGAATAGTGGGTGCATAGAGCGACAGAATTAATATCCTGAATGGTTCCTCTCCATGGCTCTTATAAACGTAAAGAGAAAATACCTATTAGATATGCATGTATGGTTGACTGGATACTCCAACTGGGGAAGTTGGACTGTAATGATCTCTTCAGTAGATCCAGCGTGGGCGGCGGAGCTCACTCTAAACATAGAAGAGATCGCCCTCAGCCACATCACACAAATGGACCTACCTCTTCTCAGTCCAATGGATTTTCCGATTTTACCTCACGAGTGCGGTTTCCTTAGATTATGTTGGGAGGAGGCTTGGGTCTGTGCAATTTTCCACCCAGCTCCCGAACCCAAGGCACGTCACAAAGCGAGGAATCACTTTTAGCAACCCCCCCCCCCCCCCCCCCCCCCCTTCCCCTCTCCCATCTCGGCCCTTCGGAAATACGCCATTGGAGCCGGTCCACTTCACCCCCTTCCCTTGCTTTGATCCCCCAGCCAATGGTTTATTATTTAATTTGCCTTTCGCACGCCCCCCAGCCCCCCCCCCCCCCCCCACTCACCCCTTCCCTCCAGTCCCACATACAGTCAATTCGCCCTCTACCGGTCAGCGGGAGAGATTCAATTTTATCCTCCCTCCCTCCTCCAACCTCTCTGTTCAGTTATGCGGTAACTTTTCCAAACGGACAAATGTAATTACCTCTTCATCTATTGGTGCTAGAGTTTATAAAAGGACGTTTCAATTGGTCAATCAAAACCCCTCCCCAATATAGTCGGAAACAACATTAGTAACGGCAGATGGTATTTCTCAAGGAAATTGTATTAAATGTAATATCTAACTGAAAAAGCAACCATTAAGCAATTAAGAGATCATGTGAAGAGAAATGTTCTGTACCAGTTCTTATTTTCCAAAAGAGCAAACCCATTTTATACTGAACTGTTTGAAGTCATCCTAAACACTGAATCTGCACTTACTCATGGCCATGTGGTAATTAGGTCTCAACCACAATTTTTTACATTCATTTTTTATTTCCGAAATCCCAGACCTGTAGTTTTAAATCTGGAATATAAAAAGAGGGAATTTCACGGGGAGTTCCCCTGGAGAAGCTCTTTATGTTGTGGGCCTTATTGTTGTAATGTACGTTATCGATGTCCCCCACAGCTTTATGGCCCCCTTGCACAGAAACTAAGGCATTCACTCCCCTCCTAAGGCTGTTCCTTCCACTCCTATAGTCCAACCCAATTCGCATTGAAATTTCAGCAATAAAAGTGCTCAATTCTTCGAATTAACAAGTTTCTCGAAAAGGTCAAATTTTGAGTTAAACCAAAGTATGAGTATGAACCAAATGGCACGTTGGGTGACTCGAAAATATCGATAATAAGATGGGGGTTAAAAAATGCTTCCTTAAACTCTGGAACTGTTCGGTGAGAGACAAAAGTAAGGAAGAGGTAGTTTTGTCTGGACTACGCCTGGGTTAGTCCGCGAGGATTCCCTCAGTCAGGTACCTGCCTCTGGCTTCCAAGACCTTCCTGAGATCAGGCACCCATTACCCCCGACGTCGAAATATCTTAAAGAAGAAGAAGGGGGGGGAAAAAAAAACTATCCATAAAAACAGTAAAATGTTTTATTTTTCAAACTTTATAATTGAGGACCTACCTGAAACCAGAGTGGACAGGCATGGCGGCGTGCATACAGTGTTGGAGCGTCCGATTCTCACCGGCATAGTTTACATTTTACCCGACTGCAGGTCGATTTGAACCGGAAGGCGACTTCTAGATAACTCCTTGCTATTAAACAAAGCAGTTTCAAAAAAATTAAATTAAATTATTTACTGCATATTTCAGTCTTTAGATAATAAATATTTTGGCCTTTTTTAGTGCCTATAAATCCGGTCACTTTTTTATTACGAAATTGATAAGAATAAATAATTAAAGTAAGCCTAATTGAACTTTTATTAAAATAAAGAGTAGAAAGTCAAAGGTCGTATATTAATAAAAGAACAAATATTCTGGATTTACGACTAAATGAAATAAACTTATTAAAACAATAAATAAATCTGGAAACAAAACGATAAAAACTGAAATATTTAAAATAATTAATTTTGATTGTCAAAAACAACGGCCAGCAATTCGGATAAATTGCCAACGGCGATCCGCTACATAATTCAAAAAACAACATTTCAATTTTTTTCTATTGATTTTGTGAAGGTTTAGTCAGAAAGCGAAGGGAATAAATTATTATCATTTTAAATATGTTAAAAGAAAACTAGAGGGCGCCGGTGCTTGCGTACTGAGCTTAAGAATGCGGGTTCAAAACCCGAGCGAGGCCTTTAGTATTTTTAGGAGCACGCCGTCCTTCGGATGGGACGTTAAGCGATGGACTGAGCTTGTGCGATATCAGGTACTCGTTAAAGAACCCTACCACAGGTTACTAAACCTGGACAGGCAAAATTGAGGACTCTCACTAGGAAGAGCTCTTTGGTAGTAGGCGATATGACCTCGTAGTTAGTGCTTGGGCATGAGTCACAACTAAACTAAATGAAAACCTGAATTTTTAGTTTAGGTTGAAGTGTTGCTTAAATCGAGCAAACGTCTAAAAAAATGAGGATCAAAATTATATGTGAGGACGGGTTTTGGCATGTATCTCAGAAACCGGGTGACCTGCGAAAAATTGTCTTTCATATAAAATGTGCCTTTCAGTTTTCTCTACAATTTAAAAAAAATACTTTGGTTCCGTAGTAAAGTGGCCTCAATTTTCGTCCGATTTGGGCCGAAATCTAATCAGATCTAAGTTAGCCATAGTTAGTGTCATATCCATCTCAAATTTTAAGCTCATACCTACAATCATTGGGTTAGAGTCCTCACACAGACTCACGCTCAGACAGAAAGCATCGCGAAAATGTTTAAAACATGAAAATACGATGAAAACTCGATCTCTGATTTTCGCACGATTGCAACACATCCTTTTACTGTAGATAGTAGAAAGTAAAAATATAAATAAAATAAAAAATATAAAAAGAATGCTGACAGGTCAAATACCTAAAAAGGCTCTACTTTACTCCACCAAAAGAAAAAACATACAAACAAACAAACGTTGAGACCCTATCTTGAGAGGGTGATTCCTGAAGGTAATTCGCCTGACGAAATTGAAGTGACGTTAAAAGAACATCGTCCTTCGGTGCCCGAAGATGTGTGTTCCGAGAGGGCTGTCCGAATTATACCTTCTCAACATGCATCATTGGAGGTTGGAGGATGAGAGATTAATTAGGCATGATTAACAAGTTGAAAAGTCATATAATAAATAAAAATCGATTGGATAGTAAAATAAAAATGTATTAATAAATAAATAAAGAAAATACATCCCAACAAAATTCAGACATATTTACAATGTGATGATAACATTTGCTGAAAGGTCTCTAATAAAAATGGACTGGTTGTTCCACAGATGATAACATTATCAGAGAAAAGCCTCTCCGGAACGGAGCAACCCGAAGTTAAAATGTGATGTCAAATTGTGAGGTGGAACAATGTATGTACATTTATAAAAAGTGATTTTAACACTCATTAGGTTATCAGAACAAAAAGTTAGTTATTGCATCATGTCTGGACATTTAACTACGAGCTCATATCGCCTACTACCAAAGTCCCTCTGGTGGACATGAGCTCGACTCTACATAGGAGTCTTAAATTTCGCCTAACCTAAACTTTCATTCACCTAGTATAGGGGTCCTGACATCCTATAGGATCGGGACATTCGCTTAACGGCGCATCGATTTTAAATACTGCCTACCTAAGGTTTCCAAATGTCAACCATTGACAAATTTGGCTATGGGGTAGAATGATTGAGTGAAGAATCCTTTTCAAATATTTGCTGAGGGTTAGTGCCGAGTTTGCCGGACGAAGGGATGACCTAAGGAGGGGGTTTGCCGGGGGGGGAGTATTACAGGAGCTGGCAGCCTTGAATACTAATGTAGAGATACTGTCAACTGCCTTATGTAGGTACAATGTACCTCCTGATAGCAACCAACTTCCTGTAGGCTTGGCTTCTCCAAACCTCACACAGGAGAATGAGTATGGAGGTTCTTTTAACAGCTTAGGCCTGCAGAGAAAGAAACACTTAGATATTCTCAGGAGTTGTGCTTAGGAATAAACCTAAATGAAACATAAGAAATTGGAAAATTTGTATATTCCATGTGGTGGGGGGCTTAACATATAGGGAGATGGTGTTCGTTACTCGTTATTGGGTCTAAGAGAGTCCTTAGAAGTACGCTGTGCAGTGAAAATTTGAATGAAACAGTCTATGATTAATTAAAAATGTGTCGAAAAGTGCTCAGACGTTTTCAAGTCAAACTCTCGGTGTAACAGAAAAGTGTTTCAATAATGACGAAATATAAGACAACGTTAAATATGTTTTTGTATAATTAATTGTACAGACTGCCTCTGGGTTCGGGTGTCTTCAGATCGCTGGCAACGTGAGCTAGGATACCTGCTTTGCTCCCAATGTACTGTAATTTTACTCCTCTTAAATATATTATCGGTTATACTCGACCGATTTGAGTGAAACGAACCATAGGACATATCCTGAACGACTCGTACAACAATTTAGTTCATTATAACATGCACGGAACAAATCTATAGGCAGCGAAAAATGGCTACAAAGTACTGAGAGAAAAGTTCTCATTAAAACCCGGATGAACTTACCTTGTGATAATTCCTCGACGTTAAATGAGGCCTCGACGAGACGTGGGAGAAGAACACACGCTGAGATGACGTAGAACTTCCAACACATCTTATCTGAAATCAGGTTGGCCTCATAAAGATTCAGCATTGAAAAATAATTATAGAAATATTATTGCACTTATTATAAGTTATTACTTATTTATACTAATACGAGGTATAGGGGAAGTTATATGATCGGTCAGAATTTCGATGCGAAGTTTTCAACGGAACTTTATTTTCCAAACTCTTGACACCAAATAATGAAAAAAAAATCGGTCTGTCTGTGAACACGATAACTAATCGGCCTAAGGTAAGAGGGGAGGTTTAACACAGAAACTGTAATAACTGCCATTGTAATGAGTTTAAGGACATCATCTATTAATTTTCAGCGGAGTCAGCCGAAAGGGAGGGAGTAATGAATGTATCGACACAAAATTTAGTACGAGGATTCAGAAGCCACTTTTTAGGTCATGTATTGAGTTTTAGCCCAAACGGTCGATTGGCTTTGGAGGGAGAGCGAAAACGAAATTGATTAATTTGTGCTCGGGAAGTACATAGCCAATGATTCTCCGACTACTTCATCGACACTGAATAACTTTCAAGAAAACTTTTTTTAAAATTTATAAACAGATATATACAACTGTATAAAAAGTATATAGGGAAAAAATGGCAATGGAGGAGAAATCACCCAGTGATGACACTCCGTAGGCGATGAGTAGCACTCATTTATGGCTAATCACTGCCTGATCTGAGCCAATTACGTTTAAGGTATCGTTAAAAACAAAAGTAATTCAAAACATAAAATTAAGATTTTGAAAATTTAATCCCAGAAAATGTTGGTCGCTATTTACGAAAAATAATGTGAGAGACCATACTTTCTTCTGAATTCGTATTTGGAAGTTGAAAGTAGTAAACAATAAAAGTAAATCAACGAGAATATTCAAATGTTTAGTGTGAAAAGTGTGAATAGGGTGAGACAGCTCCAACTAGTGAGTCTACTTGTGCATCGAACAATGCACAATGTACAGTGCACAGAGTAATTCTTTATTCACTTTTTTTCAAATACAACCCACTTAATGACCCGGTCAGTCCAAGGGAAAACTTGAAAATTTCTAACTGAAAAGGTTGATTCACAACCAAATATTAATACTCGTCACTGTACTCTAACACAATCCATAAAACAACTGACTGAATAAATCTTTGACTCTCCAATCTCCGGCATATATAGGATTTACTAAAATCTAGACCATTAAATGAATTCTGGAATGTCTACAAGTGAAATCAACAATATTTTAGACGAATAGCAACAATGAAATAACTTAAACAGATGAAGAAAACTACTTTGAAACACAAAACAGCCGCAACAGATTATCTGGATGAAAATAAACATACATGAATCAAAACCTAATAAATAAAATAGATAATGAAAGGAGAAGTGGTAAAATCGAATAAGAAGGTTATAAAATAGGACTAGTTCGGGGCCAATCTAGTTCAACATTGAATATTTGAAATGATCTACTGACCCACATGAATGATTCAGTTCGTAACAATTCATACAATTTTAATAATAATAATTAAAGGAACTGGACGAGGAGGATAGTCGTGTGAATTGACAGAACAAGGAGACAAGAAGCAGGCGCTAACGAGGCTGGGATCAGGAAGGTGATCCTGGTTTATCCCTGGGATTAACGTGGCCTACCGGTGACCACCCTATCAACAAGTTGTGTCTGCCCATTTCCAATCTACAAATGGCATCTCTCTTTGTCCTCTACTTACTAATTAACTGGGACCATTTCCACAATTCTCTTCCTCATCCCATTAGAGTTGCCAGCTTGGTCCCAAAATTTGGACTTGGACCTTTTGGCAAGAATGGACTTCAAAGCCATAGGATCCGCCTATTTATTTAATAAAAACTTAAGTACACTACCATCGATAAGGGAGACATTTCGCTTTGTATTCTGTTCGCTTTCATAAAAACTTTCAACTTCTGATCCAGACGAAGAGTTAACTTAAGGTTGAGAGAAAAAAAAAACTTGAAATATGATACACTTCCCTGTTCCTCGTGGATATTATTTTAAGTGAGCTCTTTAAAACTTGGTCAAGTATTCATAGTTTTATTCTACACTACTCACGGCCAAAGCAAAGAATGCCTTGTTCTGTGCTCACATCATTCTTTCCTTTTACTCTTCAAATATATTCAAGGACCAGACTGTATTCAGACGATATAAGTACATAAAATGACTGGGATTGAGAGATGTGATGCTGGTTTATCGCCAGGATTAGGACTAGTGGTCAAGTTCTTCCCGCCCATTCCCAATCTACAAATAGCATCTCTCTCTTTCTCCACTTCTTACTAATTAACTTAGACGAGGGCAACTCTCCGATTCTAATCCCATTAGCCAACTTGCCAAACTGTGAGGACCAGCAGGCTTTTATAACCCAATGAAGTAAACTTAACAGACTTCTGGCCAAACTACTGGCAACACGATGAGTTTCTGGTAGTCAGCGCCCCACTTCCAGTATAACCTGCTTCTTAATCCACAGATCAAAGTCTTCCAAAACAACTGTTAATCCCTAAATTGTTCTTTATTTATTTGTTCAGAATCCAGATGATTTGATGATCGAACGTCTATTATTATCATCGATATAAATGGATTTAAAAGTTAATCATAAGGCCTTCTGTTGGAATATTTGACTTTGTTTATATTTATTACTTTTATTGAAATAATATTTTTAATGTGTTTTACCTGATTTGCAGGAATTTTTCAAATCTTCAGAAATTCCCCTCCTAAAATTCAGATTTGCTGACTTAAGCCCTTTTGACCAAACACCCGAGATTTAATTTCTGTATTTATTTGACTTCTGGGATTTCTACCCTTCATTTGACAGGCGAATAATCAATTATTCCTTCCTCCTTTCGGATTTTGATAACTCCAAAATAAATTAAGAAAAAAAACAAGTCCGCGATAATTATAACAAAAATAAATGTCGTACAGGGAAGCATAAAGTTTTTAAACATTGGTAAGTGCTCTTCAAATCATAAAAGGCCATCGAATAACTCAGAGGATCAGTTTTGAAGCAGGGCAATTAAAAGTTTTAATATACGTAAAGGAAGTTGGAAGTGAAATTGGTTCTGATATCTTCATCGAAGGTTCTAGATAACTTCCATTTAGCAATTCTCAATCCAATTCGTTTCAAATAAAATATTTGGTGAAAAGATTAACAATAGAAACATGGACTTAAATGATTAATTAATTTATATTTTATATTTGAATGATCTACAATCCTAGAAACAGGAGTAAGATTATTCAGAGGAAGGGAAGATAGTTCCTAAAGAAGTTAGTAAGCGTATTTCCTTGAAAGTCTGTTTTTAGTGCGTTCATAATCAGAAAGCACCATTAAAAAAATTAAATTAAATTTGAGTCTAAAGTTTTGTACAACTAGGATCCATCATAAGGATTTTCACTATCAATTTGATATTTTGCCCTTCGGGAAACTGTCTATCAAATTCAATTTTTATAAGATCTCCAAAAGACCACACTTAGAAATTTGTTTAATCTGAAATATTTCCTTCTTTTTTTCAATAATATTGGAAAAATTAAATGAAAAAATAAATTATTATATTTATGTAATATTGATGTAAAAAATAATTTGTCAATCAATTTAAATGTTGTTATTATTAAATGAAAAATGTTTTTTTAGAATTGAAAATGACATAAGTCGAAACGTCTTGAGAAAACAATGAAATAAATTATATATTGAAATTATATCTGATTGCCTTTTACTAAATTGATAAAATAAATTATTATATTTTATTTGTTCTTCAATGCACAAACATATAAATTAGTTTATATTATTAATACTTTTATCTTCAATTTTAGTTTTACCACTATTATATGTCGTCATGATTCCAAAAATATTTGCGGAGAAAAGCATCATTATATATGTATATATATGATTTCAAGGAAGACCCATAAGATATAGTTATTGTAAGATAAGATCTATTGAACCAAGTTTGATCTAGAAACACGGAGAGAAACTAAAATTAAATGGAAAGCATCGAATCGAAAGCCATGTGGATGGAAGACAAGCAGAACGGGCTTATCCCAAGTTGGCCAAACAGAGAACTCTTGGAGCTAGGATAATAGGAAGGGCTTCCCATATTGATTGGGACCTCTCCAGAATCTTCCTTCTCGTCGGCAGTAATATAGTGGGGGAGCTCGGAGACAAACTGATAATCCAGGTGGCTCCAAGTTGGCTTCAAGCAAACTTAGTTTGGGCTTCACACTTCCAGCCAATAGTAGCAGCGAGTGGATCTACTTAGCAGGGCAGAATGTGACAAATGAGTCGAAGCACAAAGCGCCTCTGCTAACAGCACATTCCAACTACTTTGTCAAGTTCTCACCCTCCGTCTGAAACCCGAAACCCGCACCGTTATCACATCCCACTCTTTACAATTTTCTTTCCTTTATGGGTGAAGAACCTGACTTTCCTGATTCCAACGAGTTTAATCTCTACGGTTCCACTACGCTTACATGGGATTAAGGAGTTATTTTGGGGAAGCATTCAGAAAGAGCTAATAAAAGTCAGCTTCAGTTCATAAAGACGACGACCTTCTACTAATCCGCAATTCTGCTTGTCCCTATAATCCCCAATTCTGCCAACAAGTGTCTTATTGTGTCCTATGAAAGACCAGAAAGAAGAGAAGAGAGGAAGATCTATCTAGGCTAGAGGGCGCCGGTAGCTCAGTGGTATGTGTGCTTGGCTTCTGAGTTCAAGAACGTGGGTTCGAAACCCGACCAAGGCCCTTAGTTTATTTTATTTGGGAGGTAAAATAAACTTAAGCACGCCGTCCTTCGGATGGGACATTAAGCGATGGTCCCGAGCCTGTACGATGTCAGGTACTCGTTAAAGAAGTCCTAGGTGAATAACAATTTAGGGTAGGCAACATTTAGGACTCCCATAATAGAGTCGGGCTCATGTTCACCAGAATGACTAAAGAGCGCTCTGGTAGTAAGCGATATGACCTCGTAGTTAAAGCCCTGGCGTCTTTGGGCTGCGATTTGAGTAAGAGTTCCACCACCCGTCTACTCTAACAACCAATGCCGATGAGGAACTGGAACAACCGACATTCTGGTTAGTAGGCAGCGACGCTATGCACTAGACTGAAGTCGGTTGTCCAGCTACTCTCGAATAGTTGGACCAAACGGCTGCCATGACTCAATAGTAAGCCCTTGACACAATGGTTGGTTCCTAAGGAGGCCAGGTAAACCATTAATAATTATCCTCAGATTCCTGAGGTTCAAGTTAGTTAATTTAAATCTATGGTTGCAATTCGTCTCAAGTAATGGCTTCCATCTCCCACGGGACCTCTACCCTTCCCTTCTCTCCCCGTCCTTCGTCCCACTAATTAAATTCATTCCTCTCCATGGAAATCTGTGTACGTTTCCCTCGGGATGTCATTAAACCACCTTACGACCTTGCTCCGTGATATAATTTTACTTCATATTATCACATCTTTCTTCATTTCTTTTTTAATTAGCTTTACTTGAAGAAGAAGCGGAGCTGCAATAAAAGATACAGATGATAGCCGACAGTAGTACCGAGGGAATCAGACCCAAAAAACACGAGTTCCCCTAAGCAATGAAGGGAAAACTATTGAAATCTGGAAGGTAACCTAGCAACGATCCACTTTTCTTTTCTTCTTCCTGGACTTTCATAGGACACAATAAGACTAGCAGAATTATGAGAAGGAAGTAGTCCTCATGAACTTAAGCTGAATTTCTTTATGAATGCTTCCTCAATACTATTTCTAAACCCCGTAAATACTGCTTTAGACTCCTTATTTTTTTAATGAGTTATTTATTTGTGGAGATCTGGGTAAGAATGTGTCCAAGTCAAACGGAGGTAATGTTCCTAACGATGGTGGCGTTCTTGTTCTAATCCACAGATCCATGCAGTTGTAATCCATGATGGTGTTACATTACCTTCCTGTTTTATTCCTTAATGTTCTGTTCACACTCAGACATCCGTCAGGACACTATAACAAGACCGCCTCCTCTGACTTGGACACAGTTAGTTAGTCAGTTATTATGACTCATGCCCGGGCTTTAAATATGAGGTCATATCGCCTACTACCAGAGCGCTCTTTCGTCACTCTGGTGGGCATGAGCCCGACTCTACTGTGGGTGTCTTAAATTTTGCCTACTCTAAATTTTTATTAACCTAGGGCAGGGGTTTTAACGAGTACCTGACATCGTACATGCTCGGGACCATTGCTTAACGTCATTTCCGAAGAAAATGCTTAAGTTTATTTTACCTCCCAGATAAAATAAACTTGGACACATCTTTACCAATATCGTCTCTACAAACAGTGGGCATCTGTCTCTCAGTGTCGCATACCTTCTGAGCTGTGTACCCAACCACATTGGCAGCACTAGAATAGAAAGAAATTTTATTTCGTCTGATGAGAAACATTTTTTCGCTTCTATTTGTAGGCAGACATTTTTCAATTTTTTAAAAAACAAAGTGGTTTTTTGAGGGGGTTAGTTTTACTTGAAGATTAATTTGAGTATTCTTAAGCGGAGCTAAGATTAGTACCGAGGGGATCATAAGACCCAAAACACGAGTCCACGAAGCAATAAAGGAAAAACTGTTGAAATCTGGAAGGTAGCCTAGCAAGAATCCTCTTCTCTTTTCTTCTTTCTGGTCTTTCATAGGACATTTAAGACACTTGATGACTAGCAGCATTGGGGATTCACAAGATATAAGTGGCGCTATGAGAGTTTGTGAAAAAGATTTCATCATGTTTTTTTCTTCAATTTTACGCTAAAACGGTTACTTTGGAGCCTGAGATATGGACGGCACGAGACCTGGGCAATCAACAATACGTACCTCACGACAAGCATGCCGCACACACACGAAAAAAACCTACCCGTGTTTGATTATAAAAGCAAGACAAATAAGGTCGAAAATTGATCTATTTTAGTGAATTCGTTTTTGGAGGTCCGACTGAATCGATTCTCTCTTTACATTACTAGTTGCGGTAAATAAGAGACCAGTGTTTTTCCAATGTTTTTACTTTGACGACGGGGAGTATACAGAGCACTCTAAGAAGGTCTAGTCAAACAAGACTGGAAGAGAGCCGACGGATGTGACAAAGATAAAAGAGAAAGAAGAGGGGGGAGACAAAAGAAGAGAACATGGGTAGATTTATGCAGGGGTGGGTGGTTCCATGGGCTGATCCACAGGTGGCGTCTGTCTTGTCTCTCCAGGCTCTTTGCCAGCCGCCATCATCAGCGGAGCAAGGAGATAGCAATGGATGCATGTCTGCAGAAGTGTACAGGCGCGTATCTAGAGAAGTAAGTGCCTGAGCCTGTAATTTTGTCTCCAATAAGTTTGGGCCATTGCGTCATTTTATGTGATAAATCATGAAAACCCGATTGACCGTTAACGAGCTAGCACGTAGCCTATTGTTTAAATTAAACTGTACTTTGAATAAATGTTAAGTTTCCTAAAAATTAGTTGTTACGGACAAATTTATTTCAAAAGCTACGAGTTTCACTTTCTTATACCTTTAGTATAAGAAAATACCTACTGTAATCGTTTCATAAATTCGAAATCAAGTTTTCACCGGAATTTTATATTTCAAGGTCCTCTGAACACGTTTTGGCCATTTTGAGGGTGATGTCAATGTAAGTACATTTTTAAAGAAAAAATAAAACATATGGACAGGACTTCCTTATATCAACAAGAAAACTACAGATCACTCCCCCCCCCCCCCCCCCCCCCCCCCCCCCCCTCTCCAAATCATTTGGCACTGGAATTGCTGGGTATGAGAAGGTCACTCTCAGAATTACGCTCTACAATGAAACAGAAAAAGCTGTGAACGTCATCATATCACTTTTATATGCCGACTAATGACAGCATTAATTTGAGAGGAGAAGAGAGAAAGAGTGAGTGAGCGGTAAAAACGTGGTTAGTATAAGAAAGTTCTTTTCTGGTCATACCACATCTATTTAATATAGATTTTTCAACTACCTTGAAGCTTCTATTGTTATTTTGATGACTATTCTCAAAATTCTCTTTCACTATAATAATAATAATTATTATGCATAGTGGCATATAATTAAATATGTAACCAATGCTTCTGTATAACAAGCTTCATGGTATTTCAGGGTAATTATCTAAGGCAGGCTCGGAGTTGGAGATGCTTCGGGCCGAATCTCATTAATCTATACAATTATCTCTCAAAATTACCTGATCTCCACGCACAACACGCGACTCATTGCTCAATGATTGACAGATCAAAATTTACTCTCTCATCTAGACGATGAAAGTAGTAATTTTTGCACATTTCGTGTTTTCTAACGTATATTACCTAAATTGGCAAAATCCTGGAGCCACGGAGTTTTTCAAACGAAAAACGACCCCATTATGCCTTACCATTGCTTTATAACAGCTCGTCCACTGAAGGGGTGGCTGCATATTTCAAATGTTTCTCATCCAAATGTTTGTTGGCCTGATCCTCGCCATGCATGTCTGCATCAGCTGCATTTCTATTTCATTTATTGATTATGACCTCGTAGTTATTGCCCGGGCATAATAACTAATTAACTCTAATTATATATTCTTTTTTAACACATTGATTTAACACTTGATTCATACGATGAACACCTGCTTGTGTAAAATTGTGTCATAAGATCACGTTCAAAGTAGAACATGTTGTGGAATGACAGACGTAATGATTTCATGAAAAAACAGATGGTGCTAATCTCCGTAAACCCTTCTACTCTTGTTTATCGGTTGAACGCCACACTTCCTCTTGAGTTTCCATAAAACTCGTTTCCATAAATATCTACTGTTCTCACTAAAAATGAGGATCTTAGCTAGTTCACTGGAGAACACCATGACGGCGACTGATGGAAGTTAAGCCCACCCGCTCTGTATCGTAGCCGGGACCGCTAAGCGCTCTGCCGCTAGTCGTTCGTATCGTACCCATGGCTTTACACATAACTTTGAGAACACTAAGTGGACTCAAAAGATTTTTTTTTCTGTTTCTTCCTACTTTTGCTAATGTATTACAGTCATCTGGTGTTTCCGTGTGTGATTTTTGATTGACGAGTCTCACTCTACAAGTACGAAAAACCACTTTTAGGGTGAATAAACGTTGCTTTTCCATCACCCGATTGTAAAGGAACCTTATGGCCGTATAAGCACAGAAATTGACACAGATAACCTCGTTCATTAGGGGTTTCGCTGCCATCAGCTAGAGGCCAGACGCAGGTTTTTCCCCTGAATGCATGGAGTAAAGTGATTTTTCACCAGCATATCGAAACTTTATCGCTTTTTTTTACGCATTTTTTGAGGGCGCCGGTAGCTCAGAGATATGAGTGCTTGCCTTCTGAGCTCAACGTCGTGGGTTAAAAACCCGGCCGAGGTCCTTAGTTTATTTTACTTAAGCACGCCGTCCTTTGGATGGGACGTTTCAAAATTTCATTTGTTCAAATATACATAGAATTTTCACTTGTGAATATGTGACAATATTACTTACACATGTGTTTACTTAGAATATTGATAAGGTCGTAGACTTCTCCTTGATTATCTTATATCAGTTTTAATAAATAGGAGGACCATTTACTTAGTTAGAAGAAGAGGGGAGGTAAGGGTTGGAATCCTCGAGGGAACAGGTCCCCGGTCACAATTGATACTTGGGGTGATCCGCCCTATCTTTTCTGACTTATTGGCTCCGGGGTCACACAGACATGAGTCAATGTTCGACCTTTCCCCTCTGTCTTCTCTGCTTCTTCTCCTTAGAAGAATGTTAGGTCCCCTGGGGCTCCGACACAACACTCAGTTCCATCACACTCCCGTCCACTTTTAACCAAATAAAAACATTTTTGTCAGATTTCCCAGGAGGATAAGTAGCCTTATGTTGACCCGCTTCAAGTGGAGATCGCAGATTATCAATCCATCCTCGGGTTTGTCTCCGCAGCTTTCATCCTGTTCATTTCTCTCCAATTGTTGAACATTCAGAAAGTCGTCTATGAATCAGTAATCTAATTCCTCAGCACGAATTAACACCTAACATTTCCCCCTCCCTACCAATATACCGATTTACGTCTCACTCAGCGCCTTCTCAATCATATAATGCCGATACATTCATTATCAGTGGTTACTGGGGTTTCTGTGTCAACCCCTCATCCCCCTCTTTCCTCGTAATCTCCCTTTCTTTTGACCAATTCGGTTGAAAATTGATAGCTGTCGACCCTATTTTTTGGGGGGTTAAGGACTTACATATACAATTTTTTTTTATTTTTTTATTACCAAGCAAAATGAGTACAAAAGTTTTAAGAACTAAAATGGAGCTAAAAATAAACGAATAAATTTTACTCACAATCTGATTAATTTAACTCTGTAATACTAAATGATGTTTTCTACAGGCGCCGTTAGCGAGCTAGCCAACTGAGCTAAAGATCGAGGGTTCCGAGCTTGTGCGATGGCAGGTACTTGTTAAAAACCGCTAACCTAGGTGAATAAACCTAAGTACGCAAAATTCAGGCCTCCAACAGTAGTGTCGTGCTCATGTCCACCAGAGTTACGAAAGTTAAAGCCCCTCCTACCGGTATGTTCCTCATTGACAATTGACATCCATTTAATGATAATAATCATTTTATTTCCATTAAACCGATACATGGTAATAGCATACGTCATAAGAATTTACACATTAAGAAACTTATAAATTGGATCGTGAGTCTTAAACACGTATAAAAATAAAGAAAACGTATGTTTTTAAAAAATATTGTCTATTTCACAAATAATATATAATATGGGAGTACTTTCGGTATTGCTACCATTCGGTATTCAGCCACGACTTAACAAATACTGAATTGAAGTTCAACTAGGTAGGTAGTTTACAATCTAAGCGGTAGGTAGGTATCCTTTTTCAGCCCCTACGGGGTTTTCCTATCCTTTCTGTACAGTTAATATTTGAAATATGGAAAAACATAAAAAATGACATTTCGTCCCAAATTGGGATCTTAAAAATAAAAAATTTGAAATGCTATGTGTTGAATAAATGCTTCTAAGTTGAGAAACGCGGACATATTGTGGAAACTTGTAATAAATAAATAAAACAAACTTATTTTTGAAATATTGTCTATTCCAGTCTATTGACAGACAGGACGTCGTTTTAAGGAAAGAATTAAAGAACACACGGCCGAAATAAAGAACCGAGGAAACCGTTCTACATTCGCGACCCACATAATTGACAATAGCCACACTTTCGACCCATCTACAGGCATCAAATATCTCCATTATTGCCAAAAAAGCAGGCTACTTAATAGCTTGGAACAATTAGAAATAAATAAAGCTAACAAAAGGAACATTTGTATGAATGACCAAATTTATTTCAACTATTCCCCTTTGTTAACACCCTAAACAGGGGGCCATGGTGGCCGTGCGGGCTAGAGCGTAGGGCTTTGGTCGCATGGTCTCACCATGGTTTGCGGGTTCGAATCCCGTCCGGGAGTGAGTTTTATTTCGTAGATAGAACTCCCTCCCGGGGCCATGGATGTCTTAAATAATTATATATAACCCATTGACATGGCTAATATGCACCGTACATGAAGCCAAAAAAAAAAAAAAAAAAAAAAAAAAAAAAAAAAAAAAAAAAAAAAAAAAAAAAAAAAAAAAAAAAAAAAAAAAAAAAAAAAACACCCTAAACCAGTTCTGTTTCCACATATATGTTTGTATTATCTGTTATTAATATTTGGTTCCACATATATGTTTCAAGTTATCTAAATCTTAACATTATTATTAATTTTATTTCTATTTTTTATTATTTACTTGTATTTGTACTTATTTATTTGTTATTTTTCCACGTATTAGTCTAGTGACATTGTTTTATGTAAATTTAGAACTAGGTTTTGTTAAGAAATATTTCATGAGTTAGCTAACGGTACAGCCGGGGGACTCCCAAGTTTTAATAGCACCCTTTGACCTGAGATGTATTTGAAGGGTCGCTCTCTGCAAACTGACTTAGTTCATAACTAGACCTGACGATGGTATAAAGCCGAAACCGGTAGTTATATATGTATATATCTTTAGTGGAATAGACAATATTTCAAAAATAAGTTTGTTTTATTTATTGAATAAATGCATATATGAAGTGAATTAAAGATAACAATTGTTAATATATGAATAAAAATAAAATAAAAAGTTTTATAAAATAAAATATACAGTTTTTTTTTTTTTTTTTTTTTTTTTTTTTGAGAGAGTCGCACAACACATCAACGAAAACAAACACCATTTCGACATAAATACAGGCATACAATACCTACATTTTTGTGACAAAGGTACATTACTCAACTCACTGGAACAACTAGAAATAAACAGAGCGCTACAAAAAGGAAATTGTATGAACGATCAGACCAATCTCAAATACTCACCCCTTTTATCGCCAATAATATAATCCTCCAGTCTCTGTGTATACGTACTTACTCTCTCAAAAAAAAAACAAAATGTATATTTTATTTTTAAAACTTTTTATTTTATTTTTATTCATATATTAACAATTGTTATCTTTAATTCACTTCAAATATGCATTTAATCAACACATAGTATTTCAAATTTTTTATTTTTAAGATCCCAATTTGGGACGAAATGTCATTTTTCATGTTTTTCCATATTTCAAATATTAACTGTACAGAAAGGATAGGAAAACCCCGTAGGGGCTGAAAAAGGATACCTACCTACCGCTTAGATTGTAAACTACCTACCTAGTTGAACTTCAATTTAGTATTTGTTAAGTCGTGGCTGAAGATGGTAGCAATACCGAAAGTACTCCCATATTATATATTATTTGTGAAATAGACAATATTTTTTAAAAACATACGTTTTCTTTATTTTTATCAAGTGTTTCACAATATCTCTGCAAAAATGTTAAGTATCATTAAACACGTATGATTAGTAATAACAAAACTAGTATTAAAAAAAAGTAAAATGAAATGAATAAAAACTAAATAATACTTTAAAATATATGAGTACAAAAAATAATAATATTAATACAAAGATACATTTATAATAACTAGATATATTTTTCAATTTAATAAAAATTAAGATAACAATTTTTCAAAACTCTTCCGGGTTGAATGTCACAAACATATTTCGGGAGGTTCTTACGTCTCTTCATTAGGACCCATTGTGCGAGGTATAGAAAACTAAAAGAAAACAATGTAACAATAATAAATAGGTATATAAAAAAAAAAAAATAATAAAAATAATATATATATAGGTATATATATATTCATCAAATATAATGAATAAATAAACAAATTTATAAATGAATAAATAAAAAAAATATAAATAAATAAATCCGTATAATAATAAGAAATAAACATAAAAATAATAATAATTTTTACTTCCGCAGCTATCCGATGTGATAATAAACTTGTTTGCTACCACATTTCCTGTAGAAATTTGATCTCTTTTGTTTATTTAAATTTTGATTTCTACAGTAGTTTGCCGAAAATTGCCCTAAAAAAATATAATCAATAATTTAAGACGTGCAATTTTTAAGAAAGTACACGTATACAACGAAAAAAATTCAATTAAACAAACTTTACACTTGGATTCACAAAGAGATACCAATTTTTAATAATTTTAAATAATATTAATTTCTAATCCAAAGGTTTTTTAAATGATACTACTGGGACTACAGGGAAGATGAATAGGATAGAATTTGAAGAGGACAAATATTTGGGTTATTTGTTTTATTTGCACATTCTAATAAAAACAACTAAACATTGAACTAAGCAAAAGAAAAACAAAGCAACAAAATCATTTAAATTAATACTTAAAAAACTATTTCTTTTTTTTTATTTGGGCATATTGAAAATAGATATTATTAATTGTACCTTCTCGACGCCTCTACCACAAAAACCAGACCCCGTCAACTCTTCACTAATTGTTCAACTTCATTTTATTTAAAACATATCAAACCACATGCACCGTTTAAGAGCTAGCTCACGACTCCATTACATTTTAACACTATTTCACAGCTGTTTTTTATATGTTTTCTTGTTTTGTTTCTCAAACTCCTTGATATATATCTAATATATATATGATATTAGATTATAATAAAAAAAATTACCTCTTTTCATTAAAATATTCATTAAAAAAATGTTCCGTAGTGTACATCACATTTGCCTTTTCCTTCTTTTTAAAAAAAAAATGTTTGTTCACAAAATTTTTTTTTTATATAAGTTCTTTCAGATTTAATTTCTTCCAATACACAGGTTGATTTAGCTTCTTCCTCGAATCCACATGATAAGCTTCCTCCTTCAATACACAGATGGATTAACGTCTTCCTCCAATACACAGGTAGATTAGCTTCCTCCTCAAACGCACATGTTGGCTGGCTCCTTGGTATCTTCAACTCATTGCTCAACGATGTATCGAAGTCTCTCTCTCACTTACACTCACTGATTTATTTTTATTTTTTATATGCCCAATTCGACGCTCTTTTTATACATATATGCCCATTTTTTTATATTTTTATAACTATTTACAATTATTAAACTTATATATATACGTACCTAATTTCTAATAAACAAAAACAAATATTAATCTAAAAATTTACAATTAATCCTTAACCTAAAGAAAATGTTAACTTAAATTTATAAAAATTTGAACTAATTGAACATAAAAAAATATAATACTAAATTTTTACATATTTACAGGATCAGTCATAGTCATGAATTCAAGTTTGGAAATAATCAAGTTGGATGCAGATTTAAGAAATTGCCAATTAATTTTACTTTCCGCCTTTACCATCAATATAACATTTGTATGTATTCAAAATAATTATATAATTAATTATATATTATATATAAAAAAAAAATTTACTTGAAATAAAAATTAAATAAATCCTTCGGTTTTACTTCATCACACTTCCAAAATATATCATAGCAATGAAAATTAGGCCTCACGCCGGGTAATAAGGAATACAAATTTAATTTATTTAATATATATAGTACTTGTCTTTTGAGGTATTAAATTCTTTGAGACGTCCTTCTTACTTCCTAACTAAAAAAAAATGTATCTCACATATATTTTTACTTCAACTTCCTTCTCTACTAATAACTCCCTAATAATAATAACTTCATCGTTGACGTAGCAAAAATACGGTTCCTCCTATCTCAGGTAGGCAACCAACACTACATCATAAATCTCCTATATATATATCGCTAGTTCTTTCTAGTCGACACAAAAAAAATCATCTCTCGCAGATCAAAAAAAAATATAAATCTCTAATTAATCACTAGCTCTTACTAGAATTAAAAATAATATCTCCCAAAACAAATCTATATAATCCCGACGTCTAAAAGAATGTCATCAGCAATTTAATTTCAAATTTCTCTAATTAATATTACCCTTCGTTTGTTCCTATTCCTAAAGTTATATAATGTGCTCCTACAACTCTTCTCATTCTCATCTACTCTCCCTATATAAAAAAATTTACGTAGAAAAACATGTTACTTAAAGTAATAAATGAAATTGTCTAAATAATAGAATTTATAATAACAAAAACTTAATAACCTATGCATACATACAATTTATATAATATATTATCCTTCCAAGGCTTCTATACAGTTTCGTTCGTCTTTCTAATTTATAATATTATAATGATTTAGTCACGTCCGGTATCCTAGCTGAACAGTTCCGAAACAGAAAATCTGTCCCCTTGACTCGGCCTCAGGAAGTTCGTCATGTCTCCAAAGAGATCTAGGCATCTCTCAGCCTGCTGATTTTATCTTTCTAACATTTGTAATAAAAAATATAATTAAAAAAAAATCTATCTTCTTCCATATTATGTTCGTTAAAAAAAAATTAGTTGTATGTATATGTTTTAATTTTCAATAATATCATTATTAACATGTAAGTCTCAAATAAATAATTTGTATATGTTAAATTTGGATGACTAATCCCTAAATATAATCTTAGATTAATTTTATACTGATCCTAACATCTAATCTAATCCTAAAAAAAAAATGTAAATCCTAATTAATTTAAACGCAGAACTATACCAAAATTCATCCATACTCTTCATATACCAAAATTCTCTCATTCAAAAAAATAAATTTATCATCCATACTATTATATTAGTCCATGGTCACTTCGTCATATTTTAAATTAACCCTAATTCTGTCATGTTAGTCTGTCAGTCATTTCCTCAAACTCATCCGAGTTGCAAAAAAAAATGGGTTCACTATAAAAAGTGGCTAATGCAATTATATTGCAAAGCCCAAATTTAATTTTATCTTTTTCCGGATGCCCCGGCGAATTATGTCTTTAAAAATCCCCTCCCCCTTCTCTAAATATTTGTTCAGTGTTAATTTTGTCCTTAATACCTGTTTGAATGCTTTTACTCTCTTTTTAAAATTGTTCTTATAACTTTTATTAGCCTCCTTTCTATTTCCAGTTTGTCTGTAAGTTTTAACTATATTTTCTTTAAAATTAAAATTTGTCTTTTGTTTGTTGTCCTCAGTCTGTTCGTTTGTTTTGTCTAATAACATCAAAATGTTCCTTTCACTCTGTCCATCCACATCAACATTCATCCTATTTTCTTGAATTTCACTTAATACTAATTTTTCTACATTTTGACTCTCTTCCTCCACCTCTTTCTCTAAAATTTGGGTCTGTTCCTCCCCACTGTTATTCTCTGTTCCTTCTACCTCATCAACTTGTGACTGACTGTCAATAATAAGAACCTCTTTTTCTACTTCAGAATTCCCTTCATCCAACTTGTTAATTTTTTGAATAAAGTGCTTTTCTAAGTTTTCTCCTGCTTTATTTATCCTACTTTCAACTCTTTCATTTTCTATTTGAATTTTCTCTAATTGGTTCATCAAATTGTCCACCTTTTTATTTAATTTAACTTCTAAATTTTTAATGTCGCCTCTTAAATTTCCCATCTCTCCCTTTAATTCTTTTCCCTGTTCTTCTATTCTCTGATTTATATTTTCCAAATCCCCCCTTAATTCTATTCCTTGCTCTTTCATATTCCTCCTTAAATCTCTACCCTGTTCTTCTATTTTTTGATTGATATTTCCAATATCCCCCCTTAATTCTTTTCCCTGTTCTTCTATTTTTTGATTGATATTTCCAATATCCCCCCTTAATTCTTTTCCCTGTTCTTCTATTTTTTGATTGATATTTCCAATATCCCCCCTTAATTCTTTTCCCTGTTCTTCTATTTTTTGATTGATATTCCCCATTTCCCCAGTTAACTTTGTTACTAAATTTCCTAATTTATTACTTTGCTCTTCCATTTTTTGATTCATATCCCCAGTTAACTTTGTTAACACAACACGGAGCCATTCCATATCAGGAGCAGCAATGCCCTTTTTTTTTTTATCTTTATTTACCCCCTCCCCTTGCGACTCCTCACCTGTACCCTGCATGGACTCCATTGCGGCTGGAGTCTCCCTTTCTCTATCTTCCGATAACTCCATATCGGATCTTTCCTCCAAACTCGACCCTTCCTCTCTACTTTCCTCCTCTAATCTTCTCGCTTGTCCTCTGGTAATTGGCATTTTCTTACTTTACTAAATATATAATTACTAAACAAAAACAATGTTATATAAAATAGTAACCTTCTTTTGAAGTTGGCAAAAAAAATATTATTTCTCAAAATTAAATGTAACCCTTATTTGTCTCTATTCTATCCTTTTCATCTTTTTCAACCTGTTTCCCTACTTTAATTAATATAAAAAAATTCTCCCATCAAGGTTTTGCCAAAATATGATGGGGCTTTGTGGCGAAAATCGTCCACACAAGGGATATGCCAAAAATGTGATAATAAACTTGTTTGCTACCACATTTCCTGTAGAAATTTGATCTCTTTTGTTTATTTAAATTTTGATTTCTACAGTAGTTTGCCGAAAATTGCCCTAAAAAAATATAATCAATAATTTAAGACGTGCAATTTTTAAGAAAGTACACGTATACAACGAAAAAAATTCAATTAAACAAACTTTACACTTGGATTCACAAAGAGATACCAATTTTTAATAATTTTAAATAATATTAATTTCTAATCCAAAGGTTTTTTAAATGATACTACTGGGACTACAGGGAAGATGAATAGGATAGAATTTGAAGAGGACAAATATTTGGGTTATTTGTTTTATTTGCACATTCTAATAAAAACAACTAAACATTGAACTAAGCAAAAGAAAAACAAAGCAACAAAATCATTTAAATTAATACTTAAAAAACTATTTCTTTTTTTTTATTTGGGCATATTGAAAATAGATATTATTAATTGTACCTTCTCGACGCCTCTACCACAAAAACCAGACCCCGTCAACTCTTCACTAATTGTTCAACTTCATTTTATTTAAAACATATCAAACCACATGCACCGTTTAAGAGCTAGCTCACGACTCCATTACATTTAACACTATTTCACAGCTGTTTTTTATATGTTTTCTTGTTTTGTTTCTCAAACACCTTGATATATATCTAATATATATATGATATTAGATTATAATAAAAAAAATTACCTCTTTTCATTAAAATATTCATTAAAAAAATGTTCCGTAGTGTACATCACACCGAAGTATAGAGGAAGGTATGTAATGTGTCAGAAATTTAATGTTGAGGTTTTACTAAATTATTTGCAATACTTCTCAACCTTTTAAACAATAAAAACAGCAATTCGAAAATTAGTATGTACAAAGGGTAAAATATTCTCCAAATGGCTAGGAACGCACCTTATCCTCCAATTTGTTTTAACAGCGTTATTCTACATCCCCCTGTTTATAGTATTAGGCAGTCTTCCCACCCCTCTGCAATCCCTTGACTTCAACTACATTTGGAAAAATAAATAAATTTGAAACAAGTTGTAGGTTTTTTTTTTTTTTTTTATTCCTCCTTTAAGTCTCCAAATGGGTCCTGGGGGAGGCCATTGATCAAACTAATGCAGGAAGAGTGAAGGGGAGCAAATCAAGACAAATCCAAGAGGGAGAGAAGAAACCCCCCCTTATACAAACGGAACAGCAAATAGAGGGATGTGCGGTGCGAGTAAACAAAACACATGGAAGACAGAACAGCATCAATGAACCTCCATTAGAAGTCTAGCGTGGGAGAGGAGCAATACTCTGCTAATGGCCGGGTCTTCTGACAGCAAGGAGGTGTGTTCCTATATTGAAGAGGGAATGAGGATTCTCTATTCAGGACAGATCGTTCGTATACCATTAGACTGGGGCGCCACTTCACCTGAGTTAGGAAGGAAATACAGTTCGATGATGATTTTCTAAGTACTCGGCGCTACACTAGCCATAGTCTCCTACTAGTCTCCTTAAGACTGTTAAGGGAGCCAAACGAACCTATCTCTCTCTCTCCATACAAGTCCAGTCAAGTCCGACTCATGTGACGCACACCTCATAGATTGATTCATTGATTGAGTGTTTTATTTTTTATCACGCAAAAGTTTGGTCTCTCGTCACTTTTTTCTCTTCGCTCAAATGAAATTTACATTTCTATATGAAAACGCTGCTCTATCATAGTATTATAAATAATTTAACATGAAACACATCTTAGTAATTAAAATTATAAAGTACTGCTAGTAACAAATTTAACAATAAAACAAATTTATAATCATGTACTCTTAAGATTAAATTATGTACATTACATTTTACAGGAACATATTACAATTTCCTTAAAATATTTTTCATCCTATTTTCTTGAAATTTTCCCCATTTTCTCTTGGTTTATATTTCTTGTAAATTCTCAAAATGAATTTCTTTCTTTTAAAAAATTTACAACATTTCCATTCAACCAGGATTCGGTTTCTTTGTAACTCTTATTCTTCTAATAGGACAATGTGTGTAAAAATAATTTCTTACGGAATATAAAAAAGATCGCAAATCGCACGAAGTGTGGAGAGTTCAACACATGAGCGAATAAGTCACATGTCATCCTGTCAGTTTCAACAACACTCCTCTCCGGATTGCGAATCAAGTGCGATTTCTTGGATAAACCGAGATTTGCGTTCAACTGATAAAATTCTGATTTGTAAATCTTATACTGGTCTTAAAGTATAGACATTACATTATACGACACAAACTGGTACTACGGCTCAAAGGTGCGTGCGCAATGGCAATAGTTTGCGATCATTATACACAATGATTACAGAAATGTGCAAACTTGCATCTATAATAACCAAGTTGATATGCTTCCTTTGTTGACGCAAGATTCCATAAGTTGGATGATCAACTGATCGCCATCATGTTCCAAAACATGCACTTTCAGACAAAGAGCAAATATTTCAAAAATAAAAGCAGTCTTTTGTGCAAATTTCATTGGACAATCATGAGGCCATTTATATTAAAATGACGACTCACGTTTTTTTTTTTCTCTCTCTCTTTATTGAACAAATGAGACCTCCAATGAATAGGGAACGAAAAAAATAATAAAAAGAAGATAAAAGAAGGTCGAAAAATGAGGGAAAACTTAACAAACCCTAAAAGAAATATTAAAATTTCAAGAGAAAGGCGTGTAGATGTGCCTCATCTCCAATATTAATTGCGAGTCTTCCATGGTTGGGGTGACAAAAGGTGGCTGACTCTCTAAAAGCTTTTCAATTAGGAGTCCGTCCATCACCTGGCGAGGAGGATCTTCGGATGTACTCGTCCGATAGAGCTTCAGCCTTTGTCCTTTCTAGCTGTGCTCTGTCCTTTAAAGGGACATTATAAAAAATGAAATTCCCTTTAAATGGCACTTAAGAATGAAAAAAGATAATACTAATAGGCTGAAAAGCGACCAGCTTCAAATCTGTACACATTTTGGAAATTCTAAATTATTTACAATGGAGAAAGAATAACATGAAGAAGATAGAAACGAATGGAAACACAGGTTCCGGTCTTTTTGGGGGCTTTCCGAAATAGAATGAATGTCTAGTTATTTTCTAGATACTCGACTAACCCTAACCATCTCATCAACAGGGTGGCAGCCCCAGGCTGTGGCAAGCGTGGGGCCTGACCTCTCACAGTACGCCACATCCTGGAGGAGTGCCCCAGATAAAAGGACGTACAAGGGGATCTAAGTCAAGATTCAAGCAATGCTGGGTGACGACGGCTTGATGGCAGAAGCCGTTTTATCAGCGATAAAAATAAAATAATAAAACAAATAAATCTGCTTTACACTAGGTACTCTTTTAGACAATGCTTTTTTTATCTTCAGTTTTTACCCAACAACCCTATTAAATGAGAATATATAATGACGTAACGAAAATTGTTTTTATATATTTATCCAGTGTCGTATAAGGAGGAGACCTGTCGATTTTCGCCGAAAGTGAAGGAAAGGGGGACTCAAATACGTCAGTAAATGTCGTGACGAATGTATCAACGCGAAATTTAATATGAATTAGAAGTCTCTGGAGTAAGACACCTTCAGCCAAATCGGTAAATTGATTTCAAAGGGTGACAGAAAACGTAGTTGATGAATGCGCGCTGGGGAAGTACATTGCTGATGATTTTTTCGTTTATTTCATTGCCCTTCCTGCAAGAAATCTGCTGGTTACAATACTATACACATTAATGAATGTCAATAACTTTCTAAGGGATGAAAGACTTGGATCGGAAGCTAGAAGCGTCAAGATCTGAGTTCATTTAGAAAAGTTGATGATTCTCTTTTTCATGGACCCCAACGCAAGAAGAGCCCAGGAAGTGCAGGAAGATTAATGAAGAGAGCAATGATGCTGAGACGAGAGTAAATAGCTGTCAACCCTACGGTGGAGTCACCGCACCAGGAATTTTTGAGTAGGGAGGGACCTCCAAGAGGGTTGCAACCCAGTCCACTTATATCTCATCTATTTTTCAGGGGTCTTCTCGCATCCCACTCCTTAACTTGAAAAATGACATCCACCACCCTTCAAGAATGTTATATAGGAAAACACAGTTTTTTTTGCCTCGACTGGTTATATAAACATACATCTTTTCTCTTTTTCTTGACCTATTTGTAAGAAATAAGGAAAATGTTCCGGAAGAAGTCAAAAACAATTTTCTTTCTACTTTCTTATACGTTTAGTGTAAGGAAGTATTAAAATCTGAGATCGAGCTTTCAATGGAAATTCATGTTTCATTTAAATCAAACCCTGAACAATTTTGTTAATTTTCTCGATGATGTCTGCCCGTCTAGTTGTGGGTCCATGTTAGTGAGAACACTAACCCAGAAACGATTGTATCAATGAACTTTGAAATTTGAAATCACACTCCTGTAGGACACAATAAATCAAACGGTTTTCCCATAAATGGAAACTTAAAATTAATGAAGGAAAAATTGAAGCGATCTTGTTTACAAAAATACGTTATCCCAGAAAGTAGAAAATTTGGACTGGACCGATACAGTAAAATACCTTGGTGTTCTTCTAGACAGACGACTGACCTTCAGGCAACATATCAGACAGAAAGCAAGTATGTACTGTGAGTGGACTTGTGTTCTCCTTATTCCCGTTACTCCACAGAAAGGCAACCAATATAATACTCCTCATACACAAGCTTCTGTTGAAACGAATATGTTCTAGCTTAGATAAACAGAATAAGTCAGAAATTGGACGAAAATTGAGACCACTTTATTTCGGGACCTAAGTACATTTCACAAGATACCACTTATATTTATGACCTAATCAAAGGACCTTTTCAGGTAAACGTTGTAGAGAGAACTAAAAGACATTTTATATGAAACATACTTTTTCTCAGGTCGTACGGTTTTCGATATTCAGGCCAAAAACCGTCCTGAAATGTCGTTTTCAAACACATATTTTTAGATGTTTCTTGATTTACCCGAACACGGTTAGTTCTATTGAAAATTATTTCATTCACTAATGTTCCATTCTTCAGGTAGGACCCATACGACCATAGTTATACCGTCTCAAATATTGTAAAATAAATTACCATATAAATAAATTGTTTCACCTTTATTTTGTAATTTCTAACTATAAAGATTCATAACAAATAAATATGGGCAGAGTAAAAACAAACATTTCTTGAGTCTCTTGATGAAAGGCTGGTCTGCAGGGCCGTCTCTTTGGAAATAGTTGAAAGTAATCTTTGAATTCACGGGTAGCAACGAATTATATAAAAACATTTATATTGGCAGTTTTTTATTAATAATAAAAAAAATATATATTACATGCCGTGCTTATATCAACCACGTTTTTACACATCACTCTGCTTTTTCCTTCCTCTCCCTCTCAAATTCATTTTATACTGGCATTCATTATTACTGATGGGTATAATGGCCGCATCACACATATAAATATTTAATTTTTTTCGACTGAAGTAATCATTTATCATTTTTTTTTTTTTTTTTTTGTAAATACTGACCCGCATCAAGAAAAGAAAAAAAAGTCGTCGGTGAATCACCAGCAATGTACTTCACCAGAAGGAATAATTCAACAAACTTTTCGCCCCTCCTCCAAAACCAGTATACCTTTTGCGCTAATATTCAATATGTAGTTGACTTACATAATGGCTCCTAAATGTTGTGTCGATAAATATCGACATCGGAATTTATTGGGGTTTTTGAGTTGAGCCCTTTCTGAACTTCTCTTCTGATGTGTCGTCCACATAAGAAATTTTGTGACGGCACTTTCATTACAATATCAGTTATTAGAGTTTTTGAGTTAAGCCTCTCCCCTAATCCCCCCTCCCTTTTGACCGATTTGGTTGAAAATCTATAGATGTTATCCTTATGGGGTTTTAGGGTTTCTATCGGGAGTTATTGTGTTGACAGACAGACAGAATTTTTTTTTTCCTATTTGGAATCTAGAGGTCATAAAATATGAAGTTTTGTTGATAATTCCACAACGAATTTTTCGCCGATTACATAACTTTCCCTATACTTCATATAGCTGGGGAAGTGAAGAAAAATCAAGATTACACAGAACTTCCTTCGGGCCATTCTACATCAACAATAAATGATTCAGCTCGTAACAATATCTATGAAGACCAGCATTCTCTATTATTTTGTAGCAGGTTGCAACGCTTCATATTTTTCTGTATAAAGATTTTTACAGCTTGGAATTGTCAAGGATATATGTTACTGCTGGAAGAAGTATATCCTGATAAAGAAGGGGAGGGGGGGAGAGGCCATAAGAAGACCACTCAATAGAGACATCTACTGGGAGGGTTGACAAATAGTATGGAGGCCCTAAACAGAGGCTATGGGGGAAGAGTCTGATAGTGACTTCCCGTGTCTCCGTCAGTCACCCCGCCCCCCGCCCCCGTCCTGACTCACTCGGAAAAATGCACTCCCTCGTCCAACCGGCAAATAGGGATTTATGCCTCATGAGGGGACCTCGAGACGAGGCATTAGTCAGCTAATGTCAAAACACTTTGCCAACCCACCAGAGCTGCCGTGTGTGTTACCGCGGGTAATGTGGGCTTACAGAACCCCACCAACCTCCCAAGAGGGCCATTCTCAATAATTCACATCACCCATTCGCGTCCAACACAAATAACCATCAAATTCGTACAATTGTTGGTATCAAAAAGTACCAAAAGCTGTTTCTTGCAATTTCTTATCCAGTAACTGAGTGATATTGTCCCCTGATTGAGGGTTCACTCCTTATATTAAATGTGCACCTTATAAGAAACCTAAGGGCGCCGGTAGCTCAGTGGTATGCGTGCTTGTCTTCTGAGCTGAAGATATATTTTATCTGGGAGGTAAAATAAACTTAAGCACGCCGTCCTTCGGATGGGACGTTAAGCGATGGTCCTGAGCCTGTAAGATGTCAGGATTAAAGACCCCTTACCCTAGGTGAATACAAATTTAGGGTAGGCAAAATTTAAGACTCCCACAGTAGAGTCGGGCTCATGTCCACCAGAGTGACGACAGAGCGCTCTGGTAGTAGGCGATATGTCTGAACTCGTAGTTAAAGCCCGGGCATCCCGCTGCATAACCTTTTTTGAGAGTTGCATGGTATGGTACGTTGCTACGCCATTGTAAAAAGTACTCGTCGATGCCACACTAGACAGAAATCTGACAAGACCCAGAAATTATATAGGTAAGTACCTATATCTGTTGTGGGAAGTGGAGGTTCTGTCGAGTAAAGAAAGTCCCCAGTATTTGGCGTTCGTTTAGAAAACTGTTTCCTTCTTGAAACGTAATATAAGAAACCAACGCTATCCCACCGACTAACTAGCGATGTGGATACCGCCATTGTTCATCTTCAAGTGGCTTTTCTGCCACCACCGGCTCACGCCATCTTGACTTAAGTTCGAGCTACCCCCGCTTGGCAGAGCTCCGCCAGAACCCACATCTCTCGTCTGTTGGCCGGCCAAGTACCTCCGAAGAGATTGGTAACCGCAACCTCAGTAATAGGATCAACGGGTATTATTGGCGCCCCCAATCTTCAATTCTCCTCGTCAAAATTCAATATTCCCGACTATCCCTTAGGTACTCCTGGTGCAATGTCAATGTCTAGTTAAACAAGATGAAACAAACATTTCTGTAAAGATTGTCAGAGAAAGTAGGTTGTTGTTGTTATGTGACGTATGGAGAACATATTGTCTCTGGTAAATGGTTTGTTATTATTTCTTTCTAGAGGGGAGGTAAGTGGGTCTATAAATCATTGTGACAATTAGGCTGTCAGGGGGAGGAAGGTTCACCCAGAGGCTCCCCCTGGGCCGTGACTCCCGTAATGGACGGGGTGCCTGCGTGATCACTGGGCAATATGCCACCAGTCCAACAACGTACCCAGCTATTCCATCTTGGACAGGGGAGTGCAACAGTCAAATGGAGTAGCTAACTAACCGTGTTCCTGGGGGACAGGTAACCACGACTCACGGAAGATGTATGGGGCGGAACGGCAGGACCGAGTGTAGTATCCCCTCATGACATAGGTCCCACAGACACAACCCATATTCATCCTACGTCTGCAGGACTTTTGGGGGACCCTTTTGAACGCACTTCACGCCAAAAGCCACCAATACAATCTTAATGATAAGCAACCTGGAGGTTTATGCCCAAATACCAAACTATGTTGTGTTGCTTCTTATTCTTTGGTTAAGGATTCATATAACATCTATATAACAACGTTATTACCCGGCGCTGGAATTATAATACTTTATCTAAATCTGATTACGTGCGACACCCGGACAAAGAATAAAAAGTTTATTTTTATTTAGGAAAGCGAAGAATGAGGTCTTAGTTTAACCTGATAACCCATATAGTTTTCAAACATACACAATGTACATAATATCCATCCCCTCACAGTTTTATTTTTAAAGATATCTCCACCAAAATTAAGAAGAAAGTTAGGTCACTGTGACTAATGCCCGGGCTCTTTCTACGCTCTGGTGCACATGAGCCCGACTCTACAGTGGGAGTCCTAAATGTAGCCTACCCAGGTTCATTCACCTCAGGTAGGGGGTCTAATGAGAATGTGATATCGTACAGGCTCGGGTCCATCGCTTAACGTCCCATCCGAAGGGCAGCGTGCTCAAGGTTTTCACCTCCCAGATAAAAAAAAACGTAAAATTTTACCATTGCTCTAGGTTTTGTTCATGAATTGTATGAACTGGTTCTCGAGAAATCGTCATCCTCTGCGGGCATTCATGAGTTCAGATTTGGTTAAATTATGTAGAGTGGTTTATTATTAAAATACATTTAAAAAATATATATCTACAATGAAAAAATGAATAGATGATTCACTATCTGATCTCTTATTTATCGATAGTTATTAGGATTTTTAAGTTAGGCCCTTCCTCTGATCTCCAACTTCCCTTTGGCCGATTCGACTGAAAATTGATACGTATGCCCCCGATATAAAATTCCGTATTCCCAGACACACACACTCACAGACAGGATTTTTTTTTCATTTTTAAAATCAGAGGGTTGGAAAACAACAAATTCCATTGAAAACTGAACATTGCTAGCTGGGGAAGTAAAGCCTGATTCAACAATAGTTGAGGGCCGTGTGACCATGGCAACTGAAACTATTGTCAGAAATTATTTAAATTTGATTTTCCCAAATGCCAGATGAGAAAGTTCCGTGAAGCTTCGACCTGCTTCCTGAATTATTTTATAATAGACGGACAGATGAGAGGGACAGTTTGTCAATTGCCGAGTGACTCCTTTCAAAAGACGAGGACAGTGGCAGTTGGTGAGTGTGGGATGCACTGACCAGACGACGGCCAGTGACCACACAGGAGAGCAGGTGGTTGTCTTCCCTTGATGTCGCCGCACTCTCCTCCCGTCCAGAGGCCATTACGACTCCTGCGTGACTTGAACACTGAACCCGTGCTCGGCACTGGACCTCCGTGGTCCCTCACATGGTCACCGCTCACTTTGTCCCATCCCAGACTGTCCCTAAGGTAAAACCGGTATCATTTTGTCCTAAACCATTTTCCAAGGTTCTGAATTCTACTCTTAACTATTGGAGCTAAAAGGTTACTGTTTTTTTTTTTCCGAAGTGTACCATTGCCAGGAAAATTATGAAGAAAAGCAAAAATCCAAAATAAAAACAAATTACTCGTTTAACGTTTAAATTGTCTACTCAAAAAAATATATACCTACATATACCGGTTTCGGCTTACGCCATTGTCAGCAAATTGTAACATTTAATTTTGCATATTATTTATACTATCCTTAGGCTACCTAAAGCTGTGACTCTCCGTCCCCCAGTGAAGTCCTGCATTAACGGACACGTTTAACTATGAAACTAAAAAACAAATATAATAGTAAGAAATTCAAATAAACTAAATAAATGGTATTATTTATTTTTTACATCTAGTATTTAGTATATAATGCAAATATTTATTAATTATTTCATTTTTTTTTTCTTAGTTTTTATTTAACGTCGCATCGACTGCAGGGCCATTATTTCATTGATTTATCATATGATTTATTATAAATAAATGAAATTATGGCTGGTTAATTCAAGGCTCCCAATTCCTTTTAAATAGGGAAATCCTAAAAAATAAATTTAATTTCGCCGGAGCTTCCTAATTATTGGACAAGCACATGATAAGGAAGGGGTGAACAAAAATAAAGAGGACACAAAATTACGCAAAAAATAATAAATCTTGTTAATCAAAATAACATTAAAAATTAAGATGAGTTTAAAACGAAATACTGTTGAAACTGTTCGAATACTTTTTGCACTGACTATCTATATATAAATTTATATTGTTAAAATAATCACTGAAAGTAATATAATAAAAAATATAATCGATTATGGACTACGTACATCGAAAGTAGTTCCGTAAGGAACAATGTTTGAATACCCCATATGTAATTAAAACTGAAAATATTAACGTGAGCTCACGATGAAAATAAAAATAAAATGATAAATATCTTTATGTTGACAACAACAGTGTGGTGAAAATAGTGAAATTGAAATACAAACAAAAATGATGATCTTCGAAGGATGATGGAACCCGAAGAACGGTGAGATGAGAAGAACGAAGTTCATCGGACGAACGAAGACAAAGTTGAACGGGGACACGGGCAGATAGCAAGTACAAAATAAAGTTCGAGAAAACCAAAAAAGGAAGGAGGGCCGTAATAAAATAGGGCAATAAGTCAAAACTTAAAATAGGTCCACTCACTGGCAACTATAGCAAGGGACTGACCGGGACTGAGTATGAGACTCAGAGAGGGATTAGCCGTGTGTTTATATTATGAAAGTTGTTGACTAAACAATGGCCATACGAAATAATAAAGTAATTAGTAGGTATATAATGCAAATATTTATTAATTATTTCATTGATTTATCACATTATTATAAATAAATGGAATTATGGCCATACGAAGTAATAAGCGAGAAAACAATAGAAAAATCAATTCATATAAATAAACAGAAAAATAAATAAAAAGGAAAGTTAGGCAGTTGGACTCTCCAGGACAGATAGGCATTAATAGAGTTAGGAAAAATGAGAATAGTTTCAACGACCAAACTCACATCAAATTCTCACCTCTAACTTAATTCTTTTAACTACCTGCTTTCTTCTTGTTTTCTCTCATTACTACGATATTATTCCTTATCGACTTTTCATTTATCTATTATATATATAATATCTACTCAATTATGAATACCATTTATTTAGTTTAAGTGAATTTCTTGCTATCATATAGTTTTGAAGTTAATGTTTAAACTCAAATATTTACACAGTTGACATTTAGCGACTCGGACGAGGGAGTTATTTTTGCCGGCAAACTTGCCATCATTTTAAACTATGGTGTAATAGTTTATGTATATACTTTTTTGTGAAATAAACATTATTTTAAAAAAGAAGTTCGTTTTATTTATTTATTACAAGTTTCCACAATTTCTACGTTATAATCTTAACTTACAGACTAAAATTTATTTCCAATTGAAATGTTAAGCGAGAAATCGAGGGTGGAGGTGTTAACCATAATGGAGGCTTCAGAGGATGAATTCAGGAAAGAATTATTCCTCCAAGAAAAGAGAATAAATCCTCTGAACAATGGACTTCTGGATGAATATTATTCTATAAAATCTAATTAATTCATTTGTATTATTATCCTCAAAAGACCACGCAAGTTGGTAAATTTCACAAAATCATTATTTTATGTTTTTCAAACATTTATTTGGAATTTAACAGCAAATATTTTATTCTTACTGAAGATTATCAGATTGTTATAATAATTTACTTCTTTTGTTGTTGTTTACAGATGCCAGAGGGTACCTTCCAAGAGGGTGGCACCAATTTCAGAAGGAAATTGTCAAAAAGAGAGAAAAAACAGGAAAAACTGAATCGAATGAAAAGTACCAGCGATATTCCCAATGATGAAAACGATTCTGGAGTTGCGGAAAAATTATACACGAGTATGAAATAATTATTGCAAGATAGACATTGTTTATAGTTTTATTTATTTAAAATATAATTTTGTTTTTCCGCCTTTGTAAACATTATAGTAGAGAGTGATATAACATTGAAATTGATGCGCAAAAGAGGTACCTACTTTTATTTAGATGTTTTATACCCCCAAGATAACTTTAATTTAAAGAATGGCCAATATTAATTTGATTTATTTAAAAAAAAAAATAATTCCATGTTTTTTTTTTTAAATTTATTTATTTGCAATTTATTTACAATTAATATAATGAGCAAATTTGGTAACTATATGCATGAGTGTCTATGCCACATGTTGGGAGAGGCCAGCCAGCGCTGACACTCCCTAGAAACTAATACAATGTTTAGATTTCACTTAGATCTCGAGGCCACCTCCTATTCAGACGGCGGGGAGGATTGTCAGGATAGGACTTGTGCAAATGGGTTAGGATGGGATGAAAGTTTATTATGGAAATTTAATTTAGTTTTTAAAAATATTTAAATTATTATGTTAACAAATTTATAATGTACAAATAAGTAAAAAATATAGTAAAATTGGTTGTCTGTAAAGTCGGTTTACGGCCGGTAGGTTGACGTGACTACGTCATAACATCACAGTAGTATAATACACAAAAGAAGTGGAAGTAACAATAAATGATTGTTGAAATAAAAAAAACAAGAATTCACAAATAACACCAAAGGACAGCGTGCTCGGAATTGAAGATAAATATTTTTTCCATCATATTACTCCAGTTTAAAATAATACTGAATATGACGAGCTTTGAATTATATTTTTAAATGCAATACTTTTCAAGGCACCGAAGGACGGCATGCTCAAAAGTGTAGGTAGGCGATTTTTCCATCATATTACTCCAATCGGACAACATACTCAATATGACGAGCTTTGAATTATATTTTTAAATGCAATACTTTTCAAGGCACCGAAGGACGGCATGCTCAAAAGTGTAGGTAGGCGATTTTTCCATCATATTACTCCAATCGGACAACATACTCAATATGACGAGCTTTGAGTTATATTTTTAAATGCAATACTTTTCAAGGCACCGAAGGACGGCATGCTCAAAATTGTAGGTAGGCGATTATTCCATCATTATACTTCAGTTTAAAATAATACTGAATACAATGATGATGATGATCATGCTAGGACATGATATGGTAGGCTACACGAATGCAGGGTTCGACATGTTAGATCACGAAAGTGCCTGTTCAAGGTCACGAAATCAGTGTTTAAAAATATAAAAATTGTTACTAGTGGGCTAATTAAAAAAAATATAGGGGCACAGGCGAGGGGTGAGATAAAAATGTAAAGCAGGGTTTAGAGGGAGAGCGGAAACTTATAGAGGTTTAGAGGAAGAGCGGAAACTTATTGAGGTTTAGAGGGGGAGGGGAACTTATTGAGGTTTAGAGGAAGAGCGGAAACTTATTGAGGTTTAGAGTGAGAGCGGAAACTTATTTAGATGGGGAAGTAGATTGGTAGTGATTCAAAGGACAAAAATTGAGATCAAAAAATTAGGGGAGGGGGGGGGGGTTATTGAGGTTTAGAGGGAGAGCGGAAACTTATTGAGGTTTAGAGGGAGAGCGGAAACTTATTGGGGTTTAGAGGGAGAGTGTAAACTTATTAAGGTTAGGAGGGAGAGTGTAAACTTATTGAGTTTTAGAGGGAGAGTGTAAACTTATTGAGGTTTAGAGGGAGAGCCTCGAGGGAGAGCCGAACGCTCGAGCCTCGAGATCATGCCTCTCTCCCTCGCTCGTGTCGCCTTCTCTCTTGGGGAACGTGACATGACGTCACACTTTTTCGAACATGCGGCCCGTCGCATCGATTTATTAGACGTAGTCACGTCAAAATATCGGGTGCGTGCAACTCCGATGCGTGGCGAAATGAGCGTGACAACGTCTGAGTTGCGAGATGACGAAAGTGTCAATAATCAAATATAACAAATCATTTCAATAAAATTTTTGAACCTTGAAACAATTTTAAAACAATATAGAAAGAAAACAATCATAAGCATAATAGTTAAAAAACGAGTTTATTATTAATCTGTATATATCTAATAATAATATTGGATAACTAGGTTATCTGTATGTACAGAAAGTAACAGCTGTACTATAATATAATATATATTCTGTATTAGTAGTAACAGCTGTCTCTCTCTCGGCGCATGCGCGATACGTGTGTTCCGCGTGACTTTCGTTAGGGGACATCGTTTTCGTGCATGAGGACCCGGCTTACCAAATTATAAGACGTTGTCACGTCAAAAACAATATTTGTTCTCGTATTCTGTGCTATTCATTTTCCCTGTTGGCCCAGTAAGATAATTTAAAAACCTTTGAATTAGATTTAATATTGATGGCAAATTAAAAAACAAAAAACAATATGGCATCTCTTTGGAAACCCAAATGAAAAGAATGATAATTAAAATTTTTTTAAAAATACATGCACTATTGGGACGAGGTGTCACAGATTGGAGTTATCCCAAGTAGCCTGAAAACTGTATAAATATACTTAGTTCTGACGATGACGTAAGCCGAAACCGGTACCCGGTATGTACATATTTTTGTAAATTTGGACAATATAAATGTTGAACAAGTTCTTTGCTTTTTTTACTTTTCTCCACTCTCTTAGATCTCAAAAATATATTTGGACAATTATGAAGGAGGTAGGTATTCAGAGTTTTTCCACCCTAAGTGAGAGTGAAAAAATAAGAAAGTGAGATAAACGAGTAGGATGTCATAGAATGCTTTCTGAGAGAGTAGGTATAATTTTTTTTATTTTTCTCGAAATTTTACATTCAACATGGTTGCCACATAGTAGTAAAAACATCGTTCTTCTGTTGTCCTCCCTCTCCCCACTTTGGATCTAGAAGACAATAAAAACAGTTAGATTAATTGAAATTTCATTAATGTAGGACAATCCAAAACACGTAGCTGGTTAGCGTCAAACCATGAATTTCATTTTAGCGAGAATTTTAGAATCCTTTAAATTCCAAACAAGAGATCAGTTACAGATCTCTTCTTAAAAAATTGTACTTAATTTTAATAAACTATGACTTGTTTCGATTACTTTGCCTACGATGAGATAATGCTTTATGCTCGTTATTACATTTTCTTTTCACGGGTTGAGACATTGATCAATAAAAATAGACTGCCCTGGATATGAGAATATACTAAAGGCCAAGGGTTTGCACAAAAGGGACCTACATGAGATGCTCGGAGACGACAATCATCTATTGAAGCTGTCCTAAGCACAATGAAAACAACACACCTCATAGACCTCATTTAATCGAGTTAAAGGCGTCAAAAATCTTTGTCATTGGACGCCGATAAATAAAAACGATTCTATTCTATTCTAGACTGACTCAAGTCGAGAAAAAATAAAAAGTAAAATACGCCTTATCTTCAAAACTCATTTGAACATCCTTCGGAGTTTTCTCTTTCTCTCTTGTCCAAAAAACTCACAGGTACTAAATTTCATTCCATCTGACATGTAAAGTGGAACAGTATATTGTATTTTTAGAGGGACGTTACGTCTACAGGGGAGACCGAACGGTCGATTGCAACATTCGAGGTACCTCCTGGTCTATAGTACCGAATAAATGCGACGGGCGGCATAACGAAAGCACTGATTCGTTACATGTGCGAGTGAGAGTGGCTTGTTTGTTTCTGTCGACCAAAGGTCCATTTTTACCTATACTTTTCTATATTTTGTTTTCATTGCTCTGTTTCTGTGAAGTCATTTATTTATTGTTTTATAGATGAATTTAGATTTTTATAGCACTACGTTGTATGCGAAAAGACTGAGGACGGTTTGTAATTTTTTAAAATTTGTTTTACATACTTGGTATGGTTAATCCAATTGTTTTTGTTTCCATGTTTGTGCACTCTCCCTCATCCCAAAATATCCAAAACTGAAACATACATGTGGGTTATCTATAAAGAAAGAAAAGTATGTGTAAGTTTCAGAAAATTTTTACACAGGATTAGCTAAATTCCAGAAGATACCTGTTAATGTGCTCCTACAAAAGTCCCTTTATTGTGTGATCTGACTACACTTCTCTGCTAGTACTTCCCCATATATAGAAGTATTCGGGAAATTATATAATCAGTCTCAAATTCGATGTTGAGTTTTCACAGGAATTTCATGTTTTCCGACGACTGATTTCAAAATGAAAAAAAAAAAAAAAAAAAAAAACGTGAACACGATACCTTCCGCTAGAACGAACGAAATTTTCATGACGTTCCATTCCTTAACCTTGCATTTTTTCAGAAATTATAAAGAAATTGAGCAAAATCCGTTGTTAGGCGATCGTCTTTTATACCGTATATAATATCGTATAACAAGGCGCCCGAATACGGATTTTCCAAATTTTCTTTTAAATTTTAGAAAAAATCCAAGGTTAATCCTGTGTTGCAGTAAATTGTTCCGACGGTCCTTTTCTCATATTTGGTGTTTTGTTACCTTTAGATGTCACATGATATTATAGATTTTGACGTGAAAACGACTATTCGCTCGTTAAGCACAGTGATAGCCGGTCAAACTTTCTTGTGTTACAAAATATCTTCAGATTTCAATCGCTAATTACTACGAGACTAATAATGCGATAACAACGGTTGAGGTCACAATGGATAGAGAGCATGTCTGTATGTGTTTGTTTTGCCTGTGACGTTATCAGGCTAGTGTGGACGCCGGCGGATGATTGTTGCAAATTAGCGTTGTGTAAAATTAGAAATTAGTGTAGCATGATAACGCGTTTAGATAGGACATTGATTCGGGTGTCATTGTAAAGAGCTTGAGGAGCACTACTAGGACTCAAAGTGAAACAATAAAAATATTTGCCGAAATATTTGTAAAAATCGGTATTAAATTGAAAATTGCAAAAAAATTAAAGATGTCGTCTCATATGAATCGTAAATATGCCCGGAATTATAGAAAACGCAAATCAGAGGAAAGCTCGCATCAAAAGGAATTTAAAAAACCTAATAAGTCTAGTGCCGAGCAAATGCAAGAGCATCGAAAAAAAATGAAAAAACGGCGCAAAGGCGTTTTCACGGAAAATCTACGGCGTGGACCTTGACTATGCCTTAATGTTTTTTTTTTTTTCATCTGTTTTCCCTTTTTTCCGAAGTCATAAACAAATACCACCGGATTAGACAAATTACTTACAGTTTTTGAACGTTTCTTTACAAAAGTTTCTTGGCAAACTGTCTGCGCCTTAATAAAAACAGTTGTACTGAAAGGAGGCTTAATAAAATACCTTCAACACTAAGGCTTTTCTCCTATCACCTCTAATTACTACGGTTCTCACATCCCAACTTCAAATAAACTGAAAATAATAAAAAACAGAAAAATGTCTTCACAGTTCAATCTTCTGCATATTTTTCTCATGTAATAAAATTCAGATAATTATATTAAAATAATTCTGATCTAAAAAAAAAAAAAAAAACCTTAAATGGAGAATGGTTAGTTCTGGAGACACTGACATGGTAAATCCAGTCTTGAGGCCAGCATTCCCAGATATGAAAAGGAAGAAAAACAACATTTTTTATTAGGGCTGGAGTATGCAGAAAAATAGTTTATCATAATGATGGCTTATATACGGTCTGAAATTAGGGGCATTACTATAACATTTAAACAAATATTGTTAATAATTCATATAAAAAAAAAAAGAAGAGAATGAATCAGCAGAGACGGAGTGGGAAGAAAGAGGAGTCAATGGTTGCCATCGGATTCTGAGTATTTTGTCGTCACTTGAATATTTTTTGACTATCCAATAACCATCCAAGTACGGTGATTTCCCAGATGCATCATATTTCAAAATTGATTTGCAAGCGTACTATTGGTCCAATCGGAATGCATTTGATCTTGATCAACCCATTATTTATTGCTCTAAAACGTCTATTTCAAAGGGTTATTTGATAGGATGACCCATTTCTGAGTCAAGTCCAGTCAAAATTAATATTTTTTTTATTTTTTCTGGCTACATTCCTTAAAAAAAATATTCTACTCCAAATATAAGGGTATATTCGTAATGAGTACGTCATCACAACGTCATGTTTGAATAACTTATGATTTTTTTTTAGAGAGATTTGGCAATTTATAAGCAACCATGTATTGCGCTGGTTAGTCTTGATTCTGGGAAAGTTGACATTCAGTGGACCACCGTTTTTGTCATTTTGAGCACATTATAAATCACCGGCAACAATTTTCCTCAACACGATTTAATCTATCTATCACTTTTTTGTGTCAGGTTTTTGTATTAAGCCTCCGCCTTAACCGCCCGTTCTCTTCGGCCGATTTAGCTTGTAAGTCAATGCCGTCCTTACGGGCTTCTGGATAGACATACAGAATTTCGTGTCGGTCCATTAACAGTTATTAGAGTTTTTGGATTAAGCCCACCCATAAATCCCCTTTTGCCTTAGACCGACTTAGCTGAAAATCAATTGGTATCTTCTAAAATTTCGCGTCAATACATTCATTTTATAATTTTTTTTTTTTTTTTTGAATCGGAAAAGATGAAAAACCGGTGAAAACTCAACATTGAATTCCGATCAGTTACATAACTTCCCCTATACTTCATAAAGCTGGGTACGTAAAAATAATTCGCATCTGAAAAATTTCGCACAGCCGCGCCACTAAGCCCTCCTCGAATAAGTCTTGTGAAGAGAGGCGTGACCGCAGGACCTCTAACTAACAGTTACCTTGTTCTATGAACCTCTACGACATTACAAAAGTATGAGGCCATTCAAAGGTAAACTAAGTACAGAAGTAAGACGTTAAGTACTTTATGAGGCTACGAGCACATAAAGACACCAACTGACAATCTGTCAGGACGAACATTAACAAACACTAAACACACCCAAACTTATTTATTACCTGACCAAACATAAAATAAAACAGAAAACAAATAACAGTGAAGAACATAAAATTAAATCAAGAACAAATAAATAGGATTTTATTTAAAGTCTAATAACAGGGGCCAGTCTAACAAGGTTTTAAATTTTGGTTGCGAGACAGTGAACAGTAAACATTTTGACAGTTGGCCATAAAGAAGGAGCAGGTGTTGTGTTCTGCAATATAATGGCAAAATGGATAGTCAAAATCTATGGGTCGTTTATTTGAACAGTTAATGAGACTCTGTTGTGCTTTCATTCAAGCTTATTATCCCTCCGGAGCAAGACAGAATTATGATGATTGGAATATGGAAGGGAAGAGGAATGGAATGGGATTGTGTCTCTGGGGCCGCCATTCCACATTCCATGGAGTTAAACCTTCATTCTTACTCACACTCCTCAGGAATATTAATTAACAGGAAAGAGATAATTATCTCTAGCGGAGAGGAAAGAAAAGTGACGGACACTTTCATGGAATTAGCGAAGTGCTTAATTGAATATTTCAAGGAATTTGAAACGAAATGCTCACAGTAATTTCTTGTCCGTGTCAAAACTATTAAGACATATATATATAACCTAGGCAACCAAGCATCCAATGCTCTTATCCCTTCCCTGGTAGCTCTTCTGGGAGTCTTAAATTTTGCGTATCCAGTTTTAGTTACCTAAGATAGGGTATATACATATTTAACGAGTACCTGATAACGCACAGGCTCGGAACCATCGCTAAAATGCCCGAAGGATGGCGTGCTCAAGATTTATTCACCTTCCAGATAAAAACTCTGTAGGGTCTCCGCTACCTCGCTTACCAGAGCCCTCGAAGGGATCCGTAAGTGAATAATGCTTTGATGTACCTATAAATAAACATTTAATAAGAAGTTCGATAGTATACAGTAGAATCTGCGGGCGCCGGTAGCTCAGTGGTGTGCGTGCTTGCTTACTGAGCTCAAAATTGCTGAGGCCCTTATTGTTCATTTATCTGGGAGGAAAAAAAAAAAAAACTTAAGCAAGCCGACCTATGGCTTGGAAGTTTAGCGATGGTCCCGAGCCAAACTTGGAATAGGCAAAATTTCGGGATCTCATGTCCACCAGAGTGACAAAAGAGCGCCCTGATAGTAGGCGATATAATCTGGTAGTTATAAGCTCCGGGCATGAGTCATAATAACTAACTACAGTAGGACCTTTATAAACAGTTAGCCAGACACGTCCAGTAAACCGGTGCATTTAGATAGTCGCTAAGAAGGAGTATGTTTTTGTAAAATAATTGTGTAGCGTCATGTAAACAAAAACATCCGCCTTCCCCTCTTGTGGGCTTCTCAGTTCCGTTTTAGAAGCCAATGAATCACTTTTTTGTTGAATGAGTATAATTTTTAATTAATTTTTTTCTTAGGAAAACTGTACGTGATGTCGGAAAAACGTAAACATACGACTTTAAAATTGTGCAAAAAAAAATTGAATCATAAAAAAATTAGATTAAGGTGAAAAACCGTTCAAACTTGCAAAACGTTTTGTGGTTAGAAAAGCTGCGGTCTACCATACCAGGAAAATATCCACGATTTATAAGTTCGGCAGAAAGTGTATCGAAAATAAGACAGAGTCTAAAGTGAGGTGAGCTTCCTCAAGTTGAAAATGTTTATTGTTTACATGGTTTCCTGAAGAGCGTGCTAGGGTCGTAGAGTGTTGATACATTCCTTCGGAAGTTAAGAGGTTTTTGTGTTGTCTTCCCCCCCCCCCCCTCTCCCATCGATTTGGCTGAAAATTAATTGGTCTCCTTATGGGGTAATTTTGTATATATAAGTATTGAGTGGTTGTATTTATTCAAACGGAAGTTATGGACCCAGACAGATAAGAAATGTTTGTTTTCATTTTTGGAATCAGGGGTTCGGAAAACATGGAATTCTAGGGAAAACTGAACCTAGAATTTCTGATCGATTACATAACTTCCCCTATTCTTCGTGAAGCTGGGAAAGTAAAAGATCTTGACTGGCGAAAGATGAAAGTTATCAACAAAGAACACCAAATTGAGAGAGAACAATATGTTCTAGGGTTCATATGTCTTAATTTACCTAATTCAATAATTGAGTAATACTTGCTGCAAAGCACTCGTTTAGGCAGATTTGGACAAAGCACATACAAGCAGGACACTTGACAAGTCAAATTGACTGTATGAATGTGTAAGTTGTGAATTAAGTCACTTGTTACTTCTGAGTATAGAATAGTGATTAACAGTGATAAGAACAGCTGGGCGGATAGGGCGGGGCATTGTGGAGGGTTGTCAAGGTTCATTATGTCGAAGGTTGGGTTGTGTTGGGAGAATCTCAGGTTCGCCTTGGAATCAAAGGAAATCATAGAGTGAATGGAAGACGGAGCTTGGTGTGAACCTGAATACTGCAGCTCTCATAATATTTAGTGTGCACAAAGGGGCGAGGTGTTGGCCCAGCCCTACATCCGTTCTCTCACCCTAACAATCTCAGCCCTTGGCTCTCTTCTCACTAAACGTTTTATAGGACTTCTTTTTTTTTTTTCTTTTTTTTTTTCGCGAGAACGAAATAAGGGCCCCTTCCAAAATGTTATGATCCCAAGTGACCTCTGCTTGAACCAGATTATAAGGATTACTGACTCTCTTTGTTAGCGATGAACCCAAGTTCTTTAGCCGCTTATACCAACCTCCTCCACTCCGATCTGTCGTGCGCCACCGGTCGCCAGTTCATTACATGGTGTTCCACGGCATCTGATGTGATCATTCTCGTGATCAGGTTCTATGGGATCTGGTATATTATGGTATTCACATATATGGCTGTTCGCTTCTCTCCGCATGCCCAGCCCACGGTAAGCCCCGGGTTTGATGTCTGCTATTACGGTGGGATATTGCAGGAGGATGTCCCTCTGCTTGTTTCTTCTTATCCTCCACGTTTTTCAGAAATTGAACTGATCATTTCTAAGGCCTTTATAACCTGAAAAGGATTCCAGGTCAAACAAAGAATTCATTGCGACACAACTTTACTTGTTTCTTTATACCAGATATATCTCAGTGTTCACTCATTTAGAAAAGATATCCTATGTCCAGCGAACCACTGAAGAGGTCACCTCCCTGGGTGGTATATTGGAGCTGGTAATAAACGAAATAAGAAGCGAACTGAGCTGAAGAGGCCCTTTGCCACTGTCCCTTCCCTTCCACAACAAACAATCACATGACCCAAGGAACCCTTCAGAGAAAATGATACCAGAACTCTCAAGGGGGTGCTCCCTTTTGAAATTCAATACTTTAAAAGACCGAATTGAAGGATCCAATTTCCGCTTCCAGTCCTCTTGGTATTTTTTTCCCCATCGTCGTCGAGTATAAATTGAAAAAGATTGATTTTACCAAGCCTACAATGATATATGTTCAATTGGCATTCAGAAGGCTCACTCCAGTAAAGATGAGCCAATACCGTTTGATGACTCTATTTTAAATCGAGCGCAGTTTCAGTGCATAGTTGGATTGGTTCGAAAAAACCGAAGTATCTATTCCATTTTCAGTGCCTTTTTCAATTAAATTCTTCCTGAAGGTTTAATTAATAACTACAGAATATATACCATTATATGTTAAAAACTGTCCATTTCCTCTTTCTTATAGACAGCCAAATATTCAAAAAATTAAAAAGGTCATGTTTTTGTGATTATTATTTTTTATAATAGTGATTGAATAATATATTATTTATACTACTTGTAAGAGATGTGTGTCTCTGTATTATGGTCTCTAAAATAGTATAAACTATACAGGGTGACTCAGATAAGCAGGCCACATGTGAAATAACTCCTAAACGGTTAGAGATATCAAAATTGTGCATAGGACTAACGTTGTAGCACTCGCCGAGAGCTATAGTATGGTGTCCTCAAAAAGGCATAAATGATCCTTTTAATGGCTCAAATAGCCCTTCGAAGGGCGGGGTTCCCTTTTGACCCTTAAGTTTCATTACATTTTAATAAAGTACTAAAGAAACAAGGAAGAACTGTGCAAACAGATTTTTGATACGTCAAGTAGTTCTCGAAAAAAAAACGTTTAAAGTCGCACGTTTTTCTTATACAAGTTAGTTGGAATTTAATAACTTCAGAATAAGAAAAATGTGCAACTTTAAACGTTTTTTTTCCGAGGACTACTTGACGTATCAAAAATCTTTTTGCACAGTTCTTCCTTGTTTCTTTAGTACTTTATTAAAATGTAATGAAACTTATGGGTCAAAAGGAAACCCCGCCCTTCGAAGGGCTATTTGAGCCATTAAAAGGGTCATTTATGTCTCTTCGAGGGCGCATACTATAGCTCTCGGCGAGTGCTACAACGTTAGTTCTATGCACAATTTTGATATCTCTAACCGTTTAGGAGTTATTTCACTTGTGGCCCGATTATCTGGGCCACCCTGTATAATAATACTAGGTCCCACGAGATATTATACAATATAGGTACAGTATGTTGAAGTAAGAAGGCTCACGAGGTCACTGGGTCATGTCCCGCCATATCGTTTGAATGTTTCAACTTAAGTAGTATTGTTTGGAAGTGCTGAAGTTATCGAACAACTGTTGGATTCTAGTTAATCTCTATATTGGCATTCTTGTGAGTCTCGAAATTTTTATGCAGGGGTATTGTTTCAAACATCGTTAGTTAGTTATTATGACTCATGCCCGGGCTTTAACTAGGAGGTCGCCTACTACAAGAGCGCTCTTTCGTCGCTCTGGTGGACATTAGCCTTCACAGTGGGAGTCATGGAGTCCTAAATTTTGCCTTCATTGGTTTATTCACTTAAAGTAGGGGTCTTTAACAAGTATCTAAAATCATGCAGGCTCGGAACCATCCGAAGGACGGCGTGCTCAAAGATTTTTCATCCACCAGATATGAAAACCCGGAGTCCTCGGCCGGTTTTCGATCTCGCGATCTTGAGCTAGTGGCTAGCACGCTATCACTGAGGTACCGGCGCACCCAACATCGTGCTGCCAGAGATTTAACCAACCACCATAGTGACAATATAGTAAATGATTTATATGTTTTTTGTGTTCTGATGTATACTCAAGTGATTGAGGGGGTTAGAAAACATATTTTATGAATGGGGTTAAAAAAATCGTCGGTGAATCACCGGCTATGTCCGATGTCGAATTACTCAATTCACTGTTCGCTCCCCCTTCAAAACTAGTCAACCGTTTGCACTAATATTCATCAGTTGACTTACAAAGGGCCTCCTAAATCCTCATATTAAATTCTGTGTCCATAAATTCATCAAATCGGAAGTTATCAGGGTTTTTGAGTTGTGCCTCCACATCCCTCTTCCCTTCAACCGATATCGCTGAAGTTTGACAGGTGTCCTTATTGAGTTTTGACTTTAAATATGAAATTTCATGTAGATACATTCATTACATCGGCAGTTATCGGGGTTTTTGAGTTGAGCCTCCTCATCCCCCTTCCCTTCTGCCGATTCTGAGTTAGAGAATTAAACAGACAGACAGACAGATATGTTTTTTCATATTCGGAATCTACAGATCGGAAAATATGAAATTCCGTTGAAATCTCCGCATCGAATTTTTAACCGATTACATAACTTCCCGTATACTTAAAATAGCTGGCGAAGTAAAAAAAAGAGAGAAATGAAGACAGCTTAGCACTTCTGTCCTCAAGAGTACGGATATCTAAACGCAACTGCATAAATCCGAAAATCCTTGCACCGAGGACATGTAGGCTATTGGCGATTCGAAAATTACCATGGCAACATGTAAAGACCATATGGATGTTACACCATCTCACTCTTCTCAATAATGGAAAGAAGTTTATTTGGATAATTTTTAAGATCAAGTCATGTGCTCATTCAATTAATTCATTGGCACCTGACGCATTATTATATAAGTTAGAGAAAATAAAAAAAATAATTTGTCATAGTGAGCCTCACTTCTCCAATATGGTAAACCTTAAAACTCGGCTGAGATGATAAGGGATCAGTCAGTGAGGAAGGCGAACTTCTTAGGAGGTCGGGGTATTTGTCACTGTCCTAGATGGGGTATATTTTAGGGGTGGGATTCAACAGCTCTCCCGACCTGTCAGAAAAGGCAAATAACGATTTGGGGTTATTGGGGTGGAACAAGGGACTAGCTATTTTCTGAGGGCGGGCTTCCCTTCAGCACTCTGGATCATGTATCATCTCTGCCGAGGATGGAAAAGAGGCCAAGATTTGATAGCTTCTCTTTTGGTATCATTCACATACAGCTTCCATACGGGGTGAAAATTCAACCCTATAGACTAGCAACGGTCCGGCTGGTAGCTTACAGGAAGCGTGCTTAGCTACTGAGCTTAAGATCGCGGGTTCAGAATCCGACCGAGGCTCGAACGTTTTTATCTGGGAGTTAAAAAAAAACATGAGCACGCCGTCCTTCGGATGGGACATAAGCTATATTCCCAAACCTGTATTGTGTAGTATACCCACAGTTAAAGGTCGGGCATGAGACACAATAATGATGATTGTTCGTGGGGCAATTTTTCCGAACCCCATAAGGACACATCGATTTTCATGCAAATCGGACAATGGAAAGGGAGGATTAGGGGAGGGCAGGCTTAATGAAAAGCCCCAATAACCTCTAAAGTAATGAACTTATCGACACGAAATTTTATACATAAATCCAAAACCGGACAAGGACGACATCAATCAATTTTGAAATCTGTGAGTTCAACTCAAAAACCCTAATATTTGTCGAAGTAATGAATATATCGATTCGGATTCCCTGAGTAAGAAACCCCCTGTCGATTTTCAACCAAATCAGTCAATTGGTTTCTTAGGAAAAGCGAAAACTTTGTTGACTAATTCGATGATTCACCGACAACTTTTATTTATTTTTATTATTAATTAATTTATTATTTAACGAAATGAAGTATATAACCTTTATTTGACAGAATCTTGAATTATACTGTTTACAGAGGACACATAATAAGAGCAGGAGCAAACAAAGCTGGGATAAGGAAACCATGGTCCCCCCCCCCCCCCCCCCCCGCTATCAGACCCTGGAAGGGTGGGTCCCAACCCTCCCCTCCCACTCTCCAATTATTTTTGGAACTCTGTTCAAAGCTGGTCCACCCCCGTCTTATCAAACAGGAGGAGTGTGATGAGGAGGGGTCTGTCTGTCCGCCAACTTCCTGAGGAGGCGCCCAGCAACTACTGGGGGTAGCGGCCCAGACCTATCTGTAGCAGAACGGGACCCTTCATTCATCACATTTATTTTATTTTTTCAATTTTAAGAACTCCCATCCTCTATACAGTTTACACTGCTGATATTCCTTCCAATCCTAACACTCTCCTGGCAACATTTGCCGACGATACAGCTATCCTTGCTTCCAACCAAGATCCTAACATAGCCTCCCAAAATCTCCAACAGCACCTTCTCCACATAGAGGACTGGTGTCGGCAGTGGCGAGTGAGAATCATCGAAGAGAAGTGTAGCCATGTTACCTTCACTCTGAGACGCCAATCCTGTCCTCCGATTTCCTTCAATAATATTCCAATCCCTGCCTCCAATCAAGTTCGCTACCTTGGGTTCTATCTAGACCGACGACTGACATGGAACCCCCATACACGACTAAAAAGACAGGAGCTGAACAGACGGTTTGGTCTGCTATACCGGCTGCTCAACAGACAATCCAAACTATCCACTGAAAACAAACGGACCATTTACAAGACAATAATAAAACCTATATGGACCTACGGACTTGAATTATGGGGTTGTGCTAAGCCATCTAACATCAAGCGTATCCAGTCCTTCCAATCCAAACTCCTAAGAACAATTGTCGATGCACCCTTCTATGTGTCCAACCTTACCCTCCATAATGACCTTAAAGTTCCCTATGTTATTGACCTCATCAAGTCCCGCTTCTCCAAATTCCACTCTAACCTTTCTTCCCATGTAAATCCAGCTGCTCGACTCTTGTCATCCCATTCCCATCCAGATAATCCCCCCCGAAGACTGAGGCGACGCTGGCCGAGAGACCTGCTACTGTAGCAAAAATATTTAGGGAGTGCCGGTGATGACCAGCTTCTCCCCTCATGTAATCCTCTTACCTTCAACTCTCCTCCTTCTTGGCCTGCCTCCACTGCTGGACAGTGATTGGAGGGGCGAGAAGGCAGGGGGGATCACTCGTGCCCCCGTGGCCTCCCCTCCCCCCATTCAGTTGGAGGGATGGGGATGGCAGAGAACCGGGGGTGTTTCGAGGGGTTTCGAGTTGAAGGGTTTTCATGTTCATTTTATTATATCAATATTATTATTTTATTCTTATGTTTATGTTTATTATGATTTAAATTTAATATTTTCTCTTTGTTTTGTACATATTATATTATTTGCAGAGCTCTTATTATTATTATTATTATTTTTTTTTTTTCTCTATTATTATTTTGTACACAATCATATTCTTTCGATGTATATATATACATATATTTTATTTTTATTTTTTCTCTCTTTCTTTAATGTTTTGTCTTTCATCAAATTTACTCATGGTGTATACTGATTGTAAATATTCAAAATAAAGAATTAAGTTAAAAAAAAAAAAAAAATGTTAAGAACAAATTCTGAAGTTGCCCGGAGTTGGTTTCCAAAAAGTATGCATAATATTGTTACGAAGTGAACCATTTCTGTTTCCAGTAGGATTTCATGTATTCAATGACGATCTAGAATGATCGGGACAAGTTCCATTTTGTAACGTTAACATTCGAATCAGCCAAAAAATCAAACATACAACGTCTTCAGTCAATACAATCCATTATACTACGCCACATTTACGTTTCCAACCTCACATTACTGTGTACAATGACCTCAACATCCCATTTGTACCTTCTGTTATCAGGACACGATATCAAACTTTTCACGACAAACTCCATCATCACGCCAATTCACTTATACAAGAATTATCTACAAACACCCTGCCCACAAATCCACCCCGACGCCTCGAGCGGGCATGGCAGAGGGACCTGCTCCAGGACTAGCCTGGACTCCTCTTTGGTCACGTACCTCAGCAGTACAGCCACGCACCTGACACTGAACTATTTATCGCAATTGCTAATGGCAAATGTTATGCCATTGTAAATATATAAATAAATAAATAAACATTCGAAGTTAAATATTTTTTTTTTTTTTTTTTTTTTTGTGGTTTGATGTAAATAGTAACTTAAAGTGTTTATTTGACCCAGCGTTTTACTATTTGGTGAATTGACTTTTTTAATTTAAGTAATGTTTCTTTTGGAATAAGTTGATATTTCTACTATACAGACAGTTCTGTTTTCTATTCACATTTTGAGTTTGTCAATTTTTATTTTGACTGACAGGGGTCATTAAGCATGTACTATATATGATAGCTTATTTTAATAAAAATAAACATAAGAGCAAACTCAGTAAATCGATTATGAAAAGAATAATGGTAAGATGGAATATTAAAATGGAACTTATTCCGGGCCATTCTAGATCAACAATTAATGAAAATAAATGATTCTATCCTAAGACCTGGAGGAGAGGAATATAGCTGCATCTACTTGCACTAGATCATGCACTGGTGCATCAGACATCAATATAAATTGGGAGGGAGAGAGGTACTTACTTGCAATCATTACCTTGAAGCTGCTCTCAGTCCTTCCTCATTATACTACATGCATCCTAGAACAGTGACAACAAATAAAATAAAATTAATACTTAATTAATTAATAATTATATAATGTTTTGATGTAAAATAAACTTAAGCACGCCGTCCTTCGGATGGGACGTTAAGCGATGGTCCCGAGCCTGTACGATGTCAGGTACTCGTTAAAGACCCCTGCCCTAGGTGAATAAAAATTTAGGGTAGGCAAAATTTAGGACTCCCACAGTAGAGTTGGGCACATGTCCACCAGAGTGACGATAGAGCGCTCTGGTAGTAGGCGATATGACCTCGTAGTTAAAGCCCGGGCATGAGTCATAAAACCTAACCCTAACCCTATAATGTTTTATTTTACTTATATCTATAGTATATATTGTAATCGTGCGATAATTCGAAATCGAGTGTTTTCACAGATTTTCACGTTTCAAGATTTACTGAATGAATACGTTTTGGTGTATGTGTCCTGTATATGTGTGTGTAAGTTTATGGGATTGGAACATTGTGTGCGCTTTGACACAGAAATGATTGTACCTACACACTCGAAATTAGAAGAAGTCACATGTGCTCGTTTAGATCTAATTAGAAATTGGCCGAAATCGGACAACATTTGAGACCACTTGATTTCAGGGCTTAAGTATTGTAATATAAACAAGCCCGTTGCCAAGGCAACGGATTTAGAAGCCACTATATATATTTTTTAAACTAATTTAGAAAAGGACAAAGAAAATAAGAAGAAAGAAACCTAAGGATGAAGAAAATAAAATAGAAAATCAACAGGAAGAAAGTAAGAATAACTTTAAAAGGAAGAAAAGGTGGCTGTAGGCCTAACCTTACAGTTATCAACCAACATTTTCTACATCAATTACCAGATCCACCGACTTTAAAATGAAACCAAATTTTCAGAAGGGACTATTTTAACACCCAGGAACAAAATGAAACAGCTAAAAGAAGAAGGAATGAAGAAAATTTCAGGAAATTATAAGCAAAATTAAGAAAAGGTCAATAATTAAAAAACGAGTCGGTAGAAGGTTGTGAAAATTTTTAGGAAGAGACAGTTAATTATTAAGAAGAATTTGAAAAAGGAAAAGAAGAGAAAAACTACCCACATCAGATGGAAAAGCCAGCTCAAAATTTCAAAAAGGAAGCAAGTTCCAAAAATGATCCAATTATAGAGGACGGATCCAATCCAAAGCAGTATAAATGATCTGAAGGTGTATATCACAAAATTTACATGCTATTTTCGAGAAATGAAGAAGCCAAAATTAAAAAGAAAAGTTACAGAAAATTAAGATGACAATTTAGAAAAAAGAAGAAACGGAAGAAAGGAGAGAAAACACCAAAACATTTTAATATTTAGAAGTAAAACAAGAGACAACAGGAAAAAGAAACTCGAATCTGCTACCCATAATTCAGTGCGGAGGCAGATAAGCAGTCTATGTTGGGTTCTGGTAGAGGTGGAACCTATGAGAGACTAGTCTCTATATTTTCTGACAATTTCAGTGAAAAGAGTGAGTTAACATGTTAAAGTGAGTACTAAGTGAATAGTGAAGGGTAGAGAGGATGCGGGAAGAACGTGCACCTCATCATGTATGTTAAAGGAGTAGAATTTGTAAATATATTTCAAGGGTGACGTCACGAGGTAGGATTCATTTTATTTTTTGTATATATTTCAATGCCCAATTTTCAAGTTTGAAGTTTTTTTTTATTAAAATAGTTTTCATTGTAAATATGTTTTGATTTTTTTTTTGATTCCCCATATGCTCTCTCAATGAAATTCAAATTTCAAAACCCATAGGCCTTGCGGACCCCAATAATACCTTTGGAGGTGAGTACCAATTATTCAGGACACAATAGTTGTAATTAATATTTTATTTAGAATCATACCGGGAAATAATTTTGATTTTTATTGGTACCGGTAACGTAAATTCCAAAAATGAAAAGAGTTATTTATGACATAGTTTTTTCCTTGGGAGCCTCACTCCATTAATCAATTTATAAGTCATTTTTTTTATCTATTCAATTTAATATAACTATAGTCAGCCCCCTTTAAAATAATTAGCAGTATATTTTACAAAATAGTGCTTATATTCATGGCCTTATCACAAAACCTCTTCAAATAAAAGTTGTAGAGAAATCTGAAGTGCACATTTTATATGATATAGGATTATTTGTAGGAGGCTCGGTTTGTGAGAAGTGCCGAAAACCGACATGAAATGCAGTTCTCGACACCTAATTGTCTAGTTTCCTTGATTTATGCGCAAAATGTTAGTCCATTCGAAGGTTTAGTTCTTCGCAAAAATGTTCTTAATTAAATTTCCAATCACCTAATTAAGTTTCCTCAGATTTGAGGAAGAACCAACTCTACCAAAGTAACAGCGCACCAAAGAATGTAAAAGAAGTTTCCTTAGCAGTTTTTAAATAGTAACGCATAGCAACGTATTTTAAAATATGGTTTTATTAGTAGTAGTTTATTATAAGCGATGAAAAAATTAAGAAAAGAAAATATACGATAGTCACCTACTACCAGAGCGCTCTTTCGTCACTCTGGTGGACATGAGTCCGACTCTAATATGGGAGTCCTAAATTTTCCCTACACTAAATTTTTATTCACTTAGAGTAGGGGACAAGTAACTGACATCGTACAGGTTCGGGACCATCCCTTAACGTCCCATCCGAAAGTGCTCAAGTTTATTTTACCTCTCAGATAAAATAAACTAAGGGCCTCGGCCGGGTTTCGAACCCGCGACCTTGAGCTCAGAAGACAAGCACGCATACCACTGAGCTACCGGCGCCCTCTAAATATATGTGACGTGGCCATTACAGCCATTTGTACAGAGCACTCTCCGTCCCCACAAACTCATTTCTAGCATTACTACTGGGTATATGAATGTTACTTACAGAATCAAGCTGTGCAATGAAACAAAAGTAATGACTTTCCTAAGTAATGGTAGTATAATATGAATTTGAGGGGGAGGGGAGGGGAGGGGGGTGTTCTGTACAAAAGTAGTTAGTATAAGAAAGTCTTGCATTGGTCACATCAAATATTTTTTTTAATATCTACAGTAATAATAATACAAGACGTGAATTTTAATTTTAATTTGTAAATCTTAAACAGAAGATGGAGGAGTTAGCCTAAGTTGAATTATTTATTAAAGAAAGTAATTTCGGCCTAACCCTCGGCCATCTTCTTGCTAATGAATTCATTTTCTCTTTCGTTTATTAACGTTTTTTTCCCTTTGATCTAATGTGGCTATTTACCCATCTCTTTTTTTGTAATTATCTCCTTTTAGATTTTCTCTTCAAGAAGGAAATAAATATATTTTTAATCGTTATTTGCACTTTCAAAATATCCAATTTTACTTCCCAGCTAAGCAAAGTATAGGCAGTTGCACTTCTTCTCATTAAAAACATCTGTACAGACCTTTCGGCTGTAGACAATCCTCAGTATCTATAAAATTAAAGAATCATAGATAGAGTGATGTAAACAGCATATCACCACGGAACGAGATTTAAACCAAAAGAAGCAATCAAAATGTTAATTTTTTTATAATCAATAGAGAAGTGAAAATAGAACTTCAAGGATCTAAATAATACAAAATACAGAAGTATAAAACAGCATAAAGTGATAAGGCTTATCTATAGAGAAGATGCAACTAAAACCGAGTTGATAAGAACTTGTAGAGAAAATATGTAATAAAGAAAGGAAAAATAATAATATGAAGATGGCTGATGTAGTGAGAAGTGATTATTTCACAGGATGTCAAATATAAGATAGTCTAACCTCTCACAGATTTTTATTGGTAATAATAGCTAGCCGGCTTTCGAGGTTTCCCTCATCATCAGGTAGTCTACAAAAGAACCATCCATAATATAATGTGTAATATAAATAGCAAAGATAAATAATTAAATTGAAAAACAATTTTTGATTAAACATACAAAAATTGTTTTTCAATTTAATTATTTATCTTTGCTATTTATATTACATATTATATTATGGATGGTTCTTTTGTAGACGGCCTGATGATGAGGGAAACCTCGAAAGCCTGCTAGCTATTATTACCAATAAAAATCTGTGAGAGGTTAGACTATCTTATATTTGACATCCTGTGAAAGAAAGGAAAAATACTTAGCTTAAAAATAAATGTGGAAGAAACATTAACAAAAGCTGTTTAACATCGAAATTTACTAATGAACGAGGCAAAAAAACATGGCGTCACAAACAAGGGATTTTCAAACAAATAATTCTTAAACATTATGCATTGAATCGAGATTGGAATGAAGGAAATAAAATATGTGAAAAATACATCAAAGAATGGTATGCAAGAGAGAGAAAGCAACAAAACAAGATATTTATTAAAGAAAAAGGGGAAATGAAGGAAAGTTAAGAAGGAAGGATATAGGAAAAGCTAGTCGATAGGATTCCATGGAAATTTGTAAGAAGCAACAATAGATTGTTTGAAGTTTTGATAAAAAAAATTTAAAGAAAGTGAACGAAGAATAAGTGATTTCAGAGCATATAAGCAAAAAGTGATAAATAATCGAAGTTAAGGACGATAATCGAGTTATTACATCAATGGAACTCAACAATAAAATAATGTTTAATTAAATAGACATTGTTATTGATGATGAAGAACATGGAAAAATACAATACAATTTATAATAACAAGAGATAAGAGGAATCAGTCAGAAAAAGAAAGAAAATAGGTGTAAAATATATTATAAGAAGGCAGTGGAACAGGTGGGGAGAGACGACAGGACAGAAGGTGCGAGACAGCTCAGTGTCCATGTTACTTGGCTCTCTGTTTTCTGAATGGTTATATCCACATTTGTGTTACAATAAACTGAACCCAGTGAGTGAAGGAAGTTTGTGTGAAAGTGAAAGTAACAGAAAAACAATATAATATGTTAATTATAATAACACATTTTCAATTTAATAAAAATTAAGATAACTATTTTTCAAAAAAAACTCTTCGGAAGTGTCTTTTTTTTTTTTCGTTGATCTCCGTACCTTGAACAGTGAGCATCCATTTTGTAGCTCCGTGATAAAACTACTTTGAACTTGTTCCTGTTTTGTTTTTATTTTCTGTTTTTCTTTTATTTAAATACTATTATCATTCTACTATTATCTTCATTGTTTTTATTTGTTTTGGAGCTTTTGTGTTTTTGAACAATGTGCAAGTGAGTTGACTTTCGTTTCTTTTTATGATTGTTTTGCTTTCTTAATTAATTGAATTGACTCCGACTTATTTTTGTATTTCTTTTTTTTTTTTATTTTTTTTATTTATTTATTGTTTTAGTGTGTGTTATTTTGATATTTTCTTTTTCGAATGCAAGGTTATCAATCTTATCTCTAAATTAGCAATTCTGGAGACTTATATACCTACTCTTAATTCGTGACGTCACAACGAAACCTGGGTGACCGAGGGAACTAAGGCGCTGCTTGGAGTGCAGAAGGTACCCGGTTCGAAACCAGCCAGTCGTTTTATTTTGTTTATTATTTTTTTTTTACTTTTTTTCTTAAACATTTTGTATTTATTTTTTTAAATGGGAAAGAAGAGACCGAGACGTTGTGCACCTTCCCCGTCTTCCCCAACGACCAACAGGACCAGAAAAAAATCTACCAGTTCTCTACATAGAGAACCAACCGCGACAACAACCACCCACAACCCATTCTCACCACTGTCAGTGGATGATGAAGACAGACAGCCAAGTCAACAGCAACCACAGGAAAAACCGAAGCCCCCACCGATCTTCATCCGCGGTATTAGAGAGTTCACCGAAACTTGCAAACTAATCAAATCAGTCATAAAACCAGGACAATTTATATGTCAAACAAACACAAAAGAGACTAAAATACTGGTTTCAACTCCCGAGGACTATAGAGTTCTAGTACAAGAATTGCGGAAGTCCAAGGTGGACTTTCACACCTACCAACTGAAGGAAGACCGAGCATATAGGGTCGTGCTGAGGCATCTGCACCCGACGACGCCCATTGATCTCATTAAAAGATAACTAGAAGAGATCGGGTTCACAGTTCGGAACGTGGCGGGAGTGAGACACCCAGTCAATAAGGTGGCACTGCCATTGTTCTTTGTGGATTTAGAACCTAAGGACAACTACAAAGAAATCTTCAATGTAACTACCCTGGTCTACACAAAGATCAAGGTGGAGGAGCCCCACAAGAGGCAGGACATCCCACAGTGCCACCGATGTCAGGAATACGGACATACCAAAGGCTACTGCAGCCATCCCGTCCGTTGCGTAAAGTGCGCCGGTAACCACCCAACAGAGACGTGTAGGAAGCCAGCAGATATCCCCGCCAAATGCGTGCTCTGCAACGGAGAACACCCAGCTTGCTACAGGGGCTGCACAGTTTACAGAGACCTGCAGCGCCTCAAAAGAACCAGTCCTAAGGCTGCCAAGCCGGCCCCCCTATACCCACACTCCAGCGACATCACCCGACAGGGACCAGCCACGATCCTTCCAACTCCACCAGCTCGCCTCTCTCAGGCGTTGCCAGGACCAACTCGACCCACACCCTCAGCTCCTCAAGCCTCACCAGGATCTCACCAACAACCATCTTCAGCGTCCTACTCCCAGATGATGCGTGGTAGGGCCGCGCCACCTCAGTCTTCATTCATCCCAGCACCTCCCTCCGCTTCAGACCTGACTTCCATCCTTACTTCCTTTATGGCCAAAATTCAGGAGATGTTCACGCAAATGTTCACTCTCCTGACAGCATCCATGACCTCACTTCCCAATAGACCCCAATGACATCTCCTTCTCACCGCTCTTTAACCATCCTTCTCTGGAACGCTAATGGCCTCCATAACCATAGAAATGAACTTGACATACTATTACACGACAGACAAGTAGACATTGCACTTATAACAGAGACAAGACTAACCTCCAGGAAGCAGTTTGCTGTTCCTGACTATGCCACATGCAGGACGGACCACCCCGACGGTAGAGCCCATGATGGCACTGCAGTCCTTGTCCGTCACTCCCTCTCCTACAATAGCCTCCCACCTTACTCTGAAGATCACATCCAGGCTACGTCCATTTCCATTGCCCTCTTTCCTTTTCCTCTAACAGTGTCAGCAGTGTATTGTCCACCAAACCAACCTACCTCCACCCAACAGTTCTCATCCTTTTTCCACACCCTTGGTCCCAGATTCCTTTCCGGTGGTGACTACAACGCGAAGCACCCTCAGTGGGGCAGTAGAGTTGCTAATCAGAGAGGCCGAGTCCTTAACCGCTTCCTTTCTACAAACAACTATGGCTTCCTATCCCCAGATTCCCCCACCTACTGTCCGACCGATCCCAATAGACTCCCAGATCTGCTGGACTTTTTCGTTTCTCAGAATCTGGGAGCCCTATACTCTTCCATCTCCCGTCTCGACGACCTTTCATCCGACCACAGTCCTGTTCTTCTTACTCTCAGTCTGCAACCCATCCCAAAACCTCTTTACCCCTCCCTAATCCAAGGCCCAATTGACTGGCACCTTTTTCGAACAACCTTAGAAAATTCCATAGACCTAAAAATCTCTCTAAAAATCCCGGAAGACCTAGATGATGCAGTCCAACACCTCATCACTTCTATCCAGGAAAGCGTATGGAAAGCTTCCATTCAGTTACCTCGCAGAGCTCCTCCCAGAAATCACCCCCTCCCCACCGACATCCTCGACCTTATCTCCTCCAAACGCCGTGCCCGAGCCACCTGGCAAAGGACGCGTTATTCTTCTGACCGCTCAAACTATACCCGCCTCACTCGACTCCTCAAAGAAAAGTTGTCATCCTACCGTTCCGAAAATTACAACTCCTACCTAGCTTCCTTGTCAACTCATGATAAATCTCTCTGGTCCACTACAAAAAAAATCCTGAAGTATCACACCCCTTCCCCTCCAATACGCCGAGATGATGGCTCTTGGGCTGCATCGGATAGGGACAAATCCGATATTTTTGCATCCCATCTCCAAAAAACATTCACCCCACATCCTGATCCTCTGTCCCTTTCTTCAGAAGTTCAAGAGTTCCTAGACTCTCCCCTACAACTTTCGCTACCTCCGAAACCAGTCCATCCTTCAGAAGTCATCCATTTCATAAAGTCACTTTCCTCCAAAAAGTCCCCCGGTTATGACCTCATTACAGGAAACATCCTCAACCACCTTCCTAAAAAAGCCATCCTTTTCCTAACATATATTTACAATAGCGTCTTTAGAATCACCTATTTCCCTACTGTCTGGAAGTTCTCTGACATTATCCTAATCCTGAAACCCAGCAAACCACCCAATTCCCCAGCATCCTATCGACCAATCAGCCTCCTTCCCATCCTGTCCAAAATCCTGGAGAGAATAATCCTCAAAAGGATATACCCCATCCTAGAATCGCAAAACATAATCCCAAACCACCAGTTCGGCTTCAGATCTAGTCACTCTACTGTCCAGCAGGGTCTTCGCCTTGTGGATCGCATTTCTTCAGCTTTGGAAAACAAAAGTTATTGTACAGGTGCTTTTCTGGACGTGGCGCAAGCCTTCGACCGGGTTTGGCACCCTGGCCTACTCTTCAAGCTGAAGCACCTGCTTCCCCACACATATTACCTTGTCCTCAGATCCTACCTCTCTGACCGCTTCTTCAGGGTGCGTCAGGGTTGCGAACATTCTGACTATAAACCTGTAGAGGCTGGTGTTCCCCAAGGAAGTGTCCTGGGACCAGTCCTTTACACTGTGTACACTGCTGATATTCCCACCAACCCTAATACTCTTCTAGCTACCTTCGCGGATGATACCGCTATCCTCTTCACCAATCCTGATCCTATCATTGCCTCCCAAAATCTGCAAAAGCATCTCCACGATATGGAAAGCTGGTGTAGGTTGTGGAGAATAAAAGTCAATGAGGAGAAATGTGTCCACATCACCTTCACCCTCAGACGGCAATTATGTCCTCCAGTCCTGTTCAACAATGTACCAATTCCCATTTCGAACCAAGTACGCTATCTTGGGTTCTACCTGGACAGCCGACTAACTTGGAACCCCCATACTCGACTGAAACGCCAAGAACTGAACAGACGATTTGGACAACTATACAGACTTCTTAACAGAAAATCCAAACTGTCTACAGAGAAAAAACTTACTATATACAAGACAATTATACGACCGATATGGACGTATGGACTTGAGCTATGGGGCTCAGCCAAGTCATCAAACATCAAGCGGATCCAATCCTTCCAATCCAAAGTCCTTAGAATCATTGTAGATGCTCCCTTTTTTGTTTCCAACCTTACACTCCATAACGACCTCAAAGTTCCTTTTGTCCAAGACCTCATCAAATCCCGTTTTTCCAAGTTCCACACCAACCTCTCCTTCCACCATAATCCTCTTGCCAAATCCTTATCATCACAATCTCATCCGCATAATCCTCCAAGAAGGCTGAGGCGGCGTTGGCCTCGCGATCTTCTTTAATTTGTATTATATATATATATTTTTTTAATTTTAATATTTTTTTTATCTATTTTTTATTTATTATTATTATTATTTTTTTTTTTGCGTTTATTAATTTATTCTTTTAATTTTTGATATTTATTATTATTATTATTTTTTATTTTTTCTTCTTCACACGCCATTTTTAAGGGAGTGCTGGTGATGACCGGATTCTCCCCTCACGCCTCTCTGTCCTTTCGACGCCCCACCTCCTGGTCTTCCTCCACTGCTGGACAGTGGATGGTTGGCCAGTGTGGTGGGAGGGTCAGCGCTGGTCTCCCGCCGCTTCCTCCCCTCTCCACTAGTTGCAGAGTGGTATATGGCAGTGTGCGGGAGTCCTACTGGTGCTGTCCTCGTCGATTTTCTTATATTTTTAGTTATTTTATTTAGTTATTTTTACTTTATTTTATTTTTATTTTCTTTATTTTAACTTTCATTTTATTATGTATTCTGTTTATTATTTTTGTATATGTTTGCTTATTGTATTATTTATTATTTTATCATGTCATCTTAGTCATCACTTCTGCTTATTGATATTGTTTGTACAAAAAAAAAAAGGAAATGTCTTTATCCCTCAACGATGTTTCGGGACGTTCTTACCCAATGTAAGAGATTGAATTGAATAGCCAGGCGATATGACCTCTTAGTGAATGCTCGAGCGGGAGTCATACTAACTAACAAACATCAATCAATCTTAACATAATATGTTACATATTATGTTAATTATAAAGTAAAGACGAATGTTTTTTATATTGTCTATTTCACAAGATATTCTATTATATAATATCTTCTGAAATAGACAATATAAAAAACATTCGTCTTTACTTTATAATTTATTAAGTGTTTCACAATCTCTCTGCAAAAATGTTAAATATCACATATTATGTAGTTCATAATTCTATCATGCCGCAATAGTCAGGCGATATGCTCGCCGACAACTTCAAAAGTCCGGGCATGAGTCAGAAATCAAATCACTCAAAATCCTGTGATTGTACAGTAATTCCTTTAATATTCGTTGCAAAATTTTGATGATAATGTTCTTATTTAGCTTCAATGGCTCCTTAGATAAGGGGTGGACAGACAGACAGAAAGAGACTCGTTAGGGTGGTTTCGTATACATTTTATCGTTTGTAAAATGTTATTTTTCACTTGGTTTACTTAGATATATACAGATCATATCAGCGGTCAAGAAAATGTCAACTCATTTATTGAATTATTCAGTATAAAATGATCGCTCGACTGGAACGATAAACATGATGGGGTGTCAACATTTTCCAGTAGATAGTGCATATTCCAGTGGGGCAGATAATAAATTAAATTTTCATTTTATTTTTATTTATTGGAAATATCAAAAATATATTGAACAATGAAATATTTTTCAAGGAGCTTGAATTGGAAATACTTAAAAAAAAAAAAACTCCATCTGGTCTAATGTTGGTAAAGATAGCATTTGTGTTTCTATTACTGCCCCAGTGTGTGTTTGTGTATATGAACTAAACCGATAGAATGAATGAATGTTATGTGATTGATTTTTTCAGTTAAATCAGTTAAAGAGAAAAGGGGTCTGAAGAGGCTTACTCAAACTCTAATAATTGCCGATACTGAATTTAGAATCAGGATTCAGAAATTCCTATTTATTCAACTATTGATTATTAACCCAAACGGTCAGGGGCGTAGCCAGGATTTTGAGCAGGGGGGGGGGGGGGGGGGGGAGGGTACAGCCCGACTCCCGGGGCGTACAGCCCGCAGTTTCCGTGATTAGCGCTGTAGACTGTTTGTTATTAATTTTGGAGACCCTTAGAAGCTCCCTCTGAGGTAACCACTGACTGTAATACTTAAGCTGACTTTACATGAGCAGCAAAAATGTAAAGCGCAGCAGCAGCAAATGCACGCTGTGGCTACTGTGTTTTTAGAATTAAATTACTCACATCCAATAGCGTGCATTTGCTCCTGCTGCGCTTTACTGCGCTATTTTTACTGCGCATGTAAAATCAGCTTTAAGAGTATAAAGTATAACATAAATGAAGATTTTGAGCGAGGAAATGAAATGATCGAATTGATTTATATTTAAAAAAAAAAATATGACTTGTTTTGTACATGTACATTTATGTAACAGCTGATTGCTGATTTAGAAATCAGACGCATGGGAAATTTGAAGATCCTATTGGTAACTTGTAAGAAATCCATTTTTAATAAAAACTTTTTTTTTTAGTTAATTTAATTTTTATCTTGGATTTTTGCTCTGGCCAGGGGGGGCACGTGCCCATGGAGAGAAAAAACATAGTTGATTAATTCCTGCTGGGGAAGTACCATTGCCTGTGATTCACCGACTAGTTCTTTGTACATGTACCACAACGTTTATAATATAGTTATTTTTTTATATCAAATTTGGTCACATGACACATTGTCAGAAAGCTCTCAAATACGGATATATATATGCGATATGCGATAGTAAGATGTTGTCGGTCGATATTTTCCACTGTTTTATTTTTCTGGAATGGCCGGTGTACGACGGTGAGTTAATTCACGGGACCGGATACTACCTGGGACTGGACCAATGGCAGCTGGTGATGGAGGCCAGCTAACCAGTGTCATCTAGTTCTGGCGGAGGAAGAAAAAAACGGGGGGGGGTTGTTGCAGATTGGTCGACCGGTGACCGCCCCCAGCTCGTCACAGCCTCATGTTGATTGAAGTATAGAAATAATTGTAAACATGAACACACTATTTTGATCTCGAGCTCTCTCGATTTACACCGGTCATTTTTTTGTCTTTGACCTTTAAAACCCTAAAAATGGCTGAGATGTTTGCAATGGTTAGTAAACTAAGCCTCTCGACATAGGGCTACATATAAGGGTTTGAAATCCAATTTTTTTTGGCTCCCGGATATCGGGATTCCGCAATTTCCTCTCCCGGAATCCCAGAACTGGAAATTCTAAGATCTGATTTATTACCTATAATTTTCTATTGAATCTTCGAATTCCTTTTTTGAAGGGAACCGGTGTGTGCCAGGGACCACTTAGTGTGTGACATATCTATGGAGTTGTGCCCCGGGCTGCAGGGTGTACTTGAGACCCAACAGATGCCAAGAAGAACCTTCCTCAGGCTTTACTGTACAACCCCTCCATCGCTAGGAAGAGGAAGTCGTAAAGCAGGCTTCATGAAACTACCGTGGAGAAAGCGGAAAGGAGAAGGAGCCAAAAAGAAAAATGAAGACGAAAACGCTGTGACGTAAGCCCCTGAAAAATAAAAATATTCCTTTATTTATTCACGAAAAATAATTTTTGCGAATTCCAGCTATTCACTAAGGACCGAAGGTTACGTTCAAAACTATCTACTTATAACCAGATGAGTTTTTACTTTCGTATACCTTTAGAATAAAACAATTTTTCTGAGTAAAATTCGTGATCGAGTTTTCAACAGAATTTCATGTTTCAAGATCCCCTGAACACTTTGACCATTAAGCACTCTAACTCAGAAACGTTTGTAGCTATCAAATTGGAATTTGGAATGAAGAATTCACCTGTAATAGTTCAGATCTGATTAGATTTTGGTCGAAATCGGACAAAAGTTGAGACCACTTTACTTCGAGGATTAAGTACAATTTCCAAGATAACGCTTATATTTATGACCTAATCAAGAATATCTTCAAGTAGAAAAAACTTAGACACATTTTATATAAAATACAATTTTTTGCAGGTCGTCCATTTTGATATATATATACCGAAAACCTATCGTCCTATCGAATAATTGGTCCTTACCAAAAAATTTTGTTTTTAAAATTCCAATCGCTAGTGTGTCCTTGATTTAGAGATATGACCAATAGGACCAAAATTGTAGCGCCTCAAAGAATGGAAAATAAATGTCTCTGGGAAGTATTTCAAAGTAATGTGCATTGTAATGAATTATAAAATATTTTTTTATTATCAAACATAAAAAAAAATATATGTGTGATGTGGCCATTACAGGTCTTTCTTATTATCAACCACGCTTTTACAGAACACTCTCACTCCCCTTAATCCCCATCAATTTCATTTCATACAGGCGTTACTGGTGGGTATAAGAAAGTCACTCACAGAATTACGATGTGCAATGAAACAAAGTAAACTGGTGATGTCATAACTTTCATATACTCACCAATAAATTTGAGAGGAAAGAGGAGAGAGACTGTAATGTAAAAGCATAGTTGGTATAAGAAAGTCCTGTAATGGGCACATAATTTTATTTTTATTATTGACATTTCGGGTATCTTTGATAATTATCATTACGTTTATTCCACACTACATTTTCACTCCCTCTCAAATTCATTTCTCCCTCATTTCAAACTGGCATTTCTGGGTATTGGAGTAATTCAGAGAATTAAGTTGAACATACGAGTACAATGAAATAAAGAAACAAATATATATATATATATATATATATTTGATATATATCAACCACGCTTTTACAGATCACTATCTCTCACTCTCTTCCCTATCAAAATCATTTCCATGTCAATCCAGTTGCTCCACTCCCATCCAGATCTAACCCCCCCCCCCCCCCCCCCCCCCCCCCCCCACCCCCCATCATATATATAGATAGGTTTCTTAATAACATAAATGAATTAATTTTATGAGAGGGTGAAGGGGGGGGGGGGGGGGGGGGGGGGGGTCGTTGATATTTCAGCACTTTTTTGACAGCACACCATTCTTTTTAAGAAACAACATTTTTATTTATTTCTATCGGAAACAGAAGATCTGAAAATTGTTTGCAGACATCGTCCGGGAGGAGATGAGTTTTCTCGGGACGAAACTGATATTTTGAATTAAACCGACCGCTGAATAGCTTGTTTTCACAAAAATTTAGTAGTTTTTATCCAGATTTCTGGATTTTCGCGTCCCTAATATTGGTATTTTTGGTATTGAAATTCAGCGGGGGTTCGGGGATTTGGGATCCCGGGTCACACCCCGATGTTGGAGCTTATACGATCCCCCTTTTTAGTGGTCTTGGGAGGTGTTACTATTAGCTATACGTCTAGCACAGCTGAGGCCCAAATCTGATGGATGGTGTACTGTCATTAGTTAGCACGAAGCACGTCAGCTTGTCCCCTGGGTCCTGTAGGTACAGCGAAATACAGGTCCTTTCAAAGATCCTCTAACTTTTTAGAGTATAGGTCATGTGGTAACTCAACATGTTAAACGGCAGGGAGGTACGGGGCCCTGAAAAATCGAGCTGAGACATCGATAAACTACTTTTCCCATTTAATACGGCACGTGAACACGATAAGTCCCGATAGAATTAATGAATTGATACGAAATTTTAAATGTGAATTCAAAACCACATGAGGACAACACCTATTAATTTTCAGTGGTATCGGGAAAGGGGAGATCAGAGGAAGGAGGATTTGCAAATGCGGGAATTTAAATGTTCGATTGGTTTTGAAAGGAAAGCGAAAGCCTAATCGATTAATTCGTGCTAGGGAAGTATATTGCCGGAAATCACCAACGACTTTTTTTTTAAATTTATATTTACATTTTCACTGTCTCACTGTATTTACATAATATGTATATACAGTGAGAAAGTAAAAATGCAACATATTATGTGAGCCCAGCAGTTTTGTTTGTATATGTAGTTGTGGCTTAAAAGATAAACAAAGACCAAAAAAAAAAAAAAAAAAGGGGGAAGAACTACGAGAAGAAACAATCATATTTTTCTCTTTTTTCTCTCAGAATTCATTCATCCTAAACAGTGAGAAGAAACACAACTGTTTAACGTCTTCAATTATTGAAATAATATAATATTAAATTAGTATTCAAATAAGGAGTAGTATGTTAGATTATGTTTGTTTGTTTGATGTTTTCAGGTGTTCGACTTCTTGGTCATTACACCTACATTCGCTCGATTGATAGATACACTTGATTGATACTACTGTTTACCAAACCTGTTTGTCTCTGGACTACACTACATGCACTCAGTATTTTAATTTTTTTTTTTTTTTCTTATATATATACTACTACTTATATATGTATATTTCTTTTTTTAAATTTATTTATAAATATATTTTTTTTTATCTTTAAAATTTTTTTGTTAACTTTTTTTTATAACTTTTTTATATATATTTATTATTTATTTTTTAATTTAGTATCGACTAGATTTTTTTAATGAGGTTCGCTTCCATAAGAAACATTAACGTCAGGTTGATACGCTGTACGTTATCGCCGAGACATTGCGTGAGGGACCTAGGTATGCACAACCTATGCAGATGTTCTGCGTAGATGTTGCAGTCTTCGAAGATATGTTTGATAGTGAGGGGGCTGTTGCAGGTGTTGCACTGAGGTGGCCTGTCTTTGGTGATAAGGTGCCCATGTGTGAGCCTGCTGTGGCCTATCCGTAGTCTTGTTATTACCACTTCCTCAATTCGCTTACTTCTGATTGAAGAGGACCAGGGGAGGACTGTTGGTTTGATGTACTTGTCATCCTGGATCTCTTTCCACATTTGTAGCCAGCTCTCTTGAAGTTTGATCCTGTGTGGTCGAGACATCTCCCTTTTGGTTAGAAAAGACGGTCTCATCTCCAGCAGTGTTAGGGCCCTTCTCGCCGCTTTATCTGCTGCTCATTTGTTAGGATATTCATATGCTGGGAATCCATATGAACTGGACATCTTTCCCAACTTCTCTGAGATAGTGTTGTGCTGGATAACTTTCCTGGATACTGGGTGAGTAGGGTACATTTGTTCTAGCGATTTCAATGCTCCTAATGAGTCTGTGCATACTAATATTGTCGTTTCTTTTTTGTCCATGGCGTAGTAAAGCTGCGGAGAGCGCCAGCAACTCCGCTGAGAGGATAGAAGACCGTCCATCTATCCTGTTGGAGACCTCCCGATCGCCAACAACAAAGGCGTTTCCTACAGCGTCTTCTTTTTTTGATTCGTCTGTATATATAATGAGCGGGTCATTGAACGGGCTCAGTATATGATAGAACATGTGCTTGTACTTGGCTGGGCTCGTCTTTACGTTTGGTGGTGAGCTCCAAGCGGCACTTTGGTTTGTGGGCGAGCCAAGGAGGTGAATGTTGCTCTAGGGGTACAGTTTTGAGGTCGGCCGTTATATCATTGTATCTTAGGCTTACAGGTACTTTGGATCTACGCATGTTGCTGTATAGATTTAGAACATACACTCGTATATTCCCTCTTAGATTATGTAATTACTTCTTACTATTTAAATCTTTTCTTTAACGCCCGTTTATTTTTATTTCCCGAGCAATACGAAGTGTAGGGGAAGTTATATAAGCGGTCAAAAATTCGATGCGGAATTTTCAACTGAATTTCATGTTTATCGACCTCGCTTTCACAGGCAAACAATTAGAATAGACCAAATCATGGAAGTGTAAGCCCTCTGGTTCGTGTGGAGACTCTCATCTGCACGGACAATATGGTCAAACGTGTAACTGACCGTGTCCCTTCATTAACATTTCTCCCGCCTCCCATTAACGGCCTATTCGACCTCACTCATTTTATGTTTATTATAAATTATAAATATTTTTTTTATTATAAAGTAGTCAGTAGGTATATTTTAGCATTATAATGCGGCTCACTTTACGGAGGTGGGTACTAAAAGAGGTACGAAGGGCGGCTGGTGGGTGATGGACCAAGATTTATTATCGGCGGGCTATGGGCATACCTGCTCATTACCCGGCCCTCGCTATAATTTATGGTAATAGCTATGCCCGGCGGACCCATGCGTTACCATGCCCCCTCTCTCCTTAATCGGCTGCAAATTCAACAATTTATTCCAAGATCAATCAACTTTTTAATTATCAATCCTTTGAGGGTTGTGCTAATCTAAAATTTGTTACGTACAGAGCCAATTCAGTTCTATTACTTTGAAATTGAAATTATTGGACATTTATTTTGAATTTTTCATTCATGTTCAATTTTTCCTCAATATCATGGATGATAGGTTGGGAGTGTAGGCCTGGAGAGCTGTATTAATAATAATAATTATAATAATACATTAATAATATTTATTTCTGTAAAACCAATGTTTACATGAAGATTGTGCTTTTACATTTGATACTCTTAAGTTTGGACATACATGTGATTAGTAATAACAATAATGGTAAAAAACAGAAATAAAAAATGAATAAATAAATAATAGAAAATAAATTGGTACAAAAATAATAATATTAATAAATATATAGTTCTTAATTATATATTAAACTAGCTAAACCCGCCATGCGTTGCAATGGCTATTTTTGTAATTAAAAAAAAATTAAAATTAAAAGTTGTTAAACCACTTTTTAAATCGTTGCAGTGATGTGTCAAACATAACCCATAAGTTTGAGAGTAATAGCTTCCACAGTTTCGCATCCTATAAGCCTCACACAGACGGACATTCATTTATACATATATACCTATATATAAAAATTTTTTTTCCTTTTTTTTTGACCGCGAAGGGTCATGAGTGCCCGGTACAGCGATATTTATGTCAGGGTCAGGCTCTTCACCAGGGGACCAACCAAGAGGTGCGAAACGGAGAAGCCAGGCAGATACAAGGGGCCCCGGCGAGCGGCGAGGCCAGACCAGGGGAAAAAGGGAGGCATGACCAGGCCTCTCTCCGCAGTCAGTTTGAAGGGAGAACAGCGAGGGTATGCTCGATATATAAGATTTGTAAATTAAAATTTAATTTTGTTTTTATTTTTACTTTATTGATAGTAAAAAATATTATTTATGTAATGACATTATTCAAATGCTTTTGGATACACAATATTTTTAATTGTTCCATGTGGTTATATATACATATTATGTAAGTCTGATGGTTTTCCAACACGTGAACAGGCTACATACAACTGATTGCGGTGTACGTTCTGTTCTTGAGTTTCATTATTTCTTTCATTTCGGTATATTCGAGTTTGACGTCGAGATCGGCTGGTGGCATTTTATTAATGCAAATCCACCTATTGAAAGTGGATTAATTTATTGCAAATACAGTCTAGTAGGGGGGTTGAAGAACACTCCTATGAAAATTCAAAATTGAACTTCTAACCGATTATATAATTTAAAAGTTGTATCCATCATTAATTTATTGCAAATACAGTCTAATAAGTCATATTAATTTATTTCCACATACGAGTGAAAAATAAATGAATTACTGGATGGGTATAGGGGTTGGGGAGGGGGGAGATGAAAATTTATTTGCATATTCAGCCATTCTGGTTGATAGAGAGAGGGGTAGGTCCGAGGGGTTGGTTGCCCGGGCTAAATTAAAGGACCGCATGTTATTTAATGTCGGCCCATTAGTAATTCAAAACAGCCATTTCAAAGGACCCAGGAATAAATCAAGCTACTGTCCTCGGTCCTACTTTATACGAGGTGAACAGAAAAAGAAAAAAAAAAAATTGAAAATAAACCAAAACGGAACGACAAAACAGTCAATCAGTGGAGATTTATAGGCGAATTTCCATATGTTCAATTTGACGTAAATACTGCCGTTCGTTTTCCAATCCATACGAGGAAATCCAGGTCAATAACAGTTTCCAATTATGAACAAACTCAAAATTGACAAGGGTATCAGTGAGAAAATCAGTAACTAGCATTGTATTTTTTGTTTTTTTTTAATCAGTGTATATGTGCATGATGTCTTCAGAAAGCACTGGAGGTTGAGTGTCTCCTTTTCTTTTTTTTTTTTTTTTTTGGCTTTATGTACGATGCATATTAGCCATGTCAATGTGTTATCTAGTTATATTTACGACATCCACGGTCCCGGGAGGGAGTTCTATCTACGGAATAAAACTCAATCCCGGACGGGATTCGAACCCGCAAACCATGGTGAGACCATGCGATCAAAGCTCTACGCTCTAACCCGCACGACCACCATGGCCACGAGAGTAACTGTTTACTAAACGAGACCGCTAACCTTGAGACGCCGCAGCAGAATGGTCCAAGAGAGCCCTAAGTCTGTCCGGAGGTGCGCACTTGATAAACGTTAAATCACTATTTATCCCCATAAGAACAGTTGTGAAACTTCTCCAAGTAATGTTCAGGAAACAGCTAGTTCAAGAGAAGGAGAAAATAGGAGTTATTTTCGACCAGGCGTCAAGCGTTATCCTCACTCAACCAAACTAAATCATCAGCTGATAAATGTAATAAACGCAAGATTACGAAAAATTACTGTAACCTACAGTAAAATATTAGCTACTAAAATGTCGTTGTATCCACCAGAAATGTACTTTCCCAGAAAGAATCAGTGAGTTTTCGCGAACTCCAAAACCAATCGATCGTTTGGACAAAAATCACTGGTTGACTTAAATAGGGACTTTTGAATCTTCATACTTCATTATTACATCGACAGCTGACCAGTTTTTGAGTTGATCCCCATTCTTTGATACCCCCCTTCGGGCGTGTCGCTGAAAAGTGATAGCATATTGATTACAACGGAAGTTATTATTTTTGTTTTAAGCTCCCCCCCCCCCCCCCCCCCTCCTCCCGTTTGGCTTCATCGATCTTCATTGACTTTCAAGTCAATAGATGTTTTTATCGGATTCTGAATACAAATAAATCTTCTCGATACCTATATTCAGTCTACTGGGAGTTATCACAGACAGGCATACCTATTTATTTTCTCAGTAAAACGAAATAAAGGGGAAGTTTTATAATCTGTCAGAAATTCAATGTTGAGTTTTCGGCGGAATTTCATGTTTTCGGCACCCACATTCCGAATATTATAAAGAAAAAAAGTCCTGTCTATTTGTGTGTGTCTTATGACATAAAACATAATTGGTAAATTCGTTCTGGGGAAGTACACTCGGTTATTAAGTTTTTTTTTTTCATTTTGGAATCAGAGGGTCGGAAAACATGAATTTCGGTGAAAACGACGAATTCCTAACCGAATTAGTTACTCATGAGTTGCCCAAATTAACTTACATTTCAGTTCCAAGTAATTTATTTTTATAAAGTTGGATTCTATGTTGAGCGGGGTACCACCTTCATACAGCTGTGAACTGGAAAAAGTAATTAGAATTAGAAGTAGAACTATTAGAAGGTTACTTTTTACTTATCACCAGTTCACCACAGAGGCACTGTGTTGTATCGATAGTCAATACGATAGTCTCCTCCCACTTTTTTAGACGAGTTGCATTTCGGATGAATAATAATTAATTCATTTTTCTTCTTTTTTTCCTGTTTTTCGCATGAGTTGTAATTTTAATTAAACGTAATAATCGTTAAATAATCATCGATTATCCGATTAATTCGACCTAGATGAAATCGATTAAAAAACCACAGATTATTTTACCAAAACATCGATTATTCCGATTAATCGGTTAATCGATACCCATATCTACCCACTACCCACTTACCGATATGGCTGACAACGGATATATATAATCCATTTATTTATAAAATTTCATAGCAAATATGATCAAGTCCTGATGAGGGGATCCCAAAACGTGTAATTCCTTTGAAAACTATCTTGATTTCTTGTACTAAGGTATAAGAAAGTAAAGAAAAAAAAAGAAGAAAAAAGTGAATTATTAAGGAAGGGAGTGGATCTGTGATCTGTTAGGAGCTAATCCGTGTTTATGTGAATGTAAGCCCTCTCTAAGGATTTAAAATAAACTGACCACTTCAGAAGGGATTATTATCCAGGTAGGCTAGCAACCTCCTCACAACTCTTTATTTATTTATTTATTCTCTTTTTGTAATTATTTTTATTATTTATTATCTAAAGTATGTTTTTTATGAACTGCCACATTGAACGAGTTCAAGTCCTTTTTTACGGTCATTCACTGAGCAGCTGAGTTGAACACTAATTCTTCCAAAATTCTCCCAGGTCTCTTTCCAAAAATGACCAATCATAAATTCAATCTAATTGTAGTCTTACACTTGATTCTTATTTTCTGTCACATTTAGGTGATAAGGTGGGTATTAAAAAAAAAAATTACATGTGTAATATCTTGCTACGTCATAAATTAAGCATTAATAGAGGCAAATTTCAATGTGAACTGACTTCAGTCCCCAGTGTTCACCTCAGCAGCGCTGGCGACAGTCAGGCAACTTGAGGTTCCCGGTAGTTCAGAGACAGCCTACAATATTGAAACCGGGGCAAGCGAGGCCTTTTGGGTTTTTTGCTGCAGGGTAAAAAACGCTGTTCTTCGAGTGGGATGTTAAGCAATGGTCGCGAACCTGTACAATGTAAGGCGCTAGTTGTGTATAACTTGGGTAGTAAAAATTTAGGGCTCACACATTAGAGTAGGTCATGAGTGCGACAAAAGAGCGCTCTGGTATTAGGCGATATGTCCGAATAGTAAAAGCCCGGGCATGAGGTCCCAATAACTAACTAACATGAGGTCTTAGTATTTTTTTTTTATTGCTATTATTTTTTTTCATTTTCTATAAGTCGCACATTGTGATCTGAGGAAAGGATGTAAGAACGTTCCGACACATCGTCGTGAAAAAAACACTTCTGGAAGAATTGTAAAAATATTTATCATAATTTCATTTAAATTTAAAACTGAACTTACTGTATTTATTAATATTATTATTTTTGTACTAAACTATTATCTGTTATTTATTCATTCATTCCATTTTATTTTTTACTAGTACTTTTTTTATTTTTTTATTGCTTTACTAATCGTGTAGTGTCCGATCCTAAGAGTTAATATCTGTTTATGTATCTAATTTATAAGCTATCTTAATGTACTCATTCTTATGACGTATCCTATTACCATGTTATGATTTAACGGAAATAAATAATATTATTATTATATATTGTTAAGTTTTGTTGACGGAATTTATATAAACTAATGATCTAGAAATAAATAAGATAGCTAAAGAATGTGATTTGGAATATATGGAATGTGATTTGGAATATTAGCGGCTGAGCTCACCCCAAGTAATAATAATTGTTTGTTACTTATTTATTGTTGTTTATCTTATGTTATTACTTATTAGTAATTAGGTTTGTCACAAAAAATATATTCTATATAAATATATATACATATATATGTTCTGTTTGTTATTTTGGGTAAATACCTAGGTACCTAAGGCTAGGAGCATGCCTAGAGAGGAATTGTTCCGTCCCCCTCACCAGAAATACATGGACCCCGGATCATATGCCCCAACAGATGTGCAGTAGCAGCACAGGACTGATAATCCATTGCCTCGCTACGGCATTGGGTCAAAAATAGTTTTTGAAAGTGTGAAAAGTCATTTATATTGGTTGTGAAAAAAATGTTTATAGGTCAGTTGGTTTAAAATTTTTATAAAGAACGTTAAATCATAACACGCAGGTAGTCATTTTGTATATATCTTCGCTCTGAAGAGAATGACATCTTGGATCGTTGGTATCCGTTGCACAAAATAAAATAATGAGAAAAGTTGAATTCCTGAAACCGGGCTGAGGGGAAAATACTACGACAAGAAAAAGGAAGATAAAAATAACGGGCTTAATGAAATCCATTTTACTGTATCATTTGCTTATTAAAGAATGTTTGAGGACAGTTTGCTGAGTAACGCAAACACAATTAAGACAAAGAAGAAGTTTAAGGTGTCTTCTCCTTGAAAACAAGAGAGGATACTTGCTTAGAGTAATGGAAGAAAGGAAAATTGTTTGAAAAGCATAGAATTTCCAGATTTATCTTCATCCTCGAGTCTTGGAAACGTGAAATAACGATGTCAGCCGGAAAGAGAGAGAGACAAGTAAACAGAATTACGGATGCAGAAAGACATCGTCTAGCGCAGTTCGCAATAAGGACGATTGACATCTGCTGTTTGCGGAGAGGGAGGGGACTGGTTGTCTGTTCTGCCGAAAGAGGAGGGGAGTTAAGAAGTTCGGGTGAGGCGTCTTCCCTACCAAAGTTTCCTGACTTATAATTCCCTGTCGAACCTCGAACCCTGCCATTAGCTGATTAAGTCTGTCCGATTAGACGCCACTTTCAGCTAAGTTTATTTAGCCCTTCTTACACAACCCTCCATTTTCCCTATTTCATTTAATTCCTTGAGTTTTTTTTTGTTTTTTTCTGAGAAAAAGAAGAGAAAAGAACCTCTAAGATATTTAAACATTCTAAGGTAAAATAATGTTTATTGGTTTTGATAAATCCGTTAAGTAAATGCTTTTATCTACATAATGCGCTACGCTAAGTGTTAAACAGGAAACTTTGGATGAAGCTTCACACTCAAATTCAACTGACAAATCCTAGACACACTGTAAAATAAATATTTTAAGTATAAAATAATCAGAATTCTGGTAAGAATTGTTAGAAGGATTCTTTTTTTTATAGCAGATCTAGGACCTCAAGCCTTATGTGAACTCACGGACTCTACTCACACACGGGTGTACCTGGACTGATCTCAATCATCATGGGCAAAATACGGTTCATGGAGGAATCCAAAAACGTGCAGAATACACTTAATTTTAGAAATGTATATTCATAAAATATGTTCTCATGTCAAATCTCAATGCTGGGGCCACCGCAGGCTTAACAAAAACAACCTAATTACTGCCGATGTAATGAATATATCGACACGAAATTGAGTATGACGATTCTGAGATCCTTGTCTATGACACCTGTTGACTTTCAACCAAAACGGAAGATTGGTTTCGGAGGAACAGTGAAAACGTAGTTGCTCAAACTGGGGAAGTACATCGCAGGTGATTCAACAATAACTTTTTTTTATGGGTTTGAGGCTCCAACTGTCGTTATGTTACTTTCTCTGCACTACGCACAGCTGAGGAAGTAAAGAGTTAATGTTAACCAACAAAAGTTCACACTCGAGTCTCGAATTCAACCATTCAATTATTCAATGGACAGTAAGAAAATTGTTTAATTGTTAGTGCAGTAATTATGTTAAAACGTAGAAGTGTATACAATTTTTATAACAGATATTTTAAACTAAGAAATAGTTGAAATAAAAGGAGTTGGAAAAAGGGAAAGTGTTAAAGAATTTTATTTGACAAAGGTGAGAGAGGATGCAGGATAGGTGGGGGCGGGGTGAGTGGTGCTAATGGCACTTGGAGGTGGCTTTTAGGAGGCCAGGGGCTCTATGTCTGCAGGAACAGTTACCAGGAGCACTGCTCCAGGAGATTTGTGACCATCCCATTACCTTAAGTGAAACACCCCTATTTACAGCTGCATTCAATAACCCTTTGCAATATTTTCTAAGCCTACTCTTCTTTTTTCATACTGAAAATAGGCGAAAGCCAAAATAACATTTGGAGTAGTGTTAAGATCCGTTTATATGGTCTAGTATCAACAGTGCTCGCGTACTGAGCTCAAGATCCCCTCTTAGGGGGGAAACCCTCCCTAGGCCGTTAGGTTTTTAATCTGGAAGGCGAAAAATTCTAGAGCATGCTGTCCTTCAGTTGAGACTACGATGGTCCCGAGTCCCGAGAGCCCCAAATTTTGCTTACTTAGGGGTCAGGGATTAGGGATTAAAGATTGAGAGGGGTCTTTTTACTTCCCAGATAAAAACCGTTTTAGCTCAGTAGACAAGAACGCCACCACCGCCTTCACTGCGCCAATATTATGATGTCGTTTGAAAGATTAGATCTTAGCTTTCCACTCTTTGCCCTACCAAATGCCTGTCATCCCTACAATACGAGAAAGTCAGGCGTTTCCGAAGTTCTTGAACGGTTTCTACATAGCAGAAATATTAGCGAACCTTCTAGGTTCTGTAATATTGAGGATTATATGGAATATATCGCACCTTTACCGCAACAGTGACCTATCTCCTAACAGTGGCCTATTGAGCTTAAGTCTCTGTTTCAGCAAGAAAATTAATGCTTTTCAAAAATTAACATAGACATATATTTTTTTGATGAAAAATATCCAGTATTTTTTAGGTCCTTTTTCTAGTAAAAATATTGACAAAGGTCACTGTTCTGGTAAAGATAAGATATATACACGCATTGTGAGGGAGTACATATACAGTATCTCAAAAATCGGTTAAGAGATACACAGTTTGTTAATAGGGCCCGTACCGCTGGTAAGATGTCACCAAGAATTAGTTCGACGGGTAAATTTCACCAAGTTTTGTTCTAGATTTGCCTAAAATAAAATTAAGTTACAAAAATAAAGAAGTACAGACAATAAAATAATTGAGAGAAGAATGAAAGAAGAGTAAGAAAGACGAAAGATGCTAATGAACTGTCTCTCTCCTGACAAGGACAGCACTTATTTGGATTTAATGCGCCATTAATTTGCAAGAATGCAATGCAAATACTACATGGGTGAGTCTGTAACGGGAGAGATAGAAGTGAGGAGCGGGTCCGTGCCTACTGGACCGACATAGCCTTCACCACAGAGAACACCATTAGCATCGTCCTAATGAAGAGTTGTGTCCAATCCGGGCCACAGACAACGCTGATGTCGGCCAATATCCCTGGGATCTCTGCAATATCGCCTCCAAAACAATCTTATCCCCTCTCCCTTCAAGATAAATGTTCGCCCAGTCTAATGTTAAGCCACCTCCCCGAAAACTCCCCCCACGACAAGTACCATTTGTTATAAAGTTTTCTCTGGAAGGGGAGCCAAGAGTTGGACCAACTACCCCAGCCAGAGCCGCCTATTTTCGATCTTAGTAAACAAACTTCATCAAGACTCTTAGTTCAGAACGGAAAAAGTGTAGCTGGCCCTCCTCTTCTTAAAGCTATGAGGAGTGTTAAAGAAACATGATGAAAAATAACATTTTACAAAATTACTTTTCCGTAATTTTCTTGTTTCACCTTACTTGTGAAGTTGCGGGGGAAGAACAGTGAATGTTGAACAAATATCATTAGGGACCTCGCTTTATGTTTTGAACTTAAATGAAACTTTGACAGAGAGAAAAAAAAAATTGTGTTTCGTGTGTACCGGACAATGAAAATTAATTGTGGTTTGTTCTGAGCCAAATAAACTTTCTTTTGTTATGCTACAGGAATCTTATAGAAAGAAAAGAAGTTGTCCTCTCACTTTTCATTTCCGATCAGTACCAGCTTTCAACGCAACTGCGTCATCATCAGTGGCACATCTATGAATACATATAAATATGAAGAAGTAACTAGCAAAACCTAGCTAATATACATTAAACAATAAATAAAATAAATATCTATAATAATACTATAATAAATAACTATGAAATTATATAAATTTCACAAAAAACCAAATAAACCTTTATTATGAAATAAAAAAAATACTGTAACAGATCTCAAAAAAGTATACAAGAATCTTTCTTAAACTGAATCTCCCCGGATGTCCGGGTACGCCTTGACTCAACATAGGTACAACCTGATCACTGGATGTCCCAGGTATTATCAGGTCACGGAAATTTTAACTTCAAGCTCTTCTTCTTTAAGAGAAAGAACAACCCGAACTGTTCGTGTGGCGACATCGAGGCTGCTGAACATGTAGTCCTTGAGTGACCAGGCCAGGGACTGGATGTGCGACAGCTGGTGACGGAAACCGGCTACCCAGTATTCTGCCGATTCGTCGACTCTTGGCGGAACAAGAAAAAAGCAGAATAAGACGGGCTGGGGATATCCACCATTGCAGACTGTTCGACACCCAGCCCATCACAGCCTCATATTGATTATCTTAAACCTAACGTTCCTTGATCCAAGCTCTCTTGACGCACGACAGGGTGATGTTGCCCAACAACAAGGGACACCCCCAAAAAAAAAAAAAAAAAAAAAAAAAGGATACTTGGGCAAAAATATTTTATCATTTATTTCAAAAGATCCATGAAAATCAATTTTATGAAAATACACATTTTTGTTGCTTAACAGTTGCGTGATAATCCCCTGGTTACTTTTTCCCGGAATTTCTTCTAGAAGTATCTTCAAGTTTAACACTTCCATGTCTCTTTTCCGAGTGAATGAGTATTCATTATGACCCGAAGAAGGAACATGCAAACCCGATATATTGAAAAACTTGAAGAAACCACTGGAAGAAATGCAGAGACGAATGTACCGGAGTAAGACATCTGTAGAATTTCAGCCTAAGTACAGAAGGATTTAGAGGAAAAGCGAAAAGGTAGTTTATTGTACATAAATCGAGCAGCAAAAGTACACTGCCGACCATTCGCCAACGACTCAATAGTGCAGTTAAAGGAACAACCAAATGTTCTAAAGGCCCAAACACTTGTTAAAACGGCCCTGATCAAAAAGCCACTTCCACATGTGAAGAAGGGATCCCAAGGCAGAAGACAGCAAAAGAGGTCGAAGTGGTCTTCAACAATGCCGTCTGCTATAGAACTGCACTGAACATAGGAATACCAGATCCCATATATAAGCCGCCTATAAAATTTTAAATACCAAACACATGGCAATAAGATGAAGGTTTTATTTACGTTTCTTATTGAAGAAAATTTTTATTTTTCGTTATAAGAAAGAAATGAAAAATGTAAATTTTGTGCTGATAATAAATGATATATTTTTGATGGTGTCTCACATAGTTGATAATACAAAGTAAAAAGACTTGTAAAAGTCACGGAAATGAAACATTTCACAGGAAACAAAAACAAAAATACCAGAAGAAAGCAGAGGAAGTTAGGAAAGTTTTTGCGTTGAGATAAGGTTAGGGGGTTGCATTAAATTTACTGTTGGTGCTCCATAGGTGGAAGAGGCGAGAAGTTGGAGGCTCCTCTGGCGGGTGTCAGAATGCAGATGGAGGCGCCCGGGTTACGAGCTACTTTGCCCTGTTTTACGGCCGGCTATGATGTGACAAGTTTTTACGGCATCTCTCCCAGTGAAGTGCTCCTCTCCCACGTTTCACAGCCTCCCTTAGAGCATCTGGAGTTGGCCTCTTTCAATATTCCAACAGTATGACAGAGAAAATATTAGACAATTGTTTTCGTAATTAATAAGCATTTTCTGTGGAGCCGTGCGGGCTAGAGCGTAGAACTTTGATCGCATGGTCCCACCACCGTCGCGGATTCGATTTCCGTCGGGGAGAGAGTTTTATTTCATAGATAGAACCCTTTCCCTGAGCCATGGATATTGTGTAAATAACCAATAACACCGTTATAAAGATATAGCGAAAAAAAAGGTATTATTATATAACCAATTTTTATTTTCTTAAACGGTAGTTTTTGCACTCAACTTTTGTGGAATAGACAATATTTAAAAAAAAATGAATTTATTGATTTAATCTCAAAAATTGTTGTTAATAATTATTTTGAGTGACACCTGATTGCCTTTAATTTAAATAATGATAACAAACTTTTTGAAATGACTTTATAAATAATGACACTTATTGAATTGTGGCCTTATTGAAGGGGCAAACTTCAATGTAGCACACACATGAAAAGGTTCCCTACCTCTCGTCTAGGCTACACTTTCCTCCAAAAAAATATTTGAGATTTTTCTTAAACTTCTCTGAGACGTTACTATGTTGATTTTTTACGGCATTTTTTTTTTCCAGAGGTGTCTCCTTTTCTCTTTTTTTTTGAAAATATTTCGGGACATTTCCACTTTCTTTTGGTCACTAGGAACCATTCATAGTGACCAGAAGAAGGAACGTGGAAGTGTCCCGAAATATTGTCAAAAAAGAAAAAGCCGGAAAAATTAACATGAAATTCTATGATTTTAGTGTTTTCAGGCCAATTAGAGTTTGGTTTAGTAGCGAAAAATTCCGAAAAGCTAGACACCAAAAGAAATAAATATTCGATCTATAATAAAATTTGCATTCTGGTACGTAGGACCCTTCGCCATTTATACTCTTTAATTATAAAAGAAATTAGAATAAAAAATAATAATAATTCTGTCCTAAAAATCATCAATTTATAAGGATAAGATCTTTTCAATCAGTCACAGCTACAAAATTTATGGCTGAAAAGAAGATATAACATTTTCATAGATGAGGTATCAGAAAATTGATTTTTTTTTTTTTTTTCTTTGATATAATATTTTATTCTATTTTTTGTTTTCTCGTTTAAAAAAAGGTGGCACATAAAAACTTTATTGGGATGTTACGGTAAGGGCGGATTTTATAGTGATGATCAGCAAATACCTACCTTCAAATCTACACTTAGTCTTAATCGAGAACATCCCTTGCTAAATGTGATATAAAAAAGATAGGGGTAGAATTAATTTATCTCCCGCAAAAAATTGGAGGTGTCAATATTCTCTGATATTGCAGCTTTAGGGGAAATTTTGTCCAAGAAGGGAAATGTGAATCTTGAAAAGGAAACTTTTTATTAGCACAATTTCCTGGCATCTTCAACCAAATCCAATTACAATAAGATCTTTGTGTGTTTCAATATATATATATAATATACAAATATATTATTTATTTATTTTCCCCTTTATTTATGAATCCACAATATTTTACTTCCCCAGCTATACGAAGTATAGTGGAAGTTATGTAATAGGCCAAAAATTCGATACGGAGTTTCAACGGAATTTCATGTTTTCCGACCTCCAGATTCCAAATTTAAAAAAAAAAGTTTGATGAAATGTTTGAAAAAAAATGTCAGCCTACTTGACTAATGATGAGGTCAACCTCGAAAGCCGTCTAGCATATAATAATAAAATCTGTGAGAGGAAAGACTACATTTTTAGTTTGCAACCTGTGAAATCACTTCCACTAGACCAGCTATTTTCACATTAGAGAGACAACCTATAGGTATCTAGTCGATAATAATCACGGCAATTAATGCATATTTAGATATAATGATATATATTGGTTTGCCAATAAGGATTTTGGTCCTTTAAAAAAAAATCAAAATAGCCTGATAGCTATTTTTTTTCAAATTACATAACATTATATGATCACTTTCCAATGTATATATTTCTTTACCTTATTTTATCTAATGGGAATGTACGTATTTGTTTTTATATACCTATATATAAAAACAATATAGTATATAAAAACAAATACGTACATTCCCATTAGATAAAATAAGGTAAAGAAATATATACATTGGAAAGTGATCATATAATGTTATGTAATTTGAAAAAAAATAGCTATCAGGCTATTTTGATTTTTTTTTAAAGGACCAAAATCCTTATTGGCAAACCAATATATATGTATGAGCCATAGGCCTATCCAAAGCAGGACAGGGCCATAGGGGAGGCTGCCGTCTAAAACTGGGAGAGAATCAAGGTGTCCCGAAACACTTCGTAATTCTCTACTTCTTGAGTAAAAGGAGAAGTGTCCCCAAGGCTACGCTAGAGTCATCCACAAAGATCCTTAGGTCATTCTATTAGAGCATTTGCAGTGTACTCGCCACTTGGGTCGGCGCAGTATTTGGAAGAAAGCCCTGAAAAAAATCGAACTCTCAGAAGCAAAACACAAAAGAATTTCAAAAATGTTATTTGGAGCCCTAATCAACCAATGTTCTCGTAAAGTCACATACAACGGACAAGAGAAGGGAATACGAGTATCGAACTAAAACAGTTAATGTGTTGAACATTTATGGTTTGTTGACAATAGAGCTCGAAATTTCGTAAGGAAGAAAGTTAGTAGAGATTACGAAGTCTCTGGTAGGTTGGTGTAATGGATTTTCAATTTAGGAAACCCTGAAGGATCCACGTTGAAAACTTTTCCAACCCTTTTCTTCCATCTTAGTTTATGATATTAAGCCATATCCCCCCTGGAAGTGAAGTAAAACGAGTTAAAGATAAGACAGGGTAACTCTTGAAGGGGGCAAAATGTGAAGCCAAGTTGAGGCAAAGTCCCCAAACCCGTAACCCGAGGCCAGACGCTAAAAGGAAGCTCTCCTGGGAAGAGCTCCGCTGAAATGAGCGGAAGAACAAAGGACCGGATCTATTGAACGATTATAAGCCCATTATCAGTTTCTGTAGAGGAGGAAACAGGTTCAGGAAAGCTTCTATAGAGAACTATTAGTCTATCACTCTCTGCCACTCTGATGTAGATAATTTTATCCAAGCAATTTCCATCCGCAAGATCTCAGGGCTCGACAACCTTTTAGGGCCTCGATCAACCTACAAACTTATAATGAGTTCCAAGTTCGAATTAATGATTTATAAAGGTCTTGCGATCATGATCGTTATCTGTATTTTTCCACTAATACATGTACCTTTAATTCAATCATCCAATGTTTTTCTTAATAATAAATTTAGAAAATAAAATTAATGATATCATGTATTGCTTTTCCTTCTGGATTGTCCAGTTGCTGAGGAAACGACAGAACATTGTGTCTTTCTGTTCGGACAACAGCCACCTCATCTTCAATGTCAGATAAAAGCCAGTATCAGTTATATCGGCCTACGCCTGATCTAGAACCAACATTCGAGACCAACAGACTGGTCTATATAGTTTGTCACAGAGATCGTCACGGCTGGAGTGGAAACGTACATGTATCATCAAAAAATGTCAGCAAACATTCTCGACCGCTACACACTAACTTGAAATTAGCTATTCAGATCGGAGAAAGTGAACATTGTGAGAACCAGCGTCAACATAATGGGAATATTCATAGGCCACTTAATAGAGATGGATTAGTTTACTTGCAAAACAAGAAGCGCGGTTTCGCCAATAAACAACGAGATATGCTACATTGAAAACTATGCATTTTGACTTGTTCACAATTCCTGATAGGAAGAAATTTCTGATAGATTTTTCCAATTTTGTTTCGGACCCGCCTAACCAAGGACAAGGTATTTAAAAAAAAAATCCCTTAACTTATTACTTCCTCAGTTATGCGAGGTATAAGGGAAGTTATTTATTCTAAAAACAAAAACTCCAATAACTTCCGAAATAATGAATGTATGAACTTTAGTATGAAAATTCCGTGTCCCTGAGTGAGGACATCTGTTGATCTTTAAACAAATAGGTAAATTGGCTTCAGAGGAAGAGTGAAAACTTAGTCGATTTATCCGCATCGGAGAAGTATTACCGGTGATTCGCTGACTTTTTTTTTATAACACTAAGAAATGTCCCTCAGAGCATAGCATGGACGTGGCGAGACTAGCCCTGTCCTGTGGGCTTTTAACCCAAGTAAATATTGTGTTTCTATATAATTATGAGCGGAGGGCGCCGTCTAGGAGCCAGCCTAGACAAACATTTCAACACCTCCAAACACTCCCTGTCAGCTGTCCTCTCTCCTTGGACAATAGTTAAATAAATACTTTTAAATTGTCAACTATTGTTTTAGATTAGTGGCGCAGTCCGGAATTAATATTATTAATAATTTAGTGATGAGGAGGAATAGCTGGGGAGCTCCGTAAGTAACTCAGGAACGTAGACCGGACCCAAGAAGTAACTCAGGAACGTAGACCGGATCCAAGAAGTAACTCAGGAACGTAGACCTGACCCAAGAAGTAACTCAGGAACGTAGACCGGACCCAAGAAGTAACTCAGGAACGTAGACCGGACCCAAGAAGTAACTCAGGAACGTAGACCGGACCCAAGAAGTAACTCAGGAACGTAGACCGCACCCAAGAAGTATTTCTGACAAAACTTCTATACTTCGTATAAGAAGCATAAAGTTAATAAATAAATTTTCAGAATTATCTTGTTGAAATCTCACTCATTCGTGTAGTAAAATGGTTTATGTTTGAAATTCTCATCCATGAAAAAATAAAATATCAGTAACTTCTTAAGTCTCCTGATCCTGGGTCGGTTTCTCAAAAGTTTCTGGATAATGCGCCTGACAGAAAATGATCCGTTTTAGTAAAGAAAAAGTAAGCGACTTGCAACTTAACTGGCTTCGTTACCAGGTTTAAGCAGCTAAACTATAAAGTTAAGAGGTCTTGGAAGTTGGCCCGAAGTGGCGCTGGTTGAGGATCTTTCAGCTGATGAGCTTTTATAAAAATGGGATTAGAAAGTTTGGAGCAGCTTCAAGGATTTTATTCAATTTAAAACCTTTTAGCCTCTTGGGGCACAGTTCGACAATCCTCTATTCTATCGGCTACACAGAGGGGCGGCACAAACAAAATCACTGTCCTTACAACAAAATCATCATCATAATTGTATTGCAATATCAAGTTTCTGCTTCTCCTGAATGCTGGTATGATAATATTTATTTCTGTTAAACCATAACATGGTAATAGGATACATGATAACAATGTATACATTAAGATAGCTTATACATAAACAGGTATTAACTGTTAGAGTCTGACACACATGGATTAGAGTTAACAATACTACTTTTTTTAAATAATCAGTTGAACATTAATCAGATCTTGAGAGGATTTAAGAAGAATTTGAAGATTTTAACGATATCTTTTATTATTGTTTGTATATATCCCCTTCCTTATTTATTACGAGCACTCCCTAACAAATTATAAAATAAAATATACTCAAAATGAATAAAAAAGAAACCCCCTCGAAGGGTAACAACAAATTAGCCAACAAGCCAATTTAAACAAACACTAAATTGTGAAAATTAATTAATTTACCGTTTCTTTACTATTTTTGTTTGTTTGATGAATAAAGGACAAGAATAATCTAATTACCTTTACTCTATTCGGAGATATGACCTAGTTTCGTTGTTTTCCACCATACTTGAAGGGCTCTGTCTAAAAGGACGCCGTTTCCTCGTCTTGCATTATTTTCACCTGATGAATTGTGCCATCTTATTTTGTTTAAATTTGCTCTTGTTGTTACAGAAGCTCCAAGAAGGAGTTATTTAAAGGTAACGACAGAAAGAGAGAAGGATCATCGCAACAATTTACTGCAACACAACTTTCACCTTAGATTTGTTCTAAGGTTATAAAGAAAATTTGCAAAATCCGAGGTCGGGTGACCTCATATCTATATTTATATAAAATCTAATGTCTGTATGTTTGTGTTTTATAGATTCCTAAACTTCGATACGATTTTGTTCATATGCTCAGCAATTATGTTCGTCGAGTCACCGAGAAGGTTTCGAACATAGTTTTATCCCATCCACGCACCCACCCCCGCATTTTTTGTATTTGCTTATAGAACAAAAATCATTGCACAAATTGGCATAAAACCTTTTAGTATTGAATTCTATGGAGCACTGAATATGTTTGAGACTTCTTTCTACACTACCCTTACCTTACCCACGCACCCACCCCCGCATTTCCTGCATTCTCTCATGGAACTTTACCTATTACATGATTTGGCATAAATTGTTTTGTATTGAATTCTATGGAGCACAGAAAGTGTTTGAGACTTCGTTTTACCTTAAACTTACCATGTGAATATCAAGAAAGTCGTGTATGTATCACGTATAAAAAAACTTTTACATATTTTTTGTTTGGAAAAAAAATGTCGTTTCAGCAGTATTAAAATTTTTTTTTTTCGTCAGTTTGTTTTTGAAAATTAACATTCTACAAGTAATAACTTTTCATCAAAAGTTCTTTAGTCGAAAATGAGATTTCTGTGGAATAAGGTTCTATAGGCCTCTAGGGACTGTGTAGGGAAGTTTTTTCTGCCGTTACAGCAGCAGTTGGTAGTATTGAGCCCACGTCAGCGTTGAGCCTCATGGAAGAAGGTTCTAACAGCCACCAGTAGTTCTCAACATGGCAGCGGAAGGAAGTGTTATTTTGGCGTTTAGAACCTTTTTCGCGTCAACCACTCAATTCATTGTTTATAAAACTGTCAGCTTTTTTTTTCCACTAAACGTCTCATAACTAACTTCACTTTTAATTTTCTATGAATAAACTTAAACAAAATCAAAGAAAAATCGAGTTTTTTGAAAAATGTTTTACAAACTTCTAATAATTCCCTGTTAAATTAAGCGCTTATAAGGTAAAAACGAATCTGATCCACTTTCAATAGGTGTTTTTTTATTACAAAAATAGCCATTGCAACGCATGGTTAGTTAGTATTATATAGAAAAAAGGTAGCTAAATAAGAAATTATGTGAACATCCGATCAACCGTTAAAAAATTAGCACTCATTTTATCCTCAATTCTCACTTTCGTTTGTGATGCCATGTAGCTTATGTTTAAACTGGACTTTCAATAATGCTATATCTGAAATTTTATGAAAATTCGATCAACCGTGAAAGAGCTTCATAATCCAGGTTGGACTTCGAGGGAATGGAACTCTAGAAAAAACATATGACTGAGCTCAGGCGACCTTAGAATGAGATATAAAATTTGGAATTATTTCTTTTTACTTAGGATTCATCAAAACTCGAAAGAAGATAAATAAAACAAGCTTATTTTTTGAAATGTTGTCTATTCCACTAAAGATATTTATAAAAATACAACAACCGGTTTGGGCTTCACACCATCGTCAGGTCTAGTTATGAACTAAGTTAGTTTGCAGAGTACGACCCCTCCAATACCTCTCTGGTGAAAGGTGCCACTTCAACTAGGGAATCCTCCGGCTTTACCGTTAGCTACATCATGAAATATTTGACAAAACACTAATTTTTCTTAATTTACATAAAATAACATCTTTTGACTAATAAGTAAAAAATAAAACTAAAAAACATAACAGATAATAACATATATGTGGATACCTATAATAATAACAGATAATAACAAACATAGGTATATGTGGAAATAGAACCGGTTCAGGGTGTTAACAAAGGGGAATAGTTAAAATAAATTTGGTCATTCATACAAATGTTCCTTTTTGTAGCTTTATTTATTTCTAATTGTTCTAAGCTATCAAGTAGCCTGCTTTTAGAGCAACAATGGAGATATTTTATGCCTGTAGATGGGTCAAAAGTGAGGCTATTGTCGATAATGTGAGTCGCGAATGTAGAACGGTTGCCTCGGGGGATTCCCTAATTGAAGTGGCACCTTTCACCAGAGAGGTATTGGAGGGGTCGCACTCTGCAAACTAACTTCGTTCATAACTAGACCTGACGATGGTGTGAAGCCGAAACCGGTAGTTGTATTTTTATAAATATCTTTAGTGGAATAGACAATATTTCAAAAAATAAGCTTGTTTTATTTATTTATTACATTGTAATTCCACAATATGTCCGCGTTCCTCAATTTAGAAGTTGTCGAAAGAAGATGTCTTTCAATTTCCTTTCTTTACGATTTTTTTATTTTTCCTATGAGGTAGGGAGGACGGATGCGCAAAATCAGACAAAGGGACTTAGGGGTAGGTACATAATATTAAATATGATAACACTTCAAGAGGGAGCTCCTGTAGAAGAGAGCAGGAACTGTCACATGGAAGGGTGTCGTAGGACCCCTGGGGGTGAAATAGCCGAGTTATCGCAACCAATAGACAATAGGACGAGGGGGGGGGGGGGGGGGGGGGGGATATAGGGAACAGTGGTCGGGAGGAGATAAGGCCCTGCACCGCCGTCATCCAGTACAATGGAGATATAAGAAGTGTCAAAACTGTTAAAGGTAAATGAAGCGAATTGGAAGCCGAGAACGGGGGCTAGCGAGCACGCACTGGGGCTTATCTGGGATGCACAAGTGGCTAATCTGCCGCTAATAGCGCCAACAGATAACTGTTACAGGGTGAAGGATCAATCTGAACAGAGAGATCACACCACTTTGGACATGAACCAACCAATTCTCTAAGGTTCACCTGCGACAAACCTAGCACAAGTTCCAAAGCAGCCAACAAATGGCAGCTAACAGAACCTAGAACCCCAGAACCCCCGCCTCATTTTAAATTTGATATGCCACATGGCCCACGTTCGAACCGATCTTATAAAAATGCGAAATGTAAAATGTCATTAGAATCCCACCAATCGTTAGAGAGTTATCATTTAATTTTTGCAACCTCCGTTCCTTTGCATAATTTAGAGGTGACATGGCCTATGTTTGAACCGGCCATGAGGATGCTACATTTGACATTTTATGAAAATCCAATCAACATCTATACCCCCCCTTCCAGTATAACCCTCCTCTCTTTTAAAATTTTATGACGTCATATGGCATATGTTCGAACCGGGCTTATAAGATGTTACATGTGAAATTTATTGGAAATTCAATACATCATTGAACAGCACTTATTTTGTCCTCCCCAATTCAAAATTTTGAAATGCCATAGCCTACATTCTCATTTGGACCTTCCTTGAAAAGCCCTGCACTTTTGCGAACATGAGATCAGCCATTTTCGAATTATAAATTGATACCAACTCTCATCCCGTGACATTTTCGCACGAGCCGAGAACGACTATAAAAACTTCCCCAATTTAACAAGATTGGCCCGTGATGGTAGTTCACCTTTAAGCTACTAGGTGGAACTACCATCACGCCACTGTCCCCAAGCCTTTTAGGCCCCTGGCGAGCGCGGGTGCTGTCCGGGGCTGTTGAGCGGTTGGGAATCCGTGCTAGAGGGCTCCTAGGATCAGCTGACGCCTGACCCTACCCCTGACCGGCTCCCGCTCCCTCAGCAGCTCTGGATAAAGGGGCCGCTAGTTGGAATGTTTTGATACCATTGGTCCAACTAGTGGACCTGCCCGGCTCGCTCGGGGTTCGACATATATTGAAGAAAAAGAAGCAGAATACAGAGGACAACGCCAGTGGAAGCTAAGGGAGTCACCTCAACACCCCCCCCCCCCCCCTCCACGCCTTCCGGGGTATTTTTGGGTGGCCGGCTCTGCTGGCCAGTTCATCATTCAACCCTTCTACATCAATACACATATTAGATAATAGGCAAACATTGAATTGTATTTATATAGATATATTCAAAGTCTAGCTGGAGTTGTGACCGTAAACTGCCTCTATTGTGATTATAAAGAATTATTATTCTGGTAAACAAAAACATTTAAAAAGTAGATGGTCTAGAGACCTCCTTACCAGCAGCAGTGATTAATTACAAATGAGGGGAAATCAGTGACTAGGGAGTGTCACCACTGGGTGATTTCTCCCCTCTTGACATTTTGACATTACCATTATCTCTCTATTAGCATATTTGCTTGTTGTATTTATATTTATACAGTTGTAAATATCTGTTTGTAATAAAAAAAATAAAATAAAAAAAAGGGGGTAGAAAGAAGTGTTAAACATTTTCCGTGCTCTATAGAATCGAATACAAAACATTGTGTGCCAATTCGTTCAATGATATTTGTTCCATAAGCGAATGCATGAAATGCGGGGTGGGTAAGGGTGGGATAAAACTATGTTCTAAACCTTCTCGGTGACTCGATGAACATAATTGCTGAACATAAGAACAAAATCGTATCGAAGTTTAGGAGTCTATAAAACACAAACATAGAGCCATTAAATTTTATATATATATAGATAATTACTATAGAAAGCTGCTACACAAAAATATAATTTAATGTATATATAACTCTGTTCAAGTGCAAGATAGGTTTTTTGGGGTGGAAGATAAATCTTTTTATTTTCTATGGAAAGTAGATGTTAATTTCCAGGTGGCTAAACCATGAAGAAAGTCAAGGATTTTTAGGGATTTCATGGCTTTATGAAGCATTAAAAAAAATCGAAACCCTTTTTCAGTGGCATTTAATAATGTTCAAACATATTTTAAGATCCTTTTTCCTTCTTATCTTAGCTTGTTATTATTTGGGCTTAACGTCCTAAATAACAAGTTAAGATAAGGAAAAAAAGAACTTGGTTACTCTGTAAAACACTCTTAATTTACATAATTCTCATTAGGCGTAAAAGAATTTTTTTTTTTAAATAATTTTTATCCTATCAATATTGTGCCACTAAGCTTTTCGTCACCGAAGTATAGGAGAAGTTATGTAATTGGTCAGGAAAATGATGTTTTTCGACCTCTGATTCCAAAAATAAAAAAAATCTTTGACAGTCCGTGTGTGTGACTGTAGTATATCTACCGATGTAATGAATGTATCGACACGAAATTTCATATGTGTATCCAGAGGGCGACATCTATCGATTTTCAACCAAATCGGTTAAAGAGATGAAGGATGGGGCTCAGCTCTGACAGATTTTTTATTTTGCGCTTGCCAGCTTTTACCAGACAGTCTGATGATGAAATAATGAAATCTGTGAGAGGTCAGACACACTACGTATTTATTCTGCAACCTGTGAAATAACCACTCCTCACAGCCATCTTGATATTCTTTTCAATCATTGTTTTTTTTCGGCAAATTTCTAGAAGGGAAGGATTGGATTACAATCATATAAAGCTGAAAATGTCTGTGCGTTGTACCGCTATAACTCACGAACGGCTTGATGGATTTGATTAATTTTTTTTTTAATTTGTTCGTCATCGTCTGTGGAAGGTTATAGGCGTACTAGTACCTCAATATCTGGTCCATCCCAGCATCCACCCATGCAATCTTTGTAACTCAAAAACCACTGCAATGATTAATGAGGAATCTTTTTGAATAGATAAGTTTTATCTACCGGAAGGTTAAGGTCTTTTTTTTAATCAACCCCTGGTCCATCCCAGCATCCACTCACACAATCTTTGTAACTCGAAAACCATTGCAACGATTAATGAGAAATCTTTTTGAATAAATTAGTTTTAGCTCCAAAGCTCGCGTTACTACAGTTGAAGGACTATAAGCCTTATTCCGTATGAATAATTGAAAATTATAACATCATGAATGTACTGTCGAGGAACTGAATAGCCTTATAGGAGATATTGGGAGAAAAGTCAAAGTTCCCCGGGCAACGCCGGGTATTACTGCTAGTTAGTTATAATTTCAACGACAATTCAATCAGCTTAAGATGAGATTTACATATCAGGTCATAATATGACATATAATATACATCTTTCGATAGGCACGTTGTAACCAATTTACTGAGTTACGCCAAGGCAATGCACCAGATGGTGAACCTGCAAGTGCGGTGAAACTAAATTAGCGATAGATAGGAAATACTGAAGACCACAGCAATCGATGGCTTTGTGGTTAATGGATTGGAATCCATATGAAATGTTTGAAATGGAAATTATCGAATTTGCATCTCTGCCGCCTAACAGCCGCGTCGTTATTAATTAGCGATTTGCAAGACTCTCATTATTCAAATGAGATCTCTAATTTCAAACCAATCCTTCATCGAACAAAAACAATACTTTTGTTTGCCTCTCCCCCCAGCTTTCTGCTCATCATTCATTCATTAAATTGTAAGAATGTTTATGTAATTTGAAATCAAAGAGGACGACACCTATCAATTTTCAGTCAATGTGAAGGGGTGGGCGGACCAGACAAGGGGGTTGTTCTTAAAAACCCTATTAACTCCTTATGTAATGAATTTAGGGACACACAATTTTATATGAGTATTCCCTGAAAAGCCCCTGATTATGACACCAATTAATTTCCAATTAAATCGGAGAATTAGTTTTAGATGGAGAGAAAAAACTTAATTGTTTATTCGAGCTGGGGAAGTTGACTTTTTCGAAGTATTTTGGTCATTAAAAATGTATATGGTTCGATAGTTGTATTCCCTTGTTATCCAGGCAAAAAAAAATCACAAAATGGCAGTCTGTTGACTAGGTTGACAAGGAACTTCTTGTTAGAACAGTGGCTGAAGTGGGTATTGATTAGGGAAACATTTAGAGAAGCCCTGAGTTGGTGTGTGAAGATGTACACTGGGTGAGCAGGCAGGAAAGTATATTTAAAGATAGGACACTGGGCCTGGGTCTAGGAGGGTGTGTGAAAGGTAAATGTATGGGAGGAGATAGGAGCTGTCAAGGTTCCATTAGCATCCGAGCTGTGGGACCAGGCTTGTGTTTCATAGAGAGGTCACAAGTCTTCTGTCAACAAGCTGAGGAGGCCTGGGAACTGGGACCATGGTCAGTCTGCTCTAGGAGCACATGCAACTTTCCCATAGGACCTTGGAACCTTTGAGCAGTGCTCTTAGTTCCATTAGCATCCGAGCTGTGGGACCAGGCTTGTGTTTCATAGAGAGGTCACAAGTCTTCTGTCAACAAGCTGAGGATGTTTGGGAACTGGGACCATGGTCAGTCTGCTCTAGGAGCACATGCAACCTTCCCATAGGACCTTGGAACCTTTGAGCAGTGCTCTTAGTTCCATTAGCATCCGAGCTGTGGGACCAGGCTTGTGTTTCATAGAGAGGTCACAAGTCTTCTGTCAACAAGCTGAGGAGGCTTGGGAACTGGGACCATGGTCAGTCTGCTCCAGGAGCACATGCAACCTTCCCATAGGGCCTTGGAACCTTTGAGCAGTGCGATGTTACACAAAATAAATATTTTTTCAAAGATACAAGGGTACCACATTTAATGAACTGGAGTCCTCTATATGAATTTGGTATTAGTTTTTTTACATTTTCAAAACGGCGGCGATTCATGTGTAAAGAGGCTATAGAACAAATCATTTTTCGCTTAAAGGCTGGCAATTTGGCACCCGAACAAACTAAGTTAACCTAAAAACATGACAAATACGAAAATAGTCATGAAGATATGCGCAAGAAGACCTTTCAAACATGGCTATTTAAAAAAATACAAGTTAAGGTTTTAGGATCAAAAAAATAAGGGAGTGGGGAGAGGGGTTTTAGATTCAATATACAGATATTTTCATATGAATAAATAAAAATTGATACATGAAAGAAAAAAATATATACATATATCCAAATATATTTTCCTTGTCTATCTGATAGGAAAGGATAGATTTGAGAGAGTGACGGAAGCGACGTGGCAGGAAGGCCGTTGGGGAAATGAGAAGGGAAGGTTGTGAGGGAAACAGAGGATATGGCAGTGTGAGCCGAACGGAGCGGCAACAGTTGAGGGGAGGGGGGGGGGAGCGGTGCGGCGGGCCGGCAGCCGATAGCCGATAGCGGCCTAACGTCTGTCACAGCTTCATTTCCTTCCATCTCAGGCCGGCCCTCCCCCCCCCCCCCCCCCCCCCCCTCACTAGTCTCCCATTATTACTGTAGAGCCTCCATAATCCAGAGCCACAAAAACGTCCACTTTAAAAACCCAAATTCAAAATTCAATATTCCAAACTTCCCTCATTAGAATTAATCAATAAAGTTTTTGTTCTTCCTTTGAAACCGTTTTTGGCAATTTGGTGTTGATATTAAATTACTTGGACAGTTATTAGGGTTTTTGAGTTGAGCATTCTCCTCTGATACTCTCTTCCCTAAAAGACATGTCCATTAGTCGTATTGTTTCTATCTGAAACCTGGAGACACAGCGATTGGAAACTAAATAAGAAACACTTTTAGTGAGAACCAGAGTTTCGATAGGAATGACAGTTTTCGAATTAATGTAGGAAATGTGTAAAAATATGTGTTTCAAAACGACATTTCAGGAGGGTTTTTGGAATGTATTTCGCAAACCGGGCGACCTGTGAACCTAATTTGATATAAAATGTGCCATTAGATTTATTTTCTACTCAACTTTTATTTGAGGAGAATTTTGATTAGGTCATTAATATGATATCTTGTAAAATGTACAAGTAATGTGGTGTCTATATGTAAAGAAAATCACTTCACTAGTGTTGTCGCTTTTCTTAATTAATCATTTTGAATTTGCCGTCTTATCCACAGAACTTAATTGGTATCACTGTCAGTCTGAGGGTAAATGGGAGGTTATGTTAGGTTGTGTTAAATATTACAGTCATCATAGTGTTCAGAAATTATTTCCTGTAAAATAATTATAAAGACCTGGGGAATAAAGGCTTTAAATGTTGTTTTTTTGTCTTTACAGGTGAGTTAATTAGTAATTTGTTTATAAGTGATAAAAGTGAAATTACGTTGTACATTGTTGTTTTTTAATAAAAGTTTTTGTCTTTACAGAAAAACGCAATTTCGTCTTTATCTCACTCATCAGACTGTGATTCCATTATATATAATACATATATGATATAATATATCTTATATGTATTATACCATATATAATGGAATCATGTATTATATATAATGGAATATATATAATACAATGGAATATATATAATACAATGTATTATATATAATGGAATCCGGACTCTGATGAGTGAAATAAAGACGAAATTGCTTTTTTCTGTAAAGACAAAAACTTTTATTAAAAAACAACAATGTACAACGTAATTTCACTTTTATCACTTATAAACAAATTACTAATTAACTCACCTGTCATATTATGAGGGCGCCGGTAGCTCAGTGGTATGCGTGCTTGTCTTCTGAGCTCAAGAGCGTGGGTTCGGAACCCGACCGAGGCACTTAGTTTATTTTATCTAGGAGGTAAAATAAACTTAAGCAAGCCGTCCTTCGGATGGGACGTTAAGCGATGGTCCCGAGCCTGTACGATGTCAGGTACTCGTTAAAGACCCCTACCCTAGGTGAATAAAAATTTAGGGTTGGCAAAATTTAGGACTCCCACCGTAGAGTTGGGCTCATGTCCACCAGAGTGACGAAAGAGCGCTCTGGTAGTAGGCGACATGAGCTTGTAGTTAAAGCCCGGGCATGAGTCATAAAACCTAACCTAACCTATAAGCATTCATGGCTAATTAGGGGCCATCAATTAGGTAACGTATTTTTCAAAATTGTTGCTCATAAATATAATAATAAAAAGACTTTTTGGATACTTTTCACAGTTCGAGTTTTCACGTTTCAAGGACCCCTGGACACTTTATGACCATTTTCACGATGTTGTTTGTCAGTGTATGTCGTTAGAACTTCTTGAGCAAACGTAGGTCTGATTAGATTTTGGCTGAGTTCTGACGGACATCACATTACTTGTACATTTTACAAGATATCATATTGACCTAATCAAAATTCTCCTCAAATAAAAGTTGAGTAGAAAAGAAATCTAATGGCCCATTTTATATCAAATAAGGTTCACAGGTCGCCCGGTTTGCGAAATACATTCCAAAAACTTTCCGGAAATGTCGTTTTGAATCACATATTTTTATACATTTCCTTGATTAATTCGAAAACTGTCATTCCTATCGAAACACTGGTTCTTACCAAAAATGTTTCTATATAAATATATATAATTATAATATACAGAAAGGCCATCCTAGATGAAACATCCACGAATAATCATCGGGATTCGATATGGAACAAATAGAAGAAGTGGTAGCTTTGTTGAAGCTTCCAGTCAAGACATGACACTCCTACACCCTGGTGTGAATGCTTCTCTAATGCAGTGTTCTGATGCATTCAATTCTACATTAAAATTGTAACATTTGAAATGAAAAAGAAGTTCCGGACACTACTAAAGTATTCATGAGATGATGATTGTAAGACGTTGCTTCAGATATCTCATAAATAGGAAGAGGAGTGGATGGATAAAGTTAACATTAGAAAGCGTTCAGAAAAACATTAATAAAACGTAAAGTGAAGTTGGGGCCATGCAACATTCTTCAACGTCATATTAACTCTTAGAACCTTCCCTTGAGAGGCTAACAAAGACATGAACCTATGGAATATACAACATTTACTGATGAAAAAAATAAAAATGAGGGACGTCCTACAGTCAGTAAAACTTAAAAAGGAATTTCGAATTACATTGCCATTTTGTTTGGGGTATTATATGTTTTTTAGCATAATTTATTTATTGGTATCGATTATCCAGGAGTGATGTAGGTATATAACATTATCGGGAAGGTCAGTGTCTGGAGCTAGTTTGGTGACACACCACCAAACCGATATCGATGGGATTTTCAATGGTCGATTGCTGATACATCTAGGAGTGACATACGGTATATAACATTATCGGGAAGGTCAGTGTCTGTAGCTTGTTTTGTGACAAACAACCAAATAATGAACCGATATCGATGGGATTTTCAATGGTCGATTGCTGATACATCTAGGAGTGATATAGGGTATATAATATTATCGGCAAGATCTGTGTCTGTAGCTTGTTTTGTGACACACCACCAAATAATGAACCGGTATCGATGGGATTTTCAATGGTCGATTGCTGATACATCTAGGAGTGATATAGGGTATATAATATTATCGGGAAAGTCGGGATCTGTGGCTAGTTGAGACACAACAAATACTGAACCAATTTCAAAGGGACTTAAATTACGTTATAATCAGCTGAACGTTAATCAAACTTATTAAAGACTCTAAAGACCCCAACAGTTTTTAAGCATCCAGTGCTCTTATCCCTTCTCTGGTAACTTTTGCCTAGCCAGGGTTTAGGGTAGGAGTCTTTAACGAGTACCTGACATCGTAAAAGCTCTGGACCGCCATTCATTCCCCCCCGAAGGGGGTCTTGCACAAGGTTAGTGCCCTTCCCAGATAAAATACCTAAAGGCCTAAGACAGGTTTGAACTCAGGATCTCGAGCTCATTAGCCAAGCAAGCTAACACTGAGCTACTGCTCTTTTCATGATCCGAATTATTACTAGTCAAATAGAAGCAATTTGGAACTTAGTTCCCAGCAAGCTATATCATAAGCCCAGTAACGAGAACTGCTTTAACGCACTTGAGACAATTGACCTACAGGTCTTAAACTAAAAATTTATAAAATAGAATGAATTCATTAAAAATAAACGAACCAAAAAATCACGGCAAAACAAAATCACGTATTGCTCAATAAAACAATTTAAAAAGAACCAAAAAGTGAAAAAAGAAGTGTGAATTTCTTCAATAGGATGAGCTACCTAAAGGTAACAAAGCATGAAATCCGGGGGAAGGACCGTCGGAACAAGGTACTGCAACACAATCATAACTTGGATCTGTTCAGATATTATAATGTCAAATATTAATTTTGCGCAAAATCGGCAGAAGGGGATGAGGAGGGAGGTGGGGGTGAGAGAGGATCGGCTCAAAACCTTTTTTTAATTTTAATTCAAATTCCCATAATGACGATACCTGTTAATTTTCAGGAAAATCGGCCGAATCAAAGATGGGGATCAGGAGTGGGGGGGGGGGGGGGGGGGACTCAACACAAAAGCCCTAATAATTGCCGATGTAAAGAATTTATCGACACAAAATTGAGTACGAGGATTCAGAAGCCATGATGTAATGTAAGTCAACTATTGATTTTTAGCCCAAACGGCCGTCTGGTCTTGGAGTGGGGAGCGAAAGTCACGGGTCAGTGTGTGCGCTTTCCAGTTTCTGTACTGCGCCCGTCCGGTTTTCTGTATGTGCATTTCTGTTTCTTTGTCTGAGCGATTGTTAGAAATGTCTTCATTGATGTCAATCTATCTCAGCTGTCAGCTGGCTTCCTTATTTAAGGGTGTCTATTTTTAAGAGCATTTCTTTAATTCGTGGGTTCCAGGGAGGTAGAGCTCTCCGGTTGATTTGACGAGCAGAGGCAGAGCTCTTAGTAAGATCCAATTTGATTATCAAGCAATGGGGAAAAAGGATTAAGCATTGCTGGTGATTCGCGGACTACTCTTTTTTTTGTTTTGTTATGATTGGAGTCAGTTATGAGAGTTGGTTTTGGAAGTCATGGCGGGGGCGTCCAGGTTTGGGTTTAGATATAAATCCATAGAGATATGGATGACGTGGTGCCAATTCTGACCACCAGAGTGACAGTTGAGATAAATGCATCATCATCAAGTGTCATCCCGTCTCCCTGTCGGAGCAAATCGAAATTTGGAATGGTTCCACCCACTCTAACCCAAGTTAGCCGAACGTCAGAATCTGTTTGTCTTTGATAACAAATAACACATCCCTGGAAATCAATGAATTTGCCAAACTAATTCCTACCGAGGAGACCGGAATATAGAGTGCCGTTCTTGAGGTGGGTTTGGAGATTCCCAGTTGTTGGGCAGGAATACAGTGGCAGAGCGTGAATGTGCCAACCTAATCCCTACCGAGGAAACCGGAATATAGAGTGCCGTTCTTGAGGTGGGTTTGGAGAGATTCCCAGTTGTTGGGCAGGAAGACAGTGGCAGAGCGTGAATGTGCCAACCTAATCCCCATATGCCATGAGTTAGTGCATTGTGGCTGGTTGCTAACTGTCCCTAATGGCCGAGGTGGGAGCCAACGGTAACCACACAACCTCCACCCGCTCTAAATTCTAACAATTAATGTAAATTGTTTTCCATTTAGTTATCTCTGACCTTTACGAGGCCGAATGGAAAATCATTCATTTAATTATGCTAAGAGGTATCAGTTTCAAATAAATCTGTACGTCACAACCGACATAGAAAATGACAAGAGAGCCGCCATCATTTCTTGGAATGGTTATAAGATACCAAAAACCCGAAATTCAGAAAAATTTCGTAGAAACTATCCTACCTGAAGCGACTGCTAGGTTTATAAACTCAACCTTAATGTGGCAAATGTGACTGGATCTTCAGATACCTAACTACCCTAAACGGGCGACTAGAGTTGAATTAATATTTTTTGGTAATTACATATATTTGCCATACTATAAATAAATAAATTTAATTGGTTTTTACTATCTTGAAGTATAACGCCCTCGTTACACCAGGTAGCTCAGTATGATGCGTGTTGCTTACTAAGCTCAAGATCGCAGGTTCGAAACCCGGCCGAGGCCCATATTTTATTTTATTTTATTTAAGCGATGGTCCCCCATAATATGTATAGACTTGTTTTAGATATTGTGTACATGAGAATGAATGGTTTTGTATGTAGAGGTTTGAATGACTGAACCTACTTATCCCCACACTTTAGAGCTACGCCAGTTGTCCTTTAACCGCTGTGCTTTGCGGGTGGGGTAAGTAAGTTTATAGTTGTTATTTTGTTACTCTGTATCCTGATGATTTAAGAGTTATTTATACTTTTCATTATTTGTATATTTTATTATTCTATCTTAGATGAACCACTGATGATGACGCTGTTACCTTGAAAACCGGTTCTTGTCTAAAATGAAACAGTGGGAAGAACGTATTTGATTTCTATGAGAAATAAAAAGTGTTTCATAACAGGGGAAGTAAAAAAATATTGCAGTGAAGTGTGACCAAGTGACACGTTTGAAATTTCACCTACTTCTTATTAAAGATTTGTGTCATATATTTGTACAAGTGTAATGACAGTGTTGGTTCGCGGAATCTCTTTCCCTGGTAACAAGACTAGCTCGATTGGGCACCAAGAACAAGACCGTCCCATCAAAATTAGCTCCATTTAAAAAACATGACACTTGTTGAAGAAAAAAAAACTTTAGAATAAATATATTTTGGATGAGGAATTGTTGCAAGCAATCGATATAAAAAAAATAACATTAAATGCATTAAAGCTAAGGAGACATAGATATTGGCTAGTAGACACATGGCATTAATACTGAACGTATCATTAACCCCTGAATGGGCACATGGCATGAGGAGGGCTGGTGGGGTCCCTAGGGCATGATCATGGGGTGGCGTAGGAGCTCTATTATTCAGTTGGTTGGCGTTCCGCAGGGTTCATCCCTTATTTACTCTCCTCTTTTAGCTAATCCCCGTCTTCTACCCTAACCTCTGTTTCTCAGTTTCAGGGATATTACTCAGACAAAGTCAGGGGATACATCATCACTATCCATCCATCAACATTTGTCCAACAAAACCTTCTCGAGTGATCATTGATACTTCGGATACTTCTCGCTGCGTTGGAGTTGGAGTATGTTGAGTTGGACGCATCTGAAGGAGGGATCGCAAGCTCGAGACAAGATCGGAAGCTTTATAATATTTCTTCTGAGAACCTGAAAGTATGGGCTTTGTCGACCGAACGGATCCCTTCCTTTGTCTGATTAATATCTCTGAAACAGAGATACAGAGATTAAGGTAGAAGATGAGGAGATTACCTAAAAGAGGAAAGTAAATCATGGATGAACCCTGCCAACGCTGTATAATACAATACATAGCAACGCACTGGGCTCAAAATGTCCATAATATCCATTAAAAGTAGGAAAATGAACATTATTGAGTGTATAGAGATTAAATAGAAAGGAAGAAAGGAGAGTCTTGCTCCCTCAATTCAAGAGAGGGGATAAGCTTGTCCACCCTCACGCTCTCCGTTCTGTTCTGCCAGTTGTGAGTCAGATGGGGAATAACGTATCTGACACCAATCCATGGAATTTTAAATTGTCGATTTTTTAATAGTTTTATATTTTTAATTTATCGGACAATTTTATCTTATTCACTCACTTAATTTTAAAATTTTATTAGAAATTGTTGTTTTTTAAAAATGTTTTGTTTTTATTCTAACTTCATTTTTCGGAACTTTTTTTCTGATTTTATTTATTTATACTTATTCATTTTAGCGCATATAGCTAATATTTTAATGTACTACCACTTTTAGAAATTAGAATCCTTCGGGTAGGATGTTTTGTAATGGTTACCATCCTGGGCGTTATCAGGTACTTGTTAAACTCGACTGGAACATAGAATTATTATTATTTTCATTTCAAAATCACTGAGACAAATAAAAAAAAATTAGATTATAGATATGTGAATATACGTAGTTTTCATGATGTAAGTAACTTGAGTTAATTACTTTATATGTACATATATAATATATATGTACATCCTTTATAGTCACATATCTATAATGTAATATTTTTTAAATTCTGGATGATTTGGTGTGGAACTCATATAAAATTGCCTTTCAGTAAACTCTGCAACTTTTATTTGAAGGGAGTTTTGATTAAACCAATAATATAAGGGGCATGAGATAAAATCTAGAAAGGCCCTTAAGAAAAGTGGACTCAATTTTCCGGTATAATTTGATGAGCTCTAGGTTAGAACAAGTGATATCTCACTCAGTTTATTGCTACAATCGTTTCTAAGTTAGAGCGTTCACAAAATTTCAGCCACATACATACACATAGAGCCAGACATTATCGCGAAAATAGTCAAATTGAGTTCAGAGGACCTTAAAAAGTGGTCATTCGAATTTTTTCACGATTACTATACTCCCTTATACTAAAATATAAATTAAAAAAGATTTATCTAAGAGAAAAGTCGTCGGTGAATCACCGGCAACGCTCTTCCTCCACACGAATTAATCAATTAAGGTTTCGCTCAACCGCACCAAAATCAATCGGCCCTCGGCTAAAAACCATAAATCCTCCAACTAAATATTAGTTTAGGGTTTTTGAGTCTTCTCCTCTGATCCCCACCCTTCCTTTCGGCCGTTTCGCGGGAAGTTAATGGGTAAGAGCAATCTTTAGGGAGTTTCGAATTTAAATATATTTCGATTCATTCGTTCTATCGGGAGTTATCTTCTAAGGAAAGTTGTGTAATCGGTCAGCAATTCAAATCTGAATTTTTCACGGAATTTCGTATTTTTCAACCTTTCAATTCAATAAATGAAATAAAAAATGTTTATCAGTGCCTTTGTGTGTCTGTGAACACGATAACTCCCGTAGGAATAAATGTATCGATACTAAATTGTATAAGTGTTTCTAGAACCCCCCTAAGGACAACATTTATTATCAGCCAAATCGGCCACGGGAAAAAGGGGGGATTAGAGGGTAGGTTTAACACAAGATTCTAACAACTGCCGTTTTAATGCATTTATTGACACGAAATAAATGTGAATTAAAAACCCTATAAGGATGGCAACTATTAATTTTCAGGGAAATCGGTCGTAGGGAAGGAGGGGACTAGAGAACGGGGCTCGACTCAAATATCTTAATAACCGCCGATGTAATGAAATCTACACAATACACATTGCTAAAAATCAATAGTTGAATTACATCTGAATCCTCATATTAAATAGTGTGCCGATTTATTCATTACATCGGCAATTATTAGGATTTATGAGTTAAGCCCCCTCTGATCCCCCTTTCTATTTGCCTGATTCCTTTGAAAATTAATAGATATCATCCTTATTGGGTTTTGAATTTATATATATCGATACATTCATTACAAGGCAGATATTGAACGTATTGTGCTAAGCCTTTTCCCCCTTCTCTTTGGTAGATTTGGCTGAACATCAATAGGTGTCGTCCTAAATCAACAGTGGTTCTGGAGAAACAATAAAATTTCGGGTCAAAACATTCATTCTACCGGGACTCACAGACAGGCAGGAAATTTATTTTTCATTTACTTCGAATAGCTGGTGAAGTAAATATTCATAGTATTTCATTTTAAAATATGTGGAAATGGCTTGTTTTGATATGTGGCCATTGCATGAAAAAATGCATTACCCAGGCCGCACTTGATCTTAATGCACAATGACACCCGAACCCATGTTCTATACTTCGCAGATGACTGTCCACTCAGCCCCACCACAGACCTAAACTGTCTCCAGCAGTAGACTGCTCCGGGAGGTCTGTGCTAATCCACCCACCCACCCCTCGTTGGTTCCTCCACCCCTCGCACGTTGACTGCAGCAGCACCTGATACAGCCGCCCCCCGTGCCCCGCAGTTCACCCCTCTCTCAATAGAGACCGCTCCAGTCGAGATATCAACATGTAACCCGGGACATACACATTTTCAAACAAATGATTGTTCAGTACGGCCTATCATTATTCTTTCCTTTCTGTATTCATGTGAAGCAAACATAAATCACTCCCTTGCCTAGAAAAAAGTCAACAAAAATTCGATGTCCTCCCCCTTTAATAAATCGATGTCTCTACACAACTAATTTTTGTGGTGATGCTACGAACCAGACATATACTTGTTCTATTTAGAGCGCCTAATACATTCTAGAATACAATTAAAATAAACGATAGTTTATATAAAACAACATTTCAGTTTATTTCAAACAACCTTTCAGGAACACGTCCATCTTGGTCAAACATCATAACAACACTAAAGATAGCGTCCCCACACTTGGCAGGCCCTCGCCAACGTATTCTATCTCTATTAAAAATAAAAAAGACATAATTATAGCTTACTTACTATCAAATATAAATAACTAAATACATTAAGGTAGTTCAGTTGAGCAGGCTTCGGACGAACCACGGGCGTGTCAACAGAAACCTCCATATCATTAAGGTGAGTAATAGTTCTCAGTGCGACCGGTGCGGCAGCACAGAGGATATGGACCATGTGATAATGAGGTGTCTGAAGTAGGAGACGAGACGAAAGTATCCAGACCTCAACCGGACGGACACCCTGCAGGTTTGCCTCAAGAACCCCGTCAAAGACAAATATAAACAACTTATAGACTTTCTTCAGCACATTGAAATAGTCATTTTATTTATTTATTTTTTATTTATTTATTTATTTTTTCTTTACAATTCATTACTGTACTTATGATTTTTACTGTTGATTCCTTGTTGTTTTCACATGACAGTATAGCTTGTCATTGAGCTGTTGTCAATAAATAAGCTAAAAATAAAATAAAAATAAATACATTAATCATATTATTATATTACTGAATTTAGGGTAGGCAAAATTTAGGACTCCCACAGTAGAGTCGGGCTCATGTCCACCAGAGTGACGATAGAGCGCTTTGGTAGTAGGCGATATGACCTCGTAGTTAAAGCCCGGGCATGAGTCATAAAACCTAACCTAACCTAACCTTATATCTAAAAATATTAAAAATTAGTTAAATAAGTTCAACAATGTATATACAATAAAATTATAAATACCCTAAAAGAAATAGTTCCTGAAAAAGCAGGTATGAAATATAACATTAAAATGAATTAAATATAATAATATAAATAATAAAAAAAAGGGCGCCAGTAGCTCCTATTGTATAGTATGTATTACCTATTATAAGTATCTGGGAGGTAAAATAAACTTAAGCATTGGTCCCGAGCCTGTGCGATGACAGACCCCTACCTTAGGTGAATAAAAATTTAAAGTAGGCAACATTTAGTGATCCTTCACAGTGAGATGGAAGAAGAACTGACTTCCACTTTCGAGGGTATTCATGAGAAGTGTTCATCATGGAGTAGAACTTACTTACACCACATATATACTATTTAATATTTTTTTTAAATAGTAGTGATGTCGGAGGGGGATGTAGGGTGATGTACTGGCCAGCAGAGCCGGCCGCCCAAAAATACCCCGGAAGGAGTGGGGGGAATGTGGAGATGACTCCCTTGGCTTCACAGCTGGATAGGATAGACTGGTTTACTTCAACTGGCTTTGTCCTCTGCACTCTGCTTCTGTTTTTCTTGGATATATGTCGAACCCCGAGCGAGCTGGGCAGGGCACACTAGTTGGACCAATGGTATCAAAAGTTCCAACTAGCGGCCCCTTAATCCAGAGCTGCTGAGGGAGCGGGAGCCGGTCAGGGGTAGGGTCAGGCGTCAGCTGATCCCAGGGGCCCTCTAGCACGGATTCCCAACCGCTCAACAGCCCCGGACAGCACCCGCGCTCGCCAGGGGACTAAAAAGGTTTGGGGACAGTGGCGTGATGGTAGTTCCACCTAGTAACTTAAAGGTGAACTACCATCACGGGCCAATCATGTTAAATTGGGGAAGTTTTTATAGTTGTTCTCGGCTCGTGAGAGAATGTCACGGGAAGAGAGTTGGTATCAGTAGTTACTTTTAAAATGTATTCGAAAATATTTCTACAAAATATTCATCGACATTTTCAAATTATCAAGTAGGTATAGAGAATTAAAATGGGTGGCTGAGAAGAATGTCTGTAAGTAAACCGTTTCTCTCAAAAAATCTGAGAGAAGTATCGTAGAAGTGTTGAGGAATGTGAACGATACCCTGTTTACAGAGAGTTGTTGTTTGAATCAAGTGAGAGTCACTACCTCAGCAGCAATATCTCTCAGGAGTTACAAATATGGATAATGAGGGCGCGTGCTGAGGTAATAAACCTTAAAAAGGAGCCATTCTGTGATGATGATGAATATTGTGACACGTGTGGTCTGCAAGTAATGGACAGTACATACCATTTTCTCGCTATTTGCCCAAGACTCAGTGATATTAGGTTGAAATGGTTTGCAAGAGAACAACTAACCGGGCATGAAATGATGAGGTACTTGGATGGAAAATGTTGGACCTCTCTTGCTAATTATTGTAGACGAGCCAAAAATATCATACATTAACCAGAATACGATTTAAATCATTATTGTGATTTAATGCTATTCAATTTTTCCTAATATTATATATAATATTACTTATTACTAATTTATCATTTTATTACTTACTATTTATTAATCTTTTTAAGTCGTATTAATTTTTATTATCATTTTATAACATTTATTATATGTAACTAGACTCAAATCTTATGATTCACAATTAATATCTGAAATTAATATTAGTATACCGAAACAGAAGATTATGATTATTTGGATTTAAATTTTAAAGGTCAAAGGTACATATTGTTAGTTGTACTTAATTATTTCATTCTTTATTTGTAAATTATGACGACTACACTCTGAGGGTCATCTGACCAAGAGGTCGCCTTTGGTATAAGATTTATTTGTTTTCAAATTATTTATATTTGTGTAGTTATTTATAAATAAATAAAGACTTAATAATAATAATAATAAAATAAACTGTTTATTTGGGCTTATTAAATGGCTCCCACTTGTATTCTTCATACTAAGTTAATATGGAAAATTCTATGAATATTTTGTATAAACAGGAATTGGTTTCGTCAATTGGTCATTTCGTCTACAATCAGAGCAGTCTTTCCAGAACTGTACAGCTCCTTTGATCCAGAGATACAGCGCTGCAACGCGTCGATAGTCCAGCCTTCCTACCTTCCCGTCTTACCCAGGTATGAACAATTAAAGAAGATAATTTTCCTACAGCACCAATGATTATATTTTGTACTTATGGGATAAAGTACCGGTTCAAAATTTCGAAATGTAATCTGGCCCTTAGGCAGTTTGGAGACCACACATTTGGTCAGCAGGCACTTCGGAGACCATACCCATGCCTCATTTAGTTGAAGAGAGTGAGTCAACATTTCATCCATTTGAATCCCGGAGTTTGGAGAGTGTGAGTTGCTGTTTGCCTCCGGCGTGGTCTCCCAACAGCTGAATAGCTGCAAGCAGCAACGTGAGAAACAGATGACCTGACTGCCGCAGGGACAAAGGTTTACAGATTTATCATACTAGCAGAAGACTATATTGTGTAACGTATACAATCTAGTTTAGTTTCCACAACTGCACCTGTAATTATGCTGTGCTACTAATTGTTTTATGCACTTGAGAGATCTTGATACTGAAGGGTTAACAATATTCCGTTCCATCCATCTACTCTTCGGTGTCTGAAAACCTTTCTCAATCTGAATAATAAAAAGCCGGGAAGAGGTTGGGGGTGAGCTCATTTCTGATCCTGCCGTTAAATGAAAAAGAGGTAAACCAGGATAAGAAGGATGCAAATGATCCTGGAGCCACTTTGAAGAGGAGATTGGGTTCTCGGTCAATGGGCCTTCATGAATGGAAATTTGGGAAGGAATGGAAATAGGGCCACCGATCGACACGATATTGGATAGCCCCCCGTTCTGGGCAAGACCCCGGGGGTAGACGAGAATTTTTACGGCATACAAGAATCACTTGGGATCCCTTTTCCTATCCAAGATCCCTTATCTTTATATGTTATCACGTATGAAATTGATTATTTTGATTCATATCTATTTTTGCAACTTCTTAATAAACCGGAGTTATTGACAAGGCAGTGCTTCTAGTTTAAATGAAAGGCATTTTATTTCCTATAATTATAAAAACAAAGAACTTTAACTTTTAATACTGATTCCACAAAAATACAGCTTACCCTATAAATAAGTAATGAATGAAAACTGACATTATTGCAGAGATATTGTGAAATAATTCAAATGAACTTGAAAGAAATAAAACTTGTTTATTTATGATATTGTCTAATTTCACCAACTATATTTACATGGGAGTACTTTCGGTATTTCTACCATCCTCAGCCAAAAGCATAAGAGATAAGACTAGGTCCCTAAGTAATAAGTAATGAGATGAATCAGTTCAATATTTATTAAACCACGACTAGTTTCGTCAGTAAACTGACATCTTCAGGTGGAATCTTGCCAGAGAAGAGGAGAAAGGACACATACGAGTACCAAGGACTCAGCTAGTCCCTGGTACTCGTATGTGTCCTTTCTCCTCTTCTCTAGCAAGATTCCACCTGAAGATGTCAGTTTACTGACGAAACTAGTCGTGCTTTAATAAATGTTGGACTGATACATCTTATTACTTATTTAACAAGTTAGTCCACTACATCTGCCTACTACCAAGAAATATAGTGTACCTATATGTATATATTTTTATAGAATTTGACAATACAAAAATTAAACAAGTTCTTAGTTATCATTTATTTTTACTAGCTTTCCACTATATCGGCACAGATCACAAACTCATCGTATCCGATATTCTCCAGTATGATAGACATACTGGTCATGCGCACCTAGGGACCTTAGCTTAGCTTACAATATCATCTCTTCTTGCTATTTCTACTAGTCCTAAATGTTGCCTCCCCTGGTTTAAGTACAGTAGGGGTCTTTAACGAGTACTTGACATCTAGACCGTCATTTAAGGTTCCCTCCCAAGGACAGTGTGTTCAAGGATTTGTTACCTGCCTAGGTACAACATCTAAAGGTCTCAGTAGGGCTGGAACCCGCGATTTCGAGATCGGTTGGCAAGCAGGTCCTTCAGCTACTGACGCCCTTACGTCCTCCATTGCGTCATCCCAGGCCTATTTTGGCTTCACGGATTCTATTCCAAAGCCTGCTGTTCTTGTCTTACATAACTTACCTAACACTGTGTTTTTCACTGTAATAGTGACACTACAGATCCTTGGATGTTATAGGAGTGTTGGTATATTAAACGAGCATGTATTTAATGCCTAGAAAACTCCCTCTCATTATAGTACCTACATTGACAAAGAAGATAATTATTGACCTGAACGAATGAAATGGTACAACCTTATTCCACTTCAGTTCGTTGATAGCTTTTGTATTATAGACACTCTTTCGATGAGAATAAAGAAAATTCCAAGGGGACCTGTGAGCTCATTTCTGATCTTTTCTTTAAATGAAAAAGACGTTGTTAGCCAGGATAAGGCGGTTGCAAATGATGCGAGAAGTACTTTGAGAAGGAGATTGGTTTCTCGGTCAATGGGCTTTCATGAATGGAAATTCGGAAAGGAATGGAAATAAAGCCACCGTTCGACACGGTAATGGATAGCCCGATACTGGGAACTCGATAATGAATATGCCGTATAGGAATCAAGCCAGATCAATTTACCACTGTTTGCTGATCCTTATCCAATGATATCATACATCCAAGATGCAATAAGCAGTGTCTAAACTAAACGTGAAATATAGATACAGGGTAACTATCAATCGAGGTTATTACCCTAGGGTGAATTACTGAAATTAGTTCTGAAAAGGGGACCGAGAGGGAATGAATAATTGGCACGAGTATGACATTTGCGGTAGTCTTGAGTAGAACCTCCATTTAACTGAAGATAGACCTAGAATATATAATGTTAAAATAGTTGAAAACAAATAGCTGGAGGCGACATCTAAAGGTCCTTCTCACCCTAACTACCAACGAGAGTCAGAGTGAAGTTTCATGAATAGCTAATGTACACATTAGGACTTGTAACGCGATATTTGTTGGGAAACTGGATCACACTTTAATCAAAGCATCAACAACATGAATAAACTGCAAAAATATACGAGAATCCCATATTCGCACCGCTCCCAGAAGCCTGGGGATTCAATGCATTTTGTACCATCATTATTGAGGACCAATCTCCTTAAGACACTGAGCTAATCTATTAACGTCAATAATTTAATATGAAGATAGCTGATGTAGTGAAAAGTGATTATTTCACAGAATGTCAAATATAAGATAGTCTGACCTCTCACAGATTTTTATTGGTAGTAATAGCTAGCCGGCTTTCGAGGTTTCCCTCATCATCAGGCAGTCTGATAAAAAATTTGAATAAAACTAAATAATATAATAAAAATAAATAAATAACAATCTAAAACATTAACAATTTAAAATATCATGGATGGGGACAGGAATAAATCGTCTGTCTTCATCCATGATATTTTAAATTGTTAATGTTTTAGATTATTTATTTATTTTTATTATATTATTTAGTTTCATTCAATTTTTTTAATTTTTTATGCCTGATGCCTGATGATGAGGGAAACCTCGAAAGCCGGCTAGCTATTACTACCAATAAAAATCTATGAGAGGTCAGTCTATGTTATATTTGACATCCTGTCAATAATTTAAATATCGATTGATAATACTAGTTACAGAAGTTGTCGAAAGGTCAGACAAATACATAAAAGGAACGAATGGAAAAGAAATGTGAAGTGAAACACCTTCGTTTTTATTCCATTCCACACTATATCATCCGTTATCCTTCGTCCAATAATTCTTCTTGAAGGAGGATCGTTCAATATCCTCTTGCAACATGGTTCAATCTCCCGAAAGAAAGGTACAATATGACATTCTGTGAAAGGACAGGTAGTATTAGGTAGATTCCATACAGAGAGAATTTCCTTATCACATCCTCATGACGACAGGGATCACCCTCGTTCCTTCTTATATCCGTTCTTATTGCTCAAGGATTTGTGAAAGAGGAAGGGTGGCACCGCAATCTGGAGCGGGTGATGTCCCGTCCAATCCGAAGGGAAGATAAATATACAAACCAGTAATAGTAGGAACAGCGGTTAGAAGACAACTGGTTCCGCTGTGTGGGTGGGTTACTCTATGATAGATGAACCACTGATGATGACGCTGTTGCGTGGAAAACCGGTTCTGGTCTAAAAAAAACAGTGGGACGACAACATCTTTTATTTCTATGAGAAATCTCGTCCCACAATATCTTACTATCACATATGAAATAAATGTTAGTGGGACTCATGCCCGGGCTTTAACTACAAAGTCATATCGCCTATTACCAGAGCGCTCTTTCGTCACTCTGTGGACATGAGCCCGACTATAGATTAAGGACTCCCATAATAGTATGGGTGTCCCAAATTTTGCCTACCCTAAATTGTTATTCACCTAGGGTAGGGGTATTTAACGAGTACTTGACATCGTAGAAGCTTAACAGCCCATCCGAAGGAAAAAACCTATACCTACGGCTCGGCCGGGTTTCGAACCAGGGATCTTGAGCTCAGTAGACAAGCACGCACCCTGACTCTGAGCTACCGGCGCTCTCGAAACAATAAGTCTCCAATAGCATCGTTGGTGACGCGAGCTGTATTCGGCCGCTTTGGTGGCCTCTTTGTTATAATAACGAAGTCTTGATCAATAATGCACTATGTAAACTTGCAATGCAGTGCATTGTTCATATTTAGTAGTCTATAGTGCTGTAGAGTGAGTCCGGCGGTGGGAGGGGTTGTTTGTTTCATCATATAACCATGTAATGTAAACTTCTTATTGTAGTAGTTTTTTGTGTGTAAACAACATAGGCAACCCAATTTTAAAAAAACTGGGTGCGTGCAACTCCGATGCGTGGCGAAATGAGCGTGACAACGTCTGAGTTGCGAGATTGCGAAAGTGTCAAGAATCAAATATAGCAAATCATTTCAATAAAATTTTTGAACCGTGAAACAATTAAAAAACAATATAGAAAGAAAACATTCATAAGCATAATAGTTAAAAAACGAGTTTATTATTAATCTGTATATATCTAATAATAATATTGGATAACTAGGTTATCTGTATATACAGAAAGTAACAGCTGTACTATAATATAGTATATATTCTGTACTAGCAGTAATACCCGGCGTTACCCGGGGAACTTTGACATTTCTCCCAATATCTCCTATAAGGCTATTCAGTTCCTCGACAGTGATGTTATAATTTTTAATTATTCATACGGAATTCAACTGTAGTAACGCTAGTAATTTTTTAGGATCCCTGGGCACCACAGCTAGTATGCGCCTTTCAACTGCGGAAACGACAGCTAGTGAATACTTAGCATCGCTGGACGTCCTAGCCAGTGCGTACATAAGAACATTTTGACCACAGCTAGTATGTGCCTTGCAACGCTGGGCACCACAGCTAGTACGTAGTTATGAACGCTGGGCACCACAGGTAGTATATGCCTTGCAACGGCGGACCCCACCGCTAGTACCTAGTTAGAAACGCTGGGCATCACAGCTAGTATGTGTCTTGCGACGGCGGACCCCACAGCAGGTACGTAGTTAGGAACGCTGGTCACCACAGCTAGTATGAGCCTCGCAACAGCGGACCCCACATCTAGTACGAAATTAGGAACGCTGGGCATCACAGCTAGTAAGTGCCTTGCAACAGCGGACCCCACAGCTAGTACGTAGTTAGAAACGCTCAGCATCACAGCTAGTATGTGTTCTGCAACGGCGGACCCCACCGCTAGTACCTAATTAGAAACGCTGGGCATCACAGCTAGTATGTTTTTGCAACGGCGGACCCCACAGCTAGTACGTAGTTAGAAACGCTCAGCATCACAGCTAGTATGTGTTCTGCAACGGCGGACCCCACCGCTAGTACCTAATTAGAAACGCTGGGCATCACCGCTAGTATGTTTTTGCAACGGCGGACCCCACAGCTAGTACGTAGTTAGAAACGCTCAGCATCACAGCTAGTATGTGTTCTGCAATGGCGGACCCCACCGCTAGTACCTAATTAGAAACGCTGGGCATCACCGCTAGTATGTTTTTGAAACGGCGGACCCCACAGCTAGTACGTTTTTAGGAACGCTGGGCCCTACAGCTAGTAGGTGCCTTGCAACTGCGGAGCCCACAGATAGTATGTAATTAGGAACGCTGGGCATCACAGCTAGTAAGTGCCTTGCAACAGCGGACCCCACAGATAGTACGTTTTTAGGAACGCTGGGCCCTACAGCTATTAAGTGCTTTGCAACAGCGGACCCCACAGTTAGTATGTAGTTAGAACCACTGGGCATCACAGCTAGTATGTGTTTTGCAACGGCGGACCCCACAGCTAGTACGTAGTTAGAAACGCTCAGCATCACAGCTAGTATGTGTTCTGCAACGGCGGACCCCACCGCTAGTACCTAGTTAGAAACGCTGGGCATCACAGCTAGTATGTTTTTGTAACGACGGACCCCACAGCTAGTACGTAGTTAGAACCACTGGGCATCACAGCTAGTGTATTTTTCTATTTGGCCATCAATAATAGTACATGTGAAATTCCATGACAATCCGAACATCCGTTAATGACATATCACTATCTTCAAATTTAGGCCTACCCCCATACCCCCCCTCCCGTTCACAATTTTTTGACGTCACACCCTATTTTTCTATTTGGCCTTTATGAATACTACATGTGAAATTTCGTGACAATCCGATCATCCGTTAATGACATCACTATACTTATACTTAGGCCCCCATCAACCCACCCTCCCGTTCAAAATTTTGTGACATATACACCCTATATTTCTATTTGGCTTTTAAGAATACTAAATGTGAAATTCCATGACAATACGACCAACCGTTAATGAGCCAGCACTATATTTATACTTAGGCCTATCCCCACAACCTCCCCTCCCGTTCAAAACTTTGGGTCGCCACACATCTTATATTTCTATTTGGATTTTAAAAATACTACATGTGAAATTTTGTGACAATCCGACCAATCTTTGAATAGTTAGCACTATATTTATACATAGGCCTACCCCCCCCCCCCTCCCCCCGTTCAAATTTTTGGGACGCCACACACCTTTTTTTTTATTTGGTCTTCAGGAATACTACATGTGAAACTTCGTGACAATGCGACCAACCGTTAATGAGCTAGCTCTATATTTATACTTAGGCCCCCCTCAACCCCCCCTCCCGTTCAAAACTTTAGAACGCCACACACCTTATTTTTCTATTTGGCCTTCAGGAATACTCCATGTGAAATTTCGTGACAATCCGACCAACGTTAGGTCACCACAGCTAGTATGTGCCTCGCAACAGCGGACCCCACAGCTAGTACGAAGTTAGGAACGCTGGGCACTACAGCTAGTAAATGCCTTGCACCAACGGACCCCACAGCTAGTACGATATTAGGAACCCTGGGCATCACAGCTAGTATGCTTTTGCAACGACGGACCCCACAGCTAGTACGTTTTTAGGAACGCTGGGCCCTACAGGTAGTAGGTGCCTTGCAACTGCGAACCCCACAGATAGTATATAGTTAGAACCACAGGGCATCACAGCTAGTATGAGTTTTGCAACGGCGGACCCCACGGCTAGTACCTACGTAGTGAAATACGCTGGGCCACACTGCTAGCGCCTTGCAACAGCAGACCCCACAGCTAGTACGTAATTAGAAACGCTGGGCATCACAGCTAGTAAATGTCTTGTAGGTGCCTTGCAACAGCGAACCCCACAGCCAGTACATAGTTAGGAACGCTGGGGCTGAGCACTACAGCTAGTAAGTGCCTTGCAACAGCGGACCCCACAGCTAGTACGATATTAGGAACGCTGGACATCACAGCTAGTAAATGTCTTGCAACAGTGAACCCCACAGCGAATACATAGTTACTACTACTACATGTGAAATTCATGACAATCCGATTCATGACAATACGATCAACCGTTAAAGAGTTAGCTCTATATTTATACTTAGGCCCCCCCACAACCCCCCCTCCCGTTCAAAACCTTGGGACGCCACACACCTTTTTTTCCTATTTGGCTTTTAAAAATACTACATGTGAAATTTCATGACGATTCGCCCATTAGTTAATGAGTTAGCTCTATATTTATACTTAGGCCCCCCCCACTACCCTCCCCCCTCCCGTAAAACATTTTGAGCCGTCACACCGCCTATTTTTCTATTTGGTCTTCAGGAATACTCCATGTGAAATTTCGTGACAATCCGACCAACCGTTAAAGAGTTAGCTCTATATTTATACTTAGGCCCCCCCACAACCCCCCCTCCCGTTCAAAACTTTGGGACGCCACACACCTTTTTTTCCTATTTGGCTTTTAAAAATACTACATGTGAAATTTCATGACGATTCGCCCATTAGTTAATGAGTTAGCTCTATATTTATACTTAGGCCCCCCCACTACCCCCCTCCCGTAAAAAATTTTGAGCCGTCACACCGCCTATTTTTTTTATTTGTTCTTCAGGAATACTACATGTGAAACTTCGTGACAATCCGACCAACTGTTAAAGAGTTAGCTCTATATTTATACTTAGGCCCCCCCACAACCCCCCCTCCCGTTCAAAACTTTGGGACGCCACACAGCTTTTTTTCCTATTTGGCTTTTAAAAATACTACATGTGAAATTTCATGACGATTTGCCCATTAGTTCATGAGTTAGCTCTATATTTATACTTAGGCCCCCCCACAACCCCCCCTCCCGTTCAAAACTTTGGGACGCCACACACCTTTTTTACCTATTTGGCTTTTAAAAATACTACATGTGAAATTTCATGACGATTCGCCCATTAGTTAATGAGTTAGCTCTATATTTATACTTAGGCCCCCCCACTACCCCCCTCCCGTAAAAAATTTTGAGCCGTCACACCGCCTATTTTTTTTATTTGTTCTTCAGGAATACTACATGTGAAACTTCGTGACAATCCGACCAACTGTTAAAGAGTTAGCTCTATATTTATACTTAGGCCCCCCCACAACCCCCCCTCCCGTTCAAAACTTTGGGACGCCACACAGCTTTTTTTCCTATTTGGCTTTTAAAAATACTACATGTGAAATTTCATGACGATTTGCCCATTAGTTCATGAGTTAGCTCTATATTTATACTTAGGCCCCCCCACAACCCCCCCTCCCGTTCAAAACTTTGGGACGCCACACACCTTTTTTTCCTGTTTGGCTTTTAAAAAGACTACGTGTGAAATTTCATGACAATTTGACTATTAGTTAATGAGTTAGCACTATTTATATACTTAGGCCCCCCTTACAACCCCCCCTCCCAATCAAAATTTTGGGACGCCACATAGCCTATTATTCAATCGGGCTCAAAAGAATGCTACATGGGAAGTTTCATAAAAATCCGTCCAGCGGTTTGGGCGTGATGCTGGAACAAACATACATACATTCATACATACATACAAACAAACTTACAAACAAACAAACAAACCCCGTTTCAGCTTTATTAATATAGATTATATCACAATGTACACAAGTTTTAATTTGTGTTCATATCTATACATACATCTTTTTTTTTTTTGGCATTTTTCTTCCATAGTGGATCGGTGTCACCATATTTAAAGTCAGTCTGAACGTTGTGCTGACGTTGGCATAATCCGAAACCAGCACACTCTATGGCTCTGTCAGTTAACAAATATTAAATTTATAAACCGTTGAAAAGCAAGAAATTTGAAGAATGGAGTCTACCGAGCTCAGGATCGCCACTTAGAAATCTAGCTGAGGCACTTAGGTCAGATGTTTTAATCGGGAAGTTAAAAATAACTTTGAGCACTTCGTCCTTCGGATGGGACATTAAGCGATGATCCAGGGCTTTTTCGAATGTGAGGTACTCGATAATGAGACGTATGTTATGTAAATAAACCTGGGTAGGTCAATTTCCACTTAGGTTGAACGCCTTGAGCACGTCGTCCTTCGGATGGGACTTTCCGGATATATCTGAATCTGTAGTATCAGTTTTAACAATTATTAAGCCTATAAACCGTTAAATAGCGCGAATTTTTTGAAAAACGTTTTCATTTTGATTTTTGTGTGGGGTTCAGATAATCCGGTCGTTCTCTATCAGTTTTAACAAATATTTAATCTATAAAACGTTAAAAAGCGAGAAATTTGAAGAATGGAGTCTACCGAGCTCAGGATCGCCACTTAGAAATCTAGCTGAGGCACTTAGGTCAGATGTTTTAATCGGGAAGTGAAAAATAACTATGAGCACGTCGTCCTTCGGATGGGACTTTACGCGATGTTCCAGGACTTTTTCGAATGTGAGGTACTCGATAATGAGACGTATGTTATGTAAATAAACCTGGGTAGGTGAAATTTCACTTAGGTTGAAAATAGCCTTGAGCACGTCGTCCTTCGGATGGGACTTTCCGGATAAATCTGAATCTGTCGTATCAGTTTTAACAATTATTAAGCCTATAAACCGTTAAATAGCGCAAATTTTTTGAAAAACATTTTTATTTTGATTTTTGTGTAGGATTCAGATAATCCGGTCGTTCTCTATCAGTTTTAACAAATATTAAATCTATAAACCGTTAAAAAGCGAGAAATTTGAAGAATGGAGTCTACCGAGCTCAGGATCGCCACTTAGAAATCTAGCTGAGGCACTTAGGTCAGATGTTTTAATCGGGAAGTGAAAAATAACTATGAGCACGTCGTCCTTCGGATGGGACTTTAAGCGATGTTCCAGGACTTTTTCGAATGTGAGGTACTCGATAATGAGACGTATGTTATGTAAATAAACCTGGGTAGGTGAAATTTCACTTAGGTTGAAAATAGCCTTGAGCACGTCGTCCTTCGGATGGGACTTTCCGGATAAATCTGAATCTGTCGTATCAGTTTTAACAATTATTAAGCCTATAAACCGTTAAATAGCGCAAATTTTTTGAAAAACATTTTTATTTTGATTTTTGTGTAGGATTCAGATAATCCGGTCGTTCTCTATCAGTTTTAACAAATATTAAATCTATAAACCGTTAAAAAGCGAGAAATTTGAAGAATGGAGTCTACCGAGCTCAGGATCGCCACTTAGAAATCTAGCTGAGGCACTTAGGTCAGATGTTTCAATCGGGAAGTTAAAAAACACTTTGAGCACGTCGTCCTTCGGATGGGACTTTAAGCGATGATCCAGGGCTTTTTCGAATGTGAGGTACTCGATAATGAGACGTATGTTATGTAAATAAACCTGGGTAGGTGAAATATCACTTAGGTTGAAAATAAACCTTGAGCACGTCGTCCTTCGGATGGAACTTTCCGGATAAATCTGAATCTCTCGTATCAGTTTTAACTATTATTAAGCCTATAAACCGTTAAATAGCGCAAATTTTTTGAAAAACATTTTTATTTTGATTTTTGTGTAGGATTCAGATAATCCGGTCGTTCTCTATCAGTTTTAACAAATATTAAATCTATAAACCGTTAAAAAGCGAGAAATTTGAAGAATGGAGTCTACCGAGCTCAGGATCGCCACTTAGAAATCTAGCTGAGGCACTTAGGTCAGATGTTTTAATCGGGAAGTGAAAAATAACTATGAGCACGTCGTCCTTCGGATGGGACTTTAAGCGATGTTCCAGGACTTTTTCGAATGTGAGGTACTCGATAATGAGACGTATGTTATGTAAATAAACCTGGGTAGGTGAAATTTCACTTAGGTTGAAAATAGCCTTGAGCACGTCGTCCTTCGGATGGGACTTTCCGGATAAATCTGAATCTGTCGTATCAGTTTTAACAATTATTAAGCCTATAAACCGTTAAATAGCGCAAATTTTTTGAAAAACATTTTTATTTTGATTTTTGTGTAGGAATCAGATAATCCGGTCGTTCTCTATCAGTTTTAACAAATATTAAATCTATAGCAGTTATACCCGGCGTTGCCCGGGGAACTTTGATTTTTCTCCCAATATCTTCTATAACGCTATTCAGTTCCTCGACAGTACATTCATGATGTTATAATTTTCAATTATTCATACGGAATAAGGCTTATAGTCCTTCAGCTGTTGTAACGCTAGTAAGTTTTTAGGACCCCTGGGCACCACAGCTAGTATGCGCCTTTCAACGGCGGAAGCCACACCTAGTGAATACTTAGCATCGCTGGACGTCCTAGTCAGTGCGTACTTAAGAACGTTTGTGACCACAGCTAGTATGTGGCTTGCAACGCTGAGCACCACAGCTAGTACGTAGTAGGGAATGCTGGGCATCATAGCTAGTATGTGCCTTGCGACGGCGGACCCAACAGCTAGTACGTAGTTAGGAACGCTGGTCACCACAGCTAGTATGTGCCTCGCAACAGCGGACCCCACAGCTAGTATGTAGTTAAATACGCTGGGCATTACAGTTAGTAAGTGCCTTGCAACAACGGACCCCACAGCTAGTACGAAGTTAGGAACGCTGGGCACTACAGCTAGTAAATGCCTTGCAACAACGGACCCCACAGCTAGTACGATATTAGGAACCCTGGTCACCACAGCTAGTATGTGCCTCGCAACAGCGGACCCCACAGCTAGTACGAAGTTAGGAACGCTGGGCACTACAGCTAGTAAATGCCTTGCAACAACGGACCCCACAGATAGTATGTAGTTAGAACCACAGGGCATGGACAGCTAGTACCTACGTAGTGAAATACGCTGGGCCACACTGCTAGCGCCTTGCAACAGCAGACCCCACAGCTAGTACGTAATTAGAAACGCTGGGCATCACAGCTAGTAAATGTCTTGTAGGTGCCTTGCAACAGCGAACCCCACAGCCAGTACATAGTTAGGAACGCTGGGGCTGAGCACTACAGTTAGTAAGTGCCTTGCAACAGCGGACCCCACAGCTAGAACGATATTAGGAACGCTGGACATCACAGCTAGTAAATGTCTTGCAACAGTGAACCCCACAGCGAATACATAGTTACTACTACTACATGTGAAATTCATGACAATCCGATTCATGACAGTACGATCAACCGTTAATGAGCTAGCTCTATATTTATACTAAGTCCCCCCCCCCTCAACCCCGCCACCCGTTCAAAACTTCGGGACGTCACACTCCTTATTTTTCTATTTGGCCTTCAGGAATAATATATGCGAAATTTCGTGACAATACGACCAACCGTTAATGAGCTAACTCTATATGTATATTTAGCCCCCCCCACAACCCTCCTTCCTGTTCAAAATTTTGGGCCGTCACACACCTAGTATTTCTATTTGACCTTTAGGAATACTACATGTGAAATTTCATGACTATTCGACCATTAGTTAATGAGTTAGCACTATTTATATACGTAGGCCCCCCTTACAACCCCCCCTCCCGATCAAAACTTTGGAACGCCACACACCTTATTTTTCTATTTGGCCTTCAGGAATACTCCATGTGAAATTTCGTGACAATCCGACCAACCGTTAAAGAGTTAGTTCTATATTTATACTTAGGCCCCCCCACAACCCCCCCTCCCGTTCAAAACTTTGGGACGCCACACACCTTTTTTTCCTATTTGGCTTTTAAAAATACTACATGTGAAATTTCATGACGATTCGCCCATTAGTTAATGAGTTAGCTCTATATTTATACTTAGGCCCCCCCACTACCCCCCCTCCCGTAAAAAATTTTGAGCCGTCACACCGCCTATTTTTTTATTTGGTCTTCAGGAATACTACATGTGAAACTTCGTGACAATCCGACCAACTTTTAAAGAGTTAGCTCTATATTTATACTTAGGCCCCCCCACAACCCCCCCTCCCGTTCAAAACTTTGGGACGCCACACACCTTTTTTTCCTATTTGGCTTTGAAAAAGACTACGTGTGAAATTTCATGACAATTTGACCATTAGTTGATGAGTTAGCACTATTTATATACTTAGGCCCCCCCACAACCCCCCCTCCCGATCAAAACTTTGGGACGCCACACACCTTTTTTTCCTGTTTGGCTTTGAAAAAGACTACGTGTGAAATTTCATGACAATTTGACCATTAGTTGATGAGTTAGCACTATTTATATACTTAGGCCCCCCTTAAAACCCCCCCTCCCGATCAAAATTTTGGGACGCCACATAGCCTATTATTCAATCGGGCTCAAAAGAATGCTACATGGGAAGTTTCATAAAAATCCGTCCAGCGGTTTGGGCGTGATGCTGGAACAAACATACAAACAAACCCCGTTTCAGCTTTATTAATATAGATTAGTAGTGCATTAGTAGAGCATGCGCGATACGTGTGTTACGTGTTACCGAAAGTAACATAACGCAGTTTTCGAACATGGGGTGCCGGCCTACCAAATTATAAGACGTTGTCACGTCAAAAAAAAATAAAAAATAAAAAAATACGTCATACACTCTTTTCTATTCATTCTCCTCTTTGGTGAATTTGGTTGAAAATCAAAAGGTCGGTGAAATTAAAAAACTAATGTTCATACGTTATGGTAACAGAACTAATAATATAATTGTTATTGTTTAAAGGGATCACCCCTGAACAATTGAGTCAATGACCATTACATTTACAATATTAACATAATAATGACACATATAAAGGAATACACATATAAAACAATAATGACATATATAAAGCAATAGTTAACAAACTAAATTAATAACATAAATAAATAAAAAAAGTATAAATAAAATGAATAATTACAAATTAATAATAATTAACAAAGACAGTAAATAGAATGGGGATATAGGTATTGAATATCAATAATTACATGTCATATGTTATTATGGAAGTTGAAATATATTATTCAATAACAATGAATGCTCTAAGTTTCAGAGCGCTGATCAAATAATAGAAAATGTTTGAGATATCATTCTTATTAAGGGCCAGAAGTAATGTATGAAAGTTGGATCGGTCTATACTGATACTCTGAGGCAGGAAGTGGCTTCTAATGGGGGAGTAGATCGGACAGGATATTAACAGGTGGTATAAGTCTTACAATTCATTTGTATTGCAGATTGTACAAAGAAGTTCTTGGGAATTAAGGGTGTATACATTATTTTTGTTAACTGATTTTAAGATAGCACTTGCCAGATAGACGGAGTTAGCGTTAGGTCTTGAATTTACTAGGTTTATTTGTTTTCATAATTGATACGGGGTGCGTATAGTATCGGTAAAGGTGTAATTGAATTAGAAGATTTTTTCCTATTTGGGTCATAACGTAGGATCCCCAGGTAGGCCGTGGATGCCAGAGGCAGGTAACCAACTGTTAGGATCCTAGCGGTCTAATTTCAATGCGGGCATATTTTTAACGAATGTCGACATTGCTAGGTATATAACAGAGTAAGAAATGCTACACTCTAATTAATGATGATATAAGAAAATTTTGTTTCATAATTTAGATCGGATATTTGTGAGTTGCAAACATTTAAACAATTGGTTAATTTGTGAGCTGTAGCCATGCATTCGTCAAGGATGTGTGTAATAATGAACAGGTGGATTATATTTACAACAGATCTTACGTTGTTCGTCACTTCCGTTGCACGTTAGCCATGAACGAAATTACACCTCGAGTTTCGTGAAGCACAACGAATTGAAAGAAGTTTCACATCAAAACGGAATATGACTGTGTACAGGAAAGTCTTGTGTTGGTAGACCAGATACATACATTGAAAACCACGGGTAACGTTACAAACCTACAAGGTAGAGTAGATAATGAAATTTGACCAAGAATAGTTCGTAATTGAATGCAAACGCAAGATGAAGTGTTTGTTCATATGATTTCCCCAGAGGGCAGGATAGCAGAGGAGTAGAGGTGGGTGGGGGAGCTAACCTGAACAAAGATGTACCCATCAGTCCACCTGTCTCGGGGTTCCCCAGGGCATATTCTGTAATCCCTCGGGACACTCAGGACTACACACCCATTAACAAACCTCCCCCTGGGTCCCTCAGTGTCCGAGCACTGGACCTCAGTCATGTCCTTCTCATAGGAAAAGGGCCATTAGTTGAAGAAGAAAGAACTAAACGGTGTCCTAGTTCCATGCCAAAAGGTCACCACCACTATAAAGTTTAAGCTTCACCTAGCCCTAACTTCCATATCAATATTTCAATGGTAATAATAACTCATTGATATCAATTTTCATTCATATCGGACAAAGTTTTCTGTAAGACAAATGGATATGTATGGTAGACCTTCAGAAGGGCATAACTTCTATACCAGTTTTTCAATGTTAATCTAACTCGGTCAAAAGAAATTTTGCGGGTATTCAAAGTTCCTGTTTTATGTTTTCTTAATTCTCCTGAGGAAGGAACGTCTTACCGAAGAGAGCTGGAGATGAATCTTTTGGCAATTGAAGAAGTCAAGTTCTACTAAATAGAGAAGGGTTTATTGGTTCCTGAAGGATCCTGGAAGGGTTGGCTGTACCCCATACCCAGTACCCGGACAGTGTAATGACAGCTATAACAATGAACCTTCTTTTATTGGATTCAAGAGGAAGGAAGGATCTCCACCCAAACATCCCATAGAGCTCTCACAGGATTAATTACGGGAAAAACAACTTGTACTAAAGTTAGCCAGCCCCTCCAAGTAGGCATTTGAGCTCCAGGTTTTAGTTTTACAGCCGGGGATGCCCGGGAATTGGGGGAAAGAACCCGCTCCCTCCGTCTGAAGAAAACTTTTATCTGGCACAAATTCAGCTCCACAAAATTGGGAAAATTCTCTTTAGTAATTGCATTGCGATTGTTTGTACTTGTACAGTACCAATAAATATCCTATATCCTATACGTTTCAGATTAAGGCTTCAATATCGTTCTCGATATTTTTTATGTTGCCTGCCTATAAAATCCAGCCCTTTTTTTGGAAAGGTTATCTTTTCGAGAAATTAAAAAACACAAATTGAAGAAACTGGTTTTGGGTCTTTTGGGAGTGAAATGATGGTCCGAGCTGTTACAGCGGAGTATGGATCAGCACGTCGAGGTCAGTGAGGACCAGTAACAGTATGGATCAGCACATCGAGGTCAGTGAGGACCAGTAACAGTATGGATCAGCACATCGAGGACAGTGAGGACCAGTAACCGTATGGATCAGCACATCGAGGACAGTGAGGACCAGTAACAGTATGGATCAGCACATCGAGGTCAGTGAGGACCAGTAACAGTATGGATCAGCACATCGAGTACAGTGAGGACCAGTAACAGTATGGATCAGCACATCGAGGTCAGTGAGGACCAGGAAGGTGAGAGCCATCCCTGTAAGCTTCGGACAGGACCTTGGCCAAGAATCCATGTCAACTTTGCATACAGCATCAACTACTTGATCGCGGTGGACGCATTTTCCAAATTTGAGCCTACATATCTCTAAAACATACAATTCCTTACATCATATTGCGTAGGTGAAATCAGTCGGTCTCTTCAAACTTGGATAGTAGTTGGAACACGGTAACGGTCAGAAAGAGCTGCTTTCAGTCCTACTGAAGAATGGAGGCGATACAGATTGTCCCATAGCCAAGGGTTAATGGCATCAATTCAGTTTAACGGAGTTGGCAGTTCACAGATACTGGCTTTTTCTGTGAAAAGACCCTCCTTGAGAAATCTAAAGCTGTTAATGGACAATGTGAGGCGTCGTAGGTTAACACGTAACGTTAAACTGCACATTCAGAAGAATTGCTTCTTTTATCTGGTAAATAAAAGGTGTATTGATAGATGGAAAATCTTGATTAGTATTAACTTATCCATACAAACAAAAGAAAATGCTACTTGTGGTTCTTCTTGGAAGGTAATCCTACGTCACAATAGTCAGACTCCAGAATTCTCTGGCCCAAAAACTTCTTGTGCCATATTCTTTTTAGTCCTGCGTTATAAATACTTACATTGTGGTGTTCTGCAGGATAGAGTGGGATTATCTGAGACTTTCCATAAAGCCAAGTAATGAGGACGTAGCCTGAATTTCTGTACTCCCCAAAATTGAATATTTAAGGGTATGAGTTAAGGGAGGTGGTCAATAACGGACTTCGAATTTGCAGAGCTATTATACTGCTTGTTATAAAAAAAAAAGTAATATAATTACAGCAATTTATTCTCTCTTTAAAAATAAATACATTTTGGGATTTCAGGGGGTAGGCCTGTGGACGGCCTTGCGTTGAATGGTCCGTTAATCATGTTTTGTAATTTTATGAACTTTGTATTAAAGTTAATAGTAACATTAGTATCTAATTAATGTATTCAACAAAACAACATGCATCATGTTGTTACGAACAGAATCATTTGTGTTCATCAGTAGGTTATTTCATGTATTCATTGTTTCTTCTTTAATAATATTCCATTGCTGATCGATGAGTTTAGTCATATCATAATCTGTTTATTTTCACACAAATATCCTGCTTCGTTCGAATTGTGTTCAGTTTTATTGTATTTTAAGGCATTTTTAATGTTGATATTAATCAAAAAGGTTGTTTTAGATCAAGTTATCACTAGTAGAGCCGGAGGACACCGGTAGCTCAGTGGTATGCGTGCTTGCTTACTCAGCTCAAGATCCCGGGTTCGAAATCCGGCCGAGGCCCTTAGTTTTTTTTATCTGGGAGGTGAAAAAACCATGAGCACGCCGTCCTTCGTATGGGACTTCAAGCGATGGTCCCGAGGCTGTACGATGTCAGCGACTCGTTAAAGACCCCTACCCTCGTTGTATAAAAATTTATGGTTGGCAAAATTTAAGACTAGTAGAACTTCTGGTTAATTCTAAAACACATTTAAAATCTGATCCAGAGGGATTCATGGAACATTCCAGAACTCTAAATCATACATATATATGTTAAGCAGAAACTTGCTGGAAATACCTGTGACAGAAACAAATGCACTCCATTTTAATCAACGCAGAAACAAAAAAATAAAAACCATAAACATCTTACAGGAGAAATAATAATACAAAAAGCCATATTCCAAAAATATACCATTTATTTGGATTGTCTAGTACATTGAAAAGTAGAAAATATACCATTTATTTGGATTGTCTAGTACATTGAAAAGTAGAAAATAACGTTTTTTGTTTCTCAGGTTATCAATGTTGGATGGAAATATGTATAATAAACATTAAAAATATAAATACCGACATAATATAAGGTGTCACACTTTATGTTGCATTCATAATATTTTCTATATCCAGCTTACTACTGTCTTTGCAACATATATAATATAATATATCTTTGAATTTTTTTTTTTTTAAATATTATTCCTAATTATATTTGTTCTTACTTTCTAGTTATTTAGATGCTGTTTAAACCTATCAGAGGTTTTATTGTATAGCTGTTGATTAATATCCATATTTTTTTGTAGTTAGGGAATGCAGACTTTGAGGCGCTAAATCTATGTGCACCTTGGTCATACTTCAAATTTCACAAAACTTGCTAGTCAGAAATTTCATACGCAACATTTTTTTGTATAAGACGATTTTTTCATAGAATCGTTTTCACATCAAGCTGAACGTCTGAATTTAAATTAGATCTGAAGAGTAGTGTAAGTAAATAATAATGAAATAATATTTAAAGCATAATTTTTTTAGCTGCTTTTCGTAACCAAAATTTAGAAAACACAATTAAAAAACTTTTCGGACTAAAAAGTTTGGCCGACCAACATATTCTGTTGTTGAATTAATCGAATGGAGTCAGAAAAAAAGTGCAATACCTGAAGAAAAAAATCATCTTTTTGTTCTTTCTTATAAAGTAAATTCAGAGGACGACCAAGATCTCGGTATTGTATTATCAACAAAATGTTTGTTACAATTAGCATGTAATTGCAATGAAGTGCAGGCTGTTGCAATATGCAAATTAGTATGGCAGGGTTATCCGGTTTTAATTGTTGTCACTTCTGATTTCAACAGAGTATTTCACCCATTTGCAATCGCAGTATGTTATGGAGAAAAATATATTGATTTTGCATTTGTGTTTAATACTAACAAAAATTCATGTTTAGATGGGCTTCGAATGGGTTTAGATTAGTTTATATAGCAAGCCATTTGCTTTGAAACCACAAATTTCTACAAAAACAAAAATGTTTGAAGAAAAAACACCATCCACTTGACAACTTTTTTATGTGTGATCATCTTCAGCATCAGAACAAGAGTTGAATGAAAATTATTTCAAAGTTAGAAAAGGAAACAAACTTGGCAATCTTTTCAAGAATATGTGTTTATAATTCCACATCATTACAGCAAATGAAATGTAAAAAATTAAATAAAACTTTACAAACAGTCTGCTCGTGATCTGCGATTGCATGTGTGTAAACACAATTCAGGCGTTTCAGTCTTACAACGTATTGAAAAAATACCAGTAGAAGCTAAAAATGTACAACTTGGCAAAAATCGCAAAAGAGGACGCCCGTCCATGGCCAAAAAATTATTAATACTGATATTATTATTATCAGTATTAATACTGATATTATTATTAGGTGAGGGCGCCGGTAGCTCAGTGGTATGCGTGTTTGACTTCTGAGCTCAAGGTCGTGGAATTGATCAAAAATTCATGACGTGCAATTTTGAATAAAGTGCACGTACCTATTTAAAAAAATTTCAATCAACAAACTTTTAATTTGGATTTATTCTAAATTTACTAAAGAGATGTCATATTGTTTTTCTAAATTTTGCAAAAATGTTCAAAAAATCTTAATTCAAAGGTATAAATTATCTTACTGGGTTGCGAACAGCGAAATGAATAGCATAGAATAAGAAAACAAATATATGGGTTTATTTTTCTTAAACTACATTTTCAATATAATCAAATTATCAATATTAAATAAAAAAATTAAACTATTTGCAATAAAAATCTTATAAACTAATTACTTATATTATAAGTGATATTTAAGTACCATAATATTTAAAAGGAAAAGATACTAAATATATATTATATATTATATATTTAGTATATTTTCCTTTTAAATATTATGGTCATTATTTATATCAATGTTTTATATTTTTGGGCACATATATTATGTATAATATACATATTATGTTACGCCGAATTGACGAAATTGCCTAGTTCGTGAACTAGGCAAAAGATTGCTGAATTCACGTACTAGGCAAAACTACTGCCTAATACACGTAATCGGCAGTAATCATGTTGCCTAGTTCACGAATTAGGCAACTACATAGGCAGCGCATAGTTAGGGTATAAAAGACATTCATGCAAAAAAAAAATGTAAATCTTCACGATGTAGATGTTATAAGAGTGGCTTCGTTTGAAATTCAGCTTGTCATTCTGGAACATCCTGTAAAAACCATGATTAATTTTTTTTTTTAATTTGACCTCTTTTTCCTTGTTTTTATAAACAATTGCTCACGAATACTGTTCAATGTTGTTTAAAACCTAGTATTAAAAGGATTTTTTTTTCATTATTTGTGTTTTATACAATTCAATAATTCCCTATCTATAATAATTGATATATAGATCCCAATAATTCCCTATTTAGGGAATAAAATAAAAGTGGGGGTTGCCTATTTCGCGAAATAGGCAAAATGAAACCAACAAATTGTCTAATCCATGAATTCGGCAAAGAGGTTGCCGAATTCACGAATTCGGCAATTTTTTGCCTAGTTCACGAACCAGGCAATTACGTCAATTCGGCGTAACATATACATATAAATCCTTCACGCATCTTTTCCAACATGGTTCACTACTTTAACCCTAAAAACACTTCTCTAGACTGGTAGCCTGTCCACCTTCACATCTCTCACACTTCTCACCTCCACAACCTAACTTACGACTGGTCCACTCTATTTGAGAACAGCTGATGATCGTCTTTTGTTCTGCACTCATTGGTTCGTTTTAAAATAAAATGCGACTTCATATATTTATTCATTAATTTAGTTACCTACTTCATTTCTTTTATACCAATAAATATACCTAATTAATTTTATAATATATTGTTTATAATTACAATGTGTGTAATATTATACATGACACACATACAGTCGAGTGTTGGCCTCATCAAATATATATTTGTGTATTATAATAACATATTTTCCGTTACTGACTTGATGCTCTGTTTCGAGCCAGAGGGCAAGATCCTTCCTTCTTCCTCTCATCTTCTATCATTAGAAGTTTTTTTTTTCTCGTTCAAGGGCTCAAGTAAAAGTTTTAATTAAATAAAATACTTTTTTCGTATTTGACCTGTGAAAAGATGAGGCTTAATCAAGGAATATTTCTGTACTCACTACTCAGGTTCAATGGTAAAAAACCACAAGTTTAGAACAACTAATTATACTCTCAACCGAGTTGATTAAAAATGAGAGAAAAAAAAACATCTTGGAAGTTATGAGGTATTCACATTTTGAAAATAATGATTGAGAAAAGAATGAAAATTGTTTTTAAACAAAATTTATTTTGAGAGCCACCATGATTTAATTTAACGATAAATTGTGATAAAAAAAATTATGTAAGGTTGTAAAATTATAATAAATCAAAAAATATAAGCAGAATTAATAATAATTAAATAAATGAAATAATTACCACATTTCCTGTAGAAATTTTGTAACTGATCTTCTATTTGATTTTGATTTCTACAGTAGTTTTTCGAAAAGGGCCCTAAAAAAAAATGTCAAAACTTCAAGACGTGCAAAATTTGGATTTCTTAAGAGACGCCATGTTTTTCTAAATTTTTCAAATATATTTAAATCTAATCCAAAGGTTTTCAAATTATCTTACTGGGCCAACAGGGAAATTAATAGAATAGAATTTACGAGAACAAATATTTTGGGTTTATTTTTTAAAATCTTCTATATTATAAAATTAAAAAACTAAACATTGAAACAAACAAAAATCAAAAGAAAAATCTTAAAAACTTAATTCTTTACACTATTTCAATCTTTTTTTTTTTGTTTTATATTTTTGGCCATTCTTTAAAATTAAGTTATATATATTTCTGGGCATATATCCTGAACATATAAACAAACAACAGTACCTTCTTTGCGGACTAATTTCACCATCAATACACTCCTATTTAGTTCATCACAACTTAAGCCTAACACCACTCTCCATGTTTCACTCAGCCCGTCTCAATTGAACCCAGGCCTCGATTCGACTCTACACACATAAAAAACAGCTGTTGGCCCTGTTTTGTTTTTTTACTCATTTGTTTTAAAAGAAAATTGCTTTTTATAGAAAAATAAATATAATTTATTTTTTAATATTAATAATTTAATCATTTTAATGTGTGTATTTTTTTTATACATTACAAAATATTAGTTCAAAAGAACAAAGTGACAACAATGGCGGTGAAGTAAGTCTCAGGGAGAAGAGACTAGGTCAGAAATAGGCCCAGCACGCAATATTTACCGGATTAAAAAGAATAATGAATATTGTCATTAACAAGTTTATCAAGTCAATCATGAAGCACAAACCTCATGTTTATGCATCATTTACCATAATACAATGTTATAACACATCATTGTTATCAGGATTAAAGGGATATCATTTTTAATAAAGGACAGGTAATACGCAGGTTTTTGTGATATAAAAATGATGCAAAAATATAATTTTGATTCAGATGGTGTGAAGAATAATCAAAGAGGTGTGTTCAAAATATTTCTTCAAATTAGTTTCATTCAAAAAATAACATCAAAAGTTTTAGAAAATGTTTAAATTCTATTTTTTTGTGAAAACTGTTTGACACAGTTGTTTTACTGTACTCTTATGATACATTATCAATTTTTACAAAATTTTCGAATAATGAAATGACAGAGGGAAAATAATAGAAGGAAAATGAGGTTTTCTACGGAAATCAGCCTAATAAAAGAGATACAGGATTGAGATTTAAGGACACATTTTATGAATGCTCCATTTCGGGACGAGGGCACTTCTCACTTTCGTGTTCGGGTACAACATTCACGCAATATGTAGGAAGAACGGGGATGCTAGGTATACTTTTATCGTTTTGGTTTTTATAAGTTTTTAGAGATAGATACGAAATATTTGACAGCGATGTATACTTGAGTCACAGATATATACCAGCTGTGTTAGGAATTCTCTAGTTTCAAAGGAACACTTCAAAAAATAAATAAGATGTGCCAACTACCCTCGGGTATGAGACTTGGCTACTATGGGGTAGGAAGGTTCAAAGGATAACAAGTCTCAAATAGAAAACTATAATAAATATCGGTGTAGAAAACTATATTAAATATCGGCGAATGAAAAGTTACATGTATTATTGAGAGGGGAGAAATAATGTTTAGAGTACTAACAACTAATAATACAACTCAGTATTTACTAAACATCAGAAGCTGTTCCTTTAGAGGTAAGATGATACTATTCTCAACGAAATTTATAGAAAACAATCTACATAATTAGTTTCTGATCAAAAATGACAAATTAGAGGACGTAGCACGAAAATTAAAATTTCGTGCTTCATTTCCCCTGGCTAACGACCTTGATCTTATCTTTAAAAGTAAGATGTTGTGGGGAGAAATTTCTCATAGAAACAAAATATATACTATGTCTTCTCAATGTTTTACTTGCGACCAGAACAGTCATCAGTAGTACATGCCACCCTTACGGTGTATGTAGAGTCTAAAGGACTACTGGCGTAGCTCAAAAAATAAAAGAATAAAATGGGATGTGCCACTGATGATGATGATGTTACTTTGAAAAACGGTTCTGGTCGCAAATAAAACAGTGGGAATACAACATATTTTGTTTCCATGAGAAATTGATCTTACATTTTGTATAAACAATTTTCGAGTTTAGAAAAAAAAAAGGTAAATTGGAAACTAATGACACGTTTTTCATAGGACGCTACAGCAGTACATTCCCTCTGTCTGGGCACAATATCTGTACAATTGTACAGTTATCTGGTTACCATGCCTGCCTGCTTCTGTAGCACACCAGTCCCATAATGATTGATTCTTTATACTCTTCAAAATTAACTATTTGAAGGAAAAAAAAATTGTAGGTTTTAACGTTTTCGAATTCACCTTGAGCCACTGGGGGGGGGGGGGGGGGGGGGGGGGCGTATCTGCCCACCTTGAGCCACTGGGGGGGGGGGGGGGGGGCGTATCTGTCCACCTTGAGCCACTGGGGGGGGGGGGGGGGGGGGTATCTGCCCACCTTGAGCCACTGGGGGGGGGGGGCGTATCTGCCCACCTTGAGCCACTGGGGGGGGGGGGGGGGGGTTTCTGCCCACCTTGAGCCACTGAGGGGGGGGGGGCGTATCTGCCCACCTTGAGCCACGGGGGGGGGGGGGGGGGCGTATCTGCCCACCTTGAGCCACTGGGGGGGGGGGGGGGGGGGGCGTATCTGCCCTCCGGGCCGCGGTTGGCCCACCCCTAGTCGAGGTCGAGGCGGAAATTTAAATAATTCATTTTCGCACCTCATTTTCCTGAAATAAGTTCGTTCAGCAAAGAAATCCACTCCATTTTAACGGGATGTTTCCACATCATAAAATATTGCTATTCGCTGAGAACGTTGCAGGGAGTTTCCCCATGTATATCAAGAAGCAGGTCTCTCCAGACGGAGAAGACCTTTGAAGGAGCGACTTCTTGCGTTAGATCCCCTCCGTAGATCAGATATCCCGGTAGATCGGGTAGGGAGGGTGTCGGCTCTCTATTTCCTCTCCCGGATATAGCCCCCCCCCCCCCCTCCCCCCCCCCTCATCCTCCTTCAGGAAATCCTACCTACCTTCTATCACGCCACCCTTTTAGACCTCATTCGTTTCTTCTTTTTTTTTTAGTGCCTTAAAGTGCCATCACAATACAGAGATACACGCGGCTGGATATGAAACAGAAGCTTAACCCGAATGATGTACAGCATAAAAACTGAATACTTTCAGTAATAAATGTAATGCTCATGTAAGAAGTTTGAACAACATTGCAGGTTGTAAAATAAAGACATTTGTAGTTTGACCTCACTGATTTTATTATTTCATGTTAGCCGGCTTTCAAGATTGCCTTCACCATCAGACTGACTGATGAAACATTTTTCAAAACAAAACATTTTATAGGTCAAAGAAATAAATAAAGTCGAACAGAATAGTAAAGTTTATTTATTGTAAACTTCTATTTTATTTTTTTCCTTTTACCATTTTCAACTGCTATGTTTCAAAAAAATGTTATATCAGACTTGATAATGAGGGCAACGTCGAAAGCCGCATAGCATGAAATGAAAAAAATTGTGAGAGGTCAGACCGTCTTTATTATTGAACCTGTGAATTTGTTTCCGAACTCGTCTGCCTGTCTGTTAACTTCACCCAAAACACAAACAATGCATTTGAGCCATGTCTCTTATAAAGGTGTTATCCAGTTATTTACAACATCCATGGCCCCAGAATGGATATTATGTAAATAAAACTCACTCCCGGACGGGATTCGAACCCGCAAACCATGGTGAGACCATGAGACCCATTCATTCTACCGGGAGCTATCTTGTCCACAGACACACAGACTTTTTTCGTCAGACAAACATTTTCTGGAATCGGTTTGAAAACTATAAATTCCGGTCAAAGTTCAACTACAAATTTGACCGTTTAAATAACTTTTCTAATTCTTCGTAGAGGTGGGGTAGAAAAAATACACAACCATGAATTTCTGTTCGAGGAATTTCGAATATCATTCCGACCTGGGATATTGTTCCGCAAGGGATATTGTTCCGCAAGGGATATTGTCTCTAAAAGAACAACAATTATTGTTCCCAGAGTATAAAATTCTCATTGAATCTGTAAAATGGTCGCACTTCCCAGTAATATTTACGATATCTCCATATAATATACAGCTCATATTATTTCTCATTGCAATTTTCGTTTCGGATTAATTTAAAACACTGACACAACTGATGAGGGCCAGGGCCTCTTCGCCTTAAATATCTACGCTTCTTCGCTAAGTCTCCAAGATGGAGGCGGAGGGTGCATACTTGCGGGAGACCACACGGCTCATCATCCAACTATGCCTATTTAATATATTTCCAAGTTATACGCCAGGGTCCCTGAACCAACTTTGGCATACTTGGTTCAGCGTATCTCCCACCTCAGTATGCTACACCCGCAGCCTTCCAGACCTCTTCAAAACTCACTAACTCATCTCTTTAACATCATTAGTTTTCTTCCTGGAGCAGTCTTCAACAATGGAGAGGCATGAACAAATGCTCCAGTTAAGAACTCATGTCGATTGAAAGTTTTCTATTCAAATTGCTTATAATTTTTAAATGAATAAAAATAAAGTAGACCCTTCAAAAAATAGAGTTTGAAGAAAAGAGAGAAATACTGATGCATAGAGTGAAATAGAGTGCAGTGAAAAATGGCCTTGAGGAATTTCATAACTTATTTTCTTGTATCTTTAATGTAAAGAAGTATTGTAATACTGCAAAAATCCAAGATCGAGTTTTCAATGGAATTTCACGTTTTAGGATCTGTTGAACACGTTTTGACTCATTTGATCATTGCCTAAGCCATTACTAGCGTCAGGTTTGGATCAACCAAGGCTTGGAATTTGTTTTATTTACTTTTTTTTATTCAATTACCATCCAGAAGTATCCCTCCTGGACGAGAATATATATAACTGCATCATCCGTACATATACTACATGCTATAACAAATCTGAATATTAAACAAATTAATTTACCTACATGATCGATTTATAGTTCTTCAAAATTAATCATCTATACAAAGACCGACAATATTTTTTTATAAAAACGCAGAACTAAAATAATTTTTTACAATCTTAATTTTTATTAAATTGAAAAGTGTATCTACTTATTATAAATATACCTATGTATTAATATTATTATTTTTCTACTCATATATTTTTAAATATTTATTTATTAAGTTTTTATTAATTTCATTTTACTTTTTTTAATAATATTGTTAATACTAATCAAATGTGTGTCAGACTGAAATAGGTATACATTTAATTTATCGTTTTAAGTATCCTATTACTATGTATTATTTGACGGAAATATAATTATTATTAATATTAGACCCTCCAATAGTTCACAGGTGAAGATTATATAATCGACTGTCTGCTCCTGGGTGCCGCAGAGGCATACTATGAATCGAGGATCCGGAACCTGTAGAGGTTCCTCATCTAGCCGTGTCCACTTAGGAGCAATGGGCCGGTTTGTCCTTCTTCAACCCCAACCTGTCCTCTAGAAGCTCCGTGTGACGGCATCTTTATAGATATTTGACATAGTCCTGAGGAAGATCTACGTCCTGTGCAGCCTCTTTTGCCGCCACGCTCGTACTTGGTATATAGCTTTCAGCCCTCTACTTGAAGAGTCTCCACCCGATCCCTCATTTCTTGCATTTAACCGCACATTTTACTTCACCTGCTACACTCCGTATAGAGGAAGTTATGTAATCTCTCAGACAAAAAAAAAGAAATTATGCATGTTATAAGAGAAGTTGAGGGCACTGCTACCATAGCAGCCACACCAGCTATCTGAAATGTATTCAGAAGTACATGGAAAGTTTTCATTCCCTATAGGAAAGTTTCATGCAATTCTGATCTGCTCATTTCTATTTTAACTTGTTTTTACTACCCGAGATGTTTATTTCATGCGGAACGTGCCGGCCCCCCACCCGTCTGTCCCTTTTATCATATAAAATTGACTAGACAAAATATCACATATTTTCTTGGGATATATATGTCCATTTCTATAGTTGAATCATTGGTCCATAAAAATTATTTTAGTCTTGTATTATTTTAAATGAAAAAATCCATACAAATGCAGAAGGAAGCCGGTTGTGTCCACTCTGTGGATTTCCTGTAGATTATGCTACATTATACAGGAAAAACCAGTTTCTTCACTTGAATGGAACTTCTTTGGAATAATTTTTGGGGAATATTGGACAAAGAAGTAGAAAAAACATATTCCCCGGTGAATCGCCAGCAGTGTACTTTCCCAGAGGGAATGAATCAATGAAGTGTTTGCACTCCTTCTAAAATCAATTTATAGTTTTGATAGAAAATCAATATGTCAGGGACTTCTGAATCCTCTTACTATAGTTGTATTGGTACATTCGTTACATCGACATCAGGGTTTCGAGTTGAGACCCTCTGCTCTGCACTTCCTTTCGGTCCATTTCTTTGAAAATCGACGTGTAGTCGTTACAGGGTTCTGTATATTTATCGGGAGTTATCGTGTTCACAGAAAGACATACAGAAACACAAAGGACCAATTTTTTTTTTTTTTCATTTTTTAAATCAAGAGTTTGAAATGAAATACATGAATTTTCGGTGGAAAATGAACCTCGAATTTCAGATCGTTTACGTTACTTTCTCTACTTCGTGCAGCTCATACATTTCGTATAGGAGGAGAAGTAAAAATATAGTTAGTTATTACAACTCATGCCCGGGCTTTAACTACGAGGTCATATCGCCTACTACCAGAGCGCTCTTTAGTTACTCTGGTGGCCATGAGCCCGACTACTGAGGGAGTCCTAAATTTTGCCTACTCTAGATTTTTATTCACCTAGAGCAGGGGTCTTCAACGAGTACCTGTCATCGTACAGGCTCGGGACCATCGCTTAACGTCCCATCCAAAGAACAGCGGGCTTAAGTTTATTTTACCACTCAGATAATATAAACTAGGGACCTCGGTCGAGTTTCGAACCCACGATCTTGAGCTCAGAAGGGAAGCACGCATACTTCAGACTATAATAAGATTCTAAACTGCCCATGTGATGAATCTTCTTTAGCCCAAAGGTTCGATTGGTTTTGGAGAGCGAAAACTTATTTGATTAATTTGTGCTGGGGATTCACTGACGATATTTTTGTTTTTTATGAGTTTGATGAATGGGAATAAAAATGTGAAAAAGTTAAATGAACAAAAATTGCCTTTTTTTTTTTTTTTTTTTTTTCGCTCCCAGGATTCTACAAATTTGAAGATACATACCTTTAAAGAGAGTTGTGAGGAAAACAAGGGCTTACCGGGGTGATTCCTTTCTAAACTTAGGCTTTAATGAGATCCTACCCCGGGGGCTTCTTTTGTATGTTAAATTTGACAAGGAGCTTCTGAAGAAATGAATGATTTTAGAGGAAATGAAGGTGGAAGTTGTTTTCTTTCAACCCTCTTTTCCCAGAAGGTTCAGGCTAAGAAAAATGTTTTGTCCTTGATAAGGTTGTTTTTCCGGGAGTTTGAGGGTTTTTGCCAGGATGTCTGCAGTAAGAAGGAAGCCAAGTTTTCACTTTTCCAATAGATCCCCCGCCTGATAACTTCCAACTACTGGTCCCTTTCAAATGACAGCCACCTTCTCTCCTCCAACTTCTACCCCTTCAATTCAACAGTTTGTTCAATTCTAACTTCAATTATTTACCTGGAAATGGACTTGGGGTCCATTCAGTTCCTCGACTGATGTTTTACTCAACCTAAGGAGCTTAGCTTTGGCTTCAGTTGAGAATCTTACGAAAGTCTTCTATGAGAGATTCATCCAAAAGAATACAATTTTGAATTCCGCGTCCATCCTCTTAGTGCTGAGGTACAGGTATTCTTGTCGTACACAAGTGATTTGACCCATTTTACAACACCGGGGAACTTGTGCAGGGTCACTGAAAGGATCCACGGGAGAGACAATAAATAAATCCTAGCCATTTCACAGAAAGCCTAGATTCACAATGATCTGAACCTGAACTGCTTCACTAAAAAAAATTATAAAAATAAAAATTACTCAGATAAACTTTTATTGCACTAAAGATTACAACCTTTATTTTTATAATTTTTTTTAGTGAAGCAGTTCAGGTTCAGATCATTGTGAATCTAGGCTTTCTGTGAAATGGCTAGGATTTATTTATTGTCTCTCCCGTGGATCCTTTCAGTGACCCTGCACAAGTTCCCCGGTGTTGTAAAATGGGTCAAATCACTTGTGATGACAATGAGTGTTTTTTTTTTTTTTTACAAAATAAGTATTCTTATAGTTAAGTATATAAAATAAAAGAAAAATATCTATATAAAGAATTGTACGAAATAAGCATCTAAATAAAAAGATAGCAATAATATTGAAATAGTAAAAATGGACATGAACTTCAATATAAATAGTGCAAGAAAACAGAATAAAAGAAACAATTCAAAAAAATTATATAAAACAAGATATGAAATGAACATGAATAAATATTAAAAAAGTAATAATAATAAAATATATTCATACATCCATCTTACACGCAACAAAGTAAATTATATTATTCTTTATTTTCAAGACAACAGTGAAAAATAAAAATAAACTGTTAATTTTTCTAACTTCTAAATTATTTAAAATATGCACAATTGGTTCTGAGTTGTATTCTGGTCTATTGGTGAGATAATTGTGGAGAAATGTTTGCCTGGGGATACACAAAGAGGGGCCATAGAACAAAAAGTGTATGAAGTCGTCCTTCTCTAAGGTACAGATCCTGCAGACACTTTCAGGACAAAACTCATATCTAAACCTCCAAGTAATATCCTAAAATTTCTATTGCTATTGAATAAAAATTACTCATTTAATATAATAAATTAAAATGAACTTCTCGATCCACAACTGAAACTAAAATTAAAGAATAACCATAATGTGAATAGACTAAAAAAAAAAAAAAAAAGGCAATTAATAGAGAGAAAGAGATGAAACATTGTGTTGACTGTTCAAAGTACTGCACTGATGGGTACTTATAGAAAATATGCATATATAAATGTATCACTTACTAAACAGAGTCGTTAATTTCATGAAACTGAGCTTACCTGCAACACAAAAAGAAAAAATATCCTTAGAACATGTGCAACTTGAAAACAAGAAGAATTATATATGTGCCGGTAGTACAGTGGTAGCGAGCTTGCTTACTGTGCCACAGAGCACAAGTTCGAACGGAGGGGGTGTAGTCGTAGGTAGATCGTTTGAGGGAGGGGTGGCACGTGCCTCTGACTACCGGGACTAGCCTCGCAGTAGAGAGGAACTGGTTGGATTGAAATGGGGGAGCAGGGCAACCTAATATGCCTAACAGGCGTTTAACATGATTCAGGACATCTTGTTGAGTAGCGAGCTATTTATTTTTAGAGAAGATATGGATGTATTTCCCTACGACGAGAGCCTTAGTACCGTTGTGGAGTAGAGACAACGAATGAATCACAAAAGAACAAACATTAAAACTAAGGCTCTACAGGATGCAGACGTCTTGAATCAGTAAAGGAATACAGTTCGATGGATCTCTACCTGGCTTCTGAAGACTTGACCAGACCTTGGGGAGAAACCCTTGACACATCCGGAGTTAGGTCTCTCTAGGACATTCCAGTCATCCAGTCTGGAACCTGTCACATAAAAAACCACTGAAGGATATTCCTTTCCTGACTCAAGTCTAGTCAAGTCAACAGAGCTGAGAGTAAGGTTCCTTGCAGTAGGCAACACTGACTACTTTTTAGCCATATTATTTATACGATGTATGTCTGCATGCAGAATTACAAGAGGCTTGGAAAGAATTATACAGGAACATTTGAGTAAACCAATGAGGATAATCCCTGGGATCGATATCGTGTTAGAATGTTCTTGACATCCGAGATAGGATTCGAAGGATATCAAGTTACATAGAAACACATTTTGAGCCATTTGAGCCCAAAAAACAAAAACAATGAAGGTTCATTTCATTTACCTCATTTAATTTCCCCACGTCAATGGCAACCATTTAAATTGTATTGCTAAAACGAACAATCAATTAATAAAACCCTTTCTCGTTTCAACTTGAGCTTTTTTTTGTGTAATTTCACTGAAAGCCAAACTAAATACCTCTCAATGTTTAATAAAATTCTCTTTCAATTATAAATATTACCTATCTTGTGAAAAAATGTGGAATCAAATGGCGGCCAGAGTGCAATAGCACACCTACCTAATATCCATTAATGAAATATCTGAAGATGCTATTTAAAAAAACTGCTAGAATGCTCGAAATAAGCAGGGCAAAAGCACAAGGTAGAGACTTGGAGAGGAACCACCATTGCCTTCCCATTCTTTCTAGCCCGGGGTAAGACAAACGGCAGCCCGGTGCGGGGCACCCCTAGCTCCTTCCCTCCCGCGGCATTGCATCCCTTTTACGTATTTCATAATTATTTTTTGCCACATGTTACAATTTAATAATTACTTTGAACATGTATTTCCTACAATTATAATTGTATTGGTCCTATCTTAAAATTGAGGGCATTTTTTTGGTTGGAAATAAAGAACTTTTTTGATAATAAACCTATTTTTCAGTAGAAAAAAAGTTTTCGCGTAAATCTGCGCGGTTTACTGCTTGCTCAACACATAAAAAAGTTGGTTTCAATACGGTTCTCGGGGTCAAAGTTGCGGTGTAGGCTAGAGCGTAGAGCTTTGGTCGCATGTTCGCGGGTTCGAAACCTATCCAGGAGATAGTTTTATATCATAGATAGAATTTCCTCCCGGGTTTCATGGATGTTGTGTAAATAAGGCATGGCTAATATGCATCGTACAAAAAATAATAATAATAATTAGGGTTTTGGCCTTTAGCTGTATCAAGAACCTTCGACAAATGTATTTCATGCAATATTTTCCTTTAAGTACTCATTACTATTTCTGTTCGAAGAGATTTTTGGTTGTCAAAAATATAAGTGGTATCATGTTAAATGTACTTAGTCTCGGACCCAAAATAGTTATAGTTTTCGTCTGATCTTCCCAGAATATTATCCGATTTAAGTTAGCACATTTGACATCTTCAATTCAAATGTCAAGGCAATTACTACAATCGTTTCTATGTTAAAGCGATCACAAAGGTCCAATCACACGCTCACAAACCGACCGAAATCATCGCGAAACTGGTCAAAATGAGTTCGGGGGACCTTGAAACGAGAAATTCAGTTGAAAACTTAATCTTCGAATTATTTTTGATTACAATACTTTCTTATACTAAATGTATGAGAAAGTAAACAAAATTGAGAAATGAAGAGCAGCCAAACATGTGTGAAATACAATGAGGAGAATTGAAGGGTGCACTGAGCAGTAAGGGAAGGAAAAAGGAGGAGCTTAAGGATGGGCAGGTAAACTAAATACTTGAAATAGGGCATAAAAATAAGGAGCCCTGAGAGCCGTGTGGCAGACGGTCCTGGAATGTAGGCGTCATAACTTTAGCATAGTCTGAGATCATCAAAAGAAATTCTGTTAATCAGAGAATCATGACCTTACTCTCCCTGCCTCGTAATATAAGACATATAATATGAGTTAGGATGTAGGTATAGCGGTCATAGGAGGAGAAGAGGACTTGACAGAGACATCCTTCTACGGAGAGTGTCCAGGAGCTAGGATGTAGGTATAACTGTCATAGGAGGAGAAGAGGACTTGACAGAGACATCCTTCTACGGAGAGTGTCCAGGAGCTAGGATGTAGGTATAACTGTCATAGGAGGAGAAGAGGACTTGACAGAGACATCCGACGGAGAGTGTCCAGAAGCTAGGATGTAGGTATAGATGTCATAGGAGGAGAAGAGGACTTGACAGAGACATCCGACGGAGAGTGTCCAGGAGCTAGGAAGTAGGTATAGCGGTCATAGGAGGAGAAGAGGACTTGACAGAGACATCATTTTACGGAGAGTGTCCAGGAGCTAGGATGTACGTATAGCTGTCATAGGAGGAGAAGAGGACTTGACAGAGACATCCGACGGAGAGTGTCCAGGAGCTAGAACTACACAAAGCTGATCCCTTTATCCCTCCCTATAAAAGTTCTTCTAAAGCCCCCTCCTATCTCCCATCCTGATATCGCACCATATCACACTCTAGTCATACTTGACTCTTTTCTTGCCTACCCTATACTTCTTTATTCTGTTCCTGTTTTGACATCAAAGGCAAAACTTTACTTTGCCCTCTGTTCCATCAATTTTGTTTTATTTTTTCCCTTCGATAGGAACTTTTTTTTAAAAAAAGACTTTCATATAGAAAAATAAATATACCCAAACCTACTCTATACTCTTTATATACAAAACTAGCTAGTATACCCAGCGTTGCCCGGGAATAACGTTGGCTTTATAACTGAATAAGTGGGCCACCCTCTCTTAAATTAAATAGCTGGTTACTATATCCAGCTGTAACAGCCAGCACTCGTACATTTTTAATAAGGTCGAAGTTCTCGTAAATAGTGCCTCTCTTCCCCCCTAGATAGTGCCCCTCTCTATCTCAGAAATCCAGTGCGCCATGTAGTCCATGCATTTCTCCGTTTATACCGATCTTAGCCAAGAAGTTACGTGATTTTAGATGAAACTGTGACTTCGCCCCACCCACTTAAATTGTTATTCATCTCATGATAACTATTTTTTTGGACTGACCTTGTGTATTGGCAACGATATGATACTCAATATTTAACCTATATTACAGACCTGTCCTGTTTTTGGGGGACTGTTTAGACAGTCCCAGCTATAAAGATGATCTATTCAGACAGAGATTTCTTCCCTCGATTTGTAACATTTTCCCAATACACAGCCCAGTGTATAGTAGAATTAAGATGGCGAGGGGTAGAGAAGGAAACACGGAATACCAATAGGTTGTGAAGGGAGGGTTGGATGGGTCAAACTAGTGTTGGTTCCCGGCTATCGGGGTGGAAGGGGACTCCCAGAGCTGGAGGGTAGGTTTCTCTGAAATGGGATAGCAATCAAATTTAATTTGAAATATTTCGACCATATGATGGTTTCCGTTTCAATAATTTCATGTAAATACGATATCCTGGCCATCTCATCTATTCGTTAACTTACGTTTGAGTGACTGCTAGGGATATTGCGCTGTGCCTTCAGTAAATATCTTCGAGATTTCATTAGGTAAATGGCTAACAAAACCGACTACCTGATATATATCTTTGTCATAGATGCAAAAAGCCTGAAAGTATTGTATATTTAATTTCTCGACTGTTGCCACGAATAAACTACCACCATGAAATTTGCTGGACTATACTCGCAATTCACTGAGAGCCCTAATGGCGTATCTCTACGTTGGCGAATCTCTCCGCTGTTGAATTCAATGAAGGGAACATAGACTAGCTACAGACAGGCCGGTGGATCATGTCTTTCGGACCGTTGCAAGGCTGTGATGCTGCCGCTTGCTCCTATTAGCTCACGCCCATCACATGGACTGTTGCAAGGCTGTGATGTTGCCGCTTGCTCCTATTAGCTCACGCCCATCACATGGACTGTTGCAAGGCTGTGATGTTGCCGCTTGCTCCTATTAGCTCACGCCCATCACATGGACCGTTGCAAGGCTGTGATGTTGCCGCTTACTCCTATTAGCTCACGCCCATCACATGGACCGTTGCAAGGCTGTGATATTGCCGCTTGCTCCTATTAGCTCACGCCCATCACATGGACTGTTGTCGAGGCTGTGATGTTGCCGCTTACTCCTATTAGCTCACGCCCATCACATGACCGTTGTGAGGCTGTGATGTTGCCGCTTGCTCCTATTAGCTCACGCCCTTCACATGGACTGTTGTCAAGGCAACACGACGCTCACACCCATCACATGGACCGTTGTGAGGCTATGATAATGCTGCTTGCTGCACGCCCATCACATGGACCATTGCAAGGCTGTGATGTTGCCGCTTGCTCCTATTAGCTCACGCCCATCATAGACCGTTGCAAGGCAACACGACGCTCACGCCTCTCTCTTATTAGCACAAAGCAAATTGTGTTTCCCTCTCGATTTCTCAACCTGCCTACAGGCTTGAGAGTTATGATTCACCGGCCTCACTATAGTCGGAAAGACTGGTAGAACAATATTGCCAATTCAGTAACGGCAGGAGGGAGACAGTTCCTCGCGTGCAACTCGTTCTCAGATGTATTGTGGACCCATCCATTTCCCTAATTTCGTGGAGGCTGGTATACTATTTAATTAGGAATATTTACATTATATTATAAGATCTCTCATGTGAAAAACATTAAAAATAAAACAAAAAGTGGTCGGCTACTCATCGGAATGTACTTCCCCAGTACAAATTAAAGAATTAAGTTTTCGCACTCTCCAGAACCAATCGTCCAGTTGGAATAAAAATCAATGGTAACCTTACACAGGGGCTTCCGAATCCTCATACTAAATTTGTCTTGATTGTGTGTTTTGACTCCAAAAATTAAAAAAATATGCCATACAGCTTTTTTTTTTTTTTTTTTTTTTTTGGAATCAGGAGGTCGGAAAACATGAAATTCACGTAAAAACTCAACATCAAATTTCTGATCGATTACATAACTTCCCCTATACTTGGTATAACTGGGTGAGTAAAAATAAATCAATATGATAATTTGATAATGTCATTATATATATTTACGGATGAGCCTAATGACATGATTAACTGGAAGGATTAAAGAAACATTAACATTAATCATTTAGATTGATAATTACTAAGTGATTGGAATATTGTAATTAAACTATACTAAAGGACTTAATTGGTAGCATGATTGTTTGTTGAGCTGTGCGAGGAGAGTGAGGTTAGTGGCCAAGTAACAGGTCATCGGGATTAGCATCGATATGAAACCATCGATAGACAGAAAACTTCGACTTTATATCATCGATGGTAAAAATCAATATAATGAGAAGAAGAGTGAAACGGGAAAAATCAAACAATATTTATTAGAAAAATGTCATCATATTCTTTATAAAAATGAGAGAATGAAATAGCAAAAAATGAAAGGACCAAGAATTATAAGTTTAGTTGTTGATACCTAACTTATTACGTACAACACACAATTTATTATATTTTATTTTTTAAACTTAAAAAGAGCAAAATTTTAGTGGAAGTTAATTTTAAAAAAGTAATTTAATTTAAGTAATTAAGCAAATTTTCCGTCCAGCCTATTTTATAGTCTTGGTTATCAACAGGCCTGCTTTAAAAAGTAAGCACAGATCTCAATTAGATACTGGCTATCGCTGAAAGATGAGGATGTATAGGAGCCATTTGGCTATTTGGAATTCACTCACTTAATGTGTGTCGTACTCAGTTATAGTGTGTGTGTGTGTGTGTGTGTGGTGGGGGGGGGGGGGGGGGCTACATATTATTTAATAAAAAATTCAACGAAATTAGGGGTCAGAAAACGTCAAATTCAAGTCAAAAAATCTGACCGATTAGAGACCAATGTCTTCCGCCCTAATGTACAAGGATAGAGAAAAATGTAGGAAAAATGATGATTGCAAAAATGGAAGAAATCATCTTTGAACACGATAACTCTCGATAGAATGAATATATCGATTGATTTTAAGCTAAATGGATCAAAATAAAGGAAGACATCAGAGGAGGGGGGTCTCAATTTAAAAATCTTAATAATTGTTGATGTAATAAATGTATGGATACGAAATTTAGTATGAGAATTCAGAAGTCCCTGAATAATATTTGATTGATTTTCAAAACGAGAGAGAAACTTAGTTGATGTATTGGAGTTGGGGAAGTACATGGCTTTTTGAATGTATCATATATCGTTATAATACTGTATGAGAGAGGGAAAAAAGGTGTGAAATGAAAACATTGAGGAGCCCCGATGTGAGACAGAAGACACGTTATTTGAACCCTCTGGTAAAAACTCTGAGAAACAGAATGTAAAAGTTTCTTATACAGGTGTAGCTACATATTTTTTTGTTGAGGTGTGTATTCTCTTCTAGACAGACTTCTCGATATCCAAAAAAGAATGAGACGCTCCTAAAGGGCCGGTTGGTGGACGTTTCTTTTCAAAGATCCTCTACACACCTCACACATCCACATCTCCAACACACACTTCTTCTTTTTTTAACTTTTTACTTTCCCAACTTTAGAGGAAGTTTGTAATCGGTCCAAGTTCAGTTTTTACCGGAATTTCATGTTTTCCGACCCACTGAAGATAAAGTCCTATTTGTGAACACGATAAATGAATACGTAAACATTAAATTTTATAAGTGTTTCCAGAACGTCTTATTGATTAAGCTAAATAGATTTAATGGAGGGGGGGGGGGGGGGGGGGGACTTCACACAAAAATGTAACAGTCAAAGTAATGAATGTAACGACACGAAATGTTATATGCGGATTGAGAAGTCTCTTATTAAAACACCTATTGATTTTCAACCAAATCGGTGATTAGATTGATTGCAGGGGTGGGTTTTGTACCTATGTTATCCAATGCCTGTAGGCCCATATAACAGCCCGTCGCTAGTATTTAACTATCTACTCTCCTAACATTGCAATGAAGCGCAGGATCCTTTCGGGCTTCTGCTTTTCTTCTTCCTCAACTCATTAGGGTCGAGGAAGATTCCCCATCGAAGTTGCGAATTACCTTCAAATTGGCCCAGGATGTGTAGCGTGGTTTCCTCAATCACTTCTCACTTCTTCTACAGAATGGATCGGGAACAAGACCCATTACACCGTCTCTTGTCGTGTTACCCCGATATAAACCAAAACTATTTTTTCAACGTTCTCCAACCCCGGGTCGAGAAGTGTCGTTCTTCTTTTGTTGTTCGGTCCTCTAATCAACTCTTTCGACATCGTTGTTGTTCGCGCCAATATCAGTTTACTTTTCGAAATGCCATCCGCGCTGGGGAAGTACATTGCCGCCGATTCTCCACTAATTCTTTTCAACTTTTTTGATATGTTTTCTTGTGCAAATAGGAGTTATTGTTTTTTACATTTTCTTCTCTTTTATATTCGTTTTTGTGAATCAAATCCTAAAAAAAACAAAAACGAACAAGCCTAACTTTCATAGTACACTATTTACAGAAACATTATTTGATACGTAGCTTACATTTTCATTTTCATGGCAGAGTTCATCTACAGATATCCTCCAATAAGGTCTGTCCAATCTACTCTTTTGTTCAATATTTTCTTTTGATTATTTATATACCAATTTATTTTATTTTTCTTGGTTTATTTGTTTATATATTATTATTATTTTTTATTTTAAGTTTCTATAGGTTATTTATACTTGTTTATTATATTATAAGTATATTTTTATACTTCCCAAATAAAAAATTTATTTATTTTTTTCTGTAAGAAAGTCTTAAAATTTCATAGTGAAAGAGACACTTCTTGAAGAATTATAAAAAATATTAATCATAATTAAAATTAATTTAAAAACTGTATCTACTGCATTTAATAAAATACTTGTATATATTTGTACTTTTTATTTTATAATATTTATTCATTTTTTTTATGATTATTGCTAATCACATTTGTGTTGTACTCTAAGAATTGTTTATGTATCTAATTATAATAATCATCGGTCACGTACCTCAGCAGTACAGCGACACACTTGCCACAGCACAACATCACGATCACTAGTGACAAATGTTGTCGTTGTGAATATGTAAATAAATAAATAAAAAATTTATGAGCTGTCTTGATATATATATATTTTTTAAGACGTATCCTATTACCATATGTTATGGTTTAACGGAAATAAATATTATTATTAATTATTGCGTTGAGCTTTTTTATTTTGAGGACGCAAGTCAAGAATCTTAGAGAGAAATTCCTTATATCTAATTATTTTTCAAGAAACCTTCTGTAATCTATGTACATAGGATGAAAATTACTTGTTTTACTTCGCCATTCTTCAACTGAAATGAATCTCGAAGGTTTGAAGATTTGGACATGACATGTTATCAACGATACCTGAATGAAGAGTAAATCTGGCTTTGTGACCTAACAGTCGGTACTAGACTGCCGTACTGTTCTCTCATGGGGAGCGCATATTCCTTTATAGAAATATCGACTGGCTTTGTTTATGCAGGAATGACATTTTAACGACCAATGCAGAGGACCCTCGGTTCTGTTTCTGACTGAAAGTTTAAATTAAATCGGAAATAATATTGAAGAAATAATTTCCTAGAGAGACTGGACTCTGGCCTGTTTGAATATTAACCCTCCTGAAAGAACATAAATCCAGGTCAGCTATTCGCCTCCATAACCAGTCTATACACTCCTTAACCACTTTATATCCACTTTCGATAATTTATTCTGCCATTTTTCCTATATTATATGAGATATTTCATAGGTAGGATGGGGGAAGTTATGAAATCGGCAAAAACAACTTAGGTCTTTTCATCAACAAACGTTTTTGTTTTCCGAATCACTAGGTTTCCAAAAACGTCAAAAAAAAAAAAAAAAAACAGTCGTCGATGAATGACCGATAAGGGACACCACATATCAATTAAATTTTCCTTCTTTCTCCATAACCTAACGACTGTTTGGGATGAAAATTGATATGTGGTGTCCTTATAGGATCTGGAACTTAAATATAAAATTTCGTGTCGAAACATTCATTACAACAACAGTTATTAGGGTTTTTGAGAAGAAAAATAATATATAAACATACATTATACTAATAAAACACATCATTATATGATACAAATATACATGTAGAAATGAGAAGATACAAGAAGATTTGAGTTCAGTTTGGTTCAAGAGGCAACAGGGGTGTTGATCCAAATCAGGGGGAACCACGCAGCACAAAAGATATTATTCGGAAAAGGGGAGAAGCAATAGAGCTCAGAGGAGCCCAGCAGTGGTCAGTCCTGGCTCTTCAAGTCATAGAACGCCTTGAAGATGTAGGAGGGCTTTCAGGAAGTTACAGAAAGAAGCCTGGGAAATATTTTGCCGAAAGGAAGGGAAAAGCCAATTTAAATAGGTATAGAAACTGGAAATAGAAGAGTCTCTGGGGAGCCTGAAGTTGAATCAAATAAAGGAATTCATGATTGGCTCTAGTTTGGTGTCGAGCTCCCCAGAGAGTCCCCATAAGTCAGACAAAGTTAATCAAAATAAGGGAAAACAAGGGAGAAGTTTTAGTTGGAGCGAGGTGGCGAAGACGTGGAGGTGGAGAGTTTCGAAGGAGCGACTGACTTGGTGTTTCCAGAGGATTAGTTCTAGGTATGGTTAGCGTTCAGTGTCAATCCAGCTCATGAATGTCCTTCGTTAAGAGCCTTAAGTGCATTGGAGCGATGAAAGAGAAATAACTTGATAATTATGGTGGTCATTTGTGAAAAATAAAAAAGTCGTACCTGAATCAATCTCAATCACTCATGCACTCACTTCCCTTGAACCGATTTGGCTCAAAATAGATAGGTATCGTCCTAATGGGATATTTCATTTACCTACATATAACATTGCGTGTCGGTACATTCATAACTTCGGCAGTTATTGGGGTTTTTCGTGTTGAGCCCCCCCCCCCCCCCCCCCCCCCCCCCTAGCAGGGGCGGGGGGTTGGCCGTGGGTTGGCCGAAGATGCATCGATGATGGAGGTGGTGAAGGTCGCGGTCTACATAGAGGTCGATGTTTCAAGTGCATGTCGGGTGTTCATACCAAGGAGGTGAACATTGACGTTGCAACATAACCTTGACTCCCTGAAACCTATCCCTGATCTGTTTATTTTTCCCCAAAACTAAAAAACTTTAACTAACAAAAGCATATAAAGCTAAAAAAACTATGTTTCAATATATAAACAGTAGTATTAACAGTGAAAGTGATGATAGTGATGAACTTTCAGTTGCCACAAAGTGGTGGTTAATTTCGAATATTTCTAAACGTTCAGGTAGTGTTCACCCAATAAATGCTGCAAGACAACAATTTGGCGAATACCACACCTTAATTCAACAACTTAAAAGATTTCATGAATATATGAGGATGGAAATTGAGACATTTAATTAAATTGTGTTGTTCCAAATTTGCGGACACCTGAAGACTAAATTAATTAGCTCTTCTTTCATATTAATTAATAATAATAATCAACTTTTTAATAATAATAATTATTAATAATTTTATTACTAATAAAAAAATGTTTGATAAAACTACTATGAGGTTAGGTTAAACGTCAACAAATAGAATATTTTGACAAGTGGGTTGAGCATGCACATTGCGTAGTCAGGGAGGACCAATCAGCACATAGCTCACATCGCTACATCGATGAAAAAACAAACTATTTTGTTTTACCATCGACATCGCATTAGGGATCCATGTGAGCCGCGAGGGTGAAAGCCATCGGGCATCTTCACCATGAACACTCACATTCAGAAGCGGTAGTTTGATATGACATCGAGGTATCGACTGCGTCCTCCACCTCCACCTCCATCATCGATGCATCTTCGGTATAAACGTATGCTTAGGGATTGGCTGAGGGGGCCTCTGGAGCAGTGGACGGGGGTGGGCCACCAGTAGGGGATGGGTTAGTTGAGGGGGCCCAAGAAGCAGTGGGGCCATGGACCGCAGGCCCCACAGCCCCGTTCCCTAAAGTGGAGTGTATGAAGCTAGCCCAGCCTAGTTGTCATCAATTCTTCCTATGAAGACTGTGCATGTCGACCACCCCTCAAACTAAGCTTTGATTAATGTTCCTAATCTCCAGTTAATTAAGAAACTGGAAAGAATACTAATTTTCTTTTTTTTCTCCTCTTGAAATCTAGAATTAACTTAGAGGGTCTTTAAAGAGACTTCATAATGAATTCTAAATGATCTCTGATTTATAAATTTACTCCTCTTTCCTCTAAAATATAATTTATTCTATACTAATAAATTGTTCAAGCGAAGGATTCAAGTATTATCTTGACTCTAAGAAGGTGCTTTATAAATTAGATGTCGCTTTGCTTTAACTCAAAAACCATTACAGCACTGAACTTTAAATTAATAATGAGGATGTCACATGTGCTAACCTAGAACTGATTAGATTTTGAGCAAACTCGGACGAAAATTAAAATCATTTTACATTTCACAAGATACCTACCGCTTATATTAAATATAAAAATTATAAAAAAAAATATATATAAAATTATTAAATATTATAAATTTTATAACCTAATCGAAAATCTCTTCAAATAAAGAAGACACATTTTATATGTACGTATTAGAATTTTTTGGAACTCGCCCGGCTCGTGAGATACACGCTGAAAACCGTCCTCAAATGTTGTTTTGAAACACATTTTTCTAGACGCTTTTTGATTTACGCGAAAACTATAGTCGTATCGAAAAATTGGTATCTATCAAAAATGTTCTTTATTAAATTTCCAACTATCACAACATTCTTTTGAATTTGAGATATAAGCAATATGAAGAAAGTTATAGCACCCGAAATAATGTACAATAAAGTTTTTAGGAAATATGTCAAAGTAAAGTTTAAATTGGAGCTCATAGTAACGAATTTTAAAATATAGTTTTTAATGGTAGTTATTTTTTAAACAGGGTAACAAACGAGGAAAACAAGAAGTAAAACAGGACTTTCTAATACCAACCACGTTTCTACACATAACTCTCCCTCCCTCTCAAAATCTGGCGTTACTGTCTATGTGAAATTCACTTTCAGAATTACGCTGTACAAAGAAACAAAGAAAACCACTGACAACACATAACTTTAATATACCCAGTAATGCCAGATTTTGGGTTGGGGAGAGAGTGATGTGTACAAAATTGGTTGGTATAACAAAATCCTGTTCTGGCCACATCACATATACGGTATGGTCCCAGGGGTTTATAGCTGAAATTCCTTTACTAATTCCTCCGATGTTTCCAGTTACTTGACGGTTTGTTAGAATTTCTGAAAAATATTAAGATTATGATTTTTGAGGTTTGTAACCACTGTTGTATAGTTTCATTCGAATAATCGAATAATTATAGTCATGATTTAACAAAATAAATAAATAATAAATAAAAATTTACAAACAAAAATTCGACCATGAAAAAAAGTCAACTGTAACCCAAAAATCAGTAATGAATGAAAAGGTCTATAATAAAGTCAAAAGGTAACATGATAGGCAGCAATTCTTATTTCCCCAGCTATACGAAATACAGGGGAAGTTATGTAATCGGCAAAAATTCGATGCGGAGTTTTCAAATGAATTTCATGTTTTCCGACCTCCATATTACAAATATGAAGAAAAAGTGTCTGTCAATAAGCTGTGAACACGATAACTCCCGACAGAATGAATGTATCGACACGAAATTTTATTTGAGAGACCAAAACCCCATAAGGATGTCACTTATCAATTTTCAGAGAAAGCGGCAGAAGGAAAGGGGGGGCAACTAAAAAATCACCATAACTGCCGATGAAATGAATATATCTACATAAAATTTCATATTTAAAGTTGCCCAATGAGGACATAACCTGTTAAATTTCAGCGATATCGGCTGAAAAGAAGGTGGGTTCAGGGAAGGGGCTCAATTCAAAAATACAGCCGATGATACAAAAATTAGTATGACGATTTAGGAGTCCCTATGTAAGTTAATTGTTGAATATTAGCGCAAACGTTCGACTGGTTTTTCAAATTCAAGTGAAAGTGAAGTTCGTCGGCTTGGCTTGACTGCGGCTTATTTATTGCCCGGGCATTTTGTACTAAAGTGGAAGTCATGCCTGAGGTATTGATGAGGGATCAAAGTTAAACTAGGGATTAGTTGGGAAGTTGGCAGGAAAGTCATTCTCCAACCAAAGCATGAAGAAAGAAAAGAGAAGCACTTAGTTGAGAAGAAACTTGATCGGATCGGAGGCTGGCTGAGGACGAGAGGGTTTACGGATCATTGGAAGAAAGTTGCAGAGCGGGCCTCCAGGAATCTGAGAGAGGCTCCTCAACAGAGAACATAGCCTCAAGTCCAGCCCTATACATGGGTACCCTCCTAATACCAGGGAACCCAAGTCTTGAATTCTTGACAGAAATGGTGCTAGAACAGCGTGAGGATCCTTGTGTCTTTTGGAGGTGTAGAAAGAATATGTGAAAATTAGAATATATATATTTATTATTTGATAATATAATGATATGTTAGTGTGTTTATTAGGTTTCTCGGGGATGATTGTAGGTTCCTTTGATCTGGCATTTCCCTTATTATGTTGCCCCCACCTCGCCCTTTATCCACCATTTTGACGTATTAGTGAGGTAAACTCTTATGGTTATCAGGGCCAAGTTATATTAACCGCACCCCAACCTAACTCAATAGCGACTTATCGTAGTCGATTACCGTCAGTTTAATTGTAGTTATTGGTGGGGTATACATAGTATAATGCAGCCAGCCATTAATGGTGGAGATATTGGATTGAATCTACAACCTGACATTAAAAGCAGCTACAAAACATGCCCCATCAGAAGCGTCAGCGTCGAGAGATCTTTCTCCCAGCTAAAACACATATGTACTTAGTGACAGGCGGCACTGTTTTCCAGATGGAGAATTATGAAATTTTAATGCATCAAATCCTTTAGTAAAAAATATATATCAATTTAATTGAAGTCAAATTCTTGGCCTCGAGTAATGTGGAGAACTGTTTTGTATAGGTAATATTTTACATTTTTCTAATATTTTTTTAATCAATAATTTATACATATATATTTTTATAATTAAAACATGGTGGTAAAAAAAAAATTGTTTTTTCAGTAAATATTTAAAAAAAATTGTATATCATTTTATAGATTTATTTTTAAACCCTAACCAATTTTATGCTGAAAAAATAGCTATTTAATTTACATAGGTATTAGATCCAATTTTTTTTTTGGCAGAAAAACAGTTAATGACAGGATTTTATTTTTTGTTGCACATTTTTGCTTGTTTTGGCGTTTTTTTGCAATTTTTTAATTTTTTTTTACTGCACGAAATCTGGGTTCTAATTATAATAGAGGCATCTTATGTTGGAATTTTGTCTATCTTTGATTCAATCGTAACAAAGAATCCGGAAGTGTTATTTTCAAATAGAAGCAGGGTTGTTTTGTCGAAGATTGACTTTTGGGAACTCAGAGAAGTGTTCAGGAAGAAAGGAGGCCATGGTCTGCAGAGAGGCTGCGGAGTCTCTTCTCAGATGCCGTCCATTGTGAAGAAATGGCACAATCTCCTAAAACAAATATAATTTCGTTCTCTTATTTCAAAACCATACAGTTTCGAACACATCTCTGGCCTTCACATACCTTACTCTAATGTAAGAATTGTTTCGTTTCCAAATATCAGTCCCGCATTGAATTCTGAAATGCCTTCCATCTCATTTCTGACCCTCTGCCCGGTTTGATTTTAACGAAGTTTCCTCGAAACTTTATCGCTACTTGCGCCAACTAAAAGTACAAGAAGGGGTGGGGCTGGGGTTAATTTGAAATTTTCGTGATTGCTCTTCTTGGCTTCTGAAGGTCCATAACACTTAGCTATATTTTGAAATTGAACCAATAAAGTATGACATTAATGACTGCTAAGTTGGTAACTAGCTGAATGAAAGATTTTTATAGGACGGTGTAAATTATTAATAATGGATGTTGAAATGGCAAGCGAAGAGTAAGAGGGGTCGGACATCTTTACGGACGTCTTCAGCCCTACTACCCTCGGCCAGTGATGTTTGTCTAGTTGAACTTTTTACAGCGCCCTCTCCCGATGGGTTAAGTACCCCGGTGCTTGCGACCCCTATATAACATCCCTGACATAAAGTTTACAGCCCCCTCAAATATCCGATCAACCCCCCCCCCCCCCCCCCCCCCCACTCCTCGCCTCCTCTTCAGTTTACGGCTGATCTCTTCATCCCACTTTCCTGTCACTCCTATTTTTCATTGCTCCATAAAAAATATATATATTTTTTTTCACTAAGAAAAAAGTATCTCATTCTCCGACATGTCATGTAGTTTAGTTTTACAGTTTGTGGATTTTTATTTTAGTTTGAGCTTTACGCAAAAAAAGACAATTTACCATTGTCAAACTTTGTGGTCAGGTGATCAGGATCAGGAAGGTATTGAAAGCGACTCAAATCCTCTGCAGTGATTTAGTCTGTGAAGACTAAATGGCTGCTGTGGCATGCGGCATTCATGCAACAGAAAAGCGGCGAAAAAGAGAATGACCTGGAGTAGATGGATGGAAGTTGCGAAAGAAGAAATGATGGCGGGAGGACTCAAGGAAATGTATCCAATATATATGTTCTTTTTTTTTTTTTTTTTTGTTGTGTTTATAGCATATCAACCACGAGGGTCATTGATGCCTGGCTGTTCAAATAAGTAAGAGATCCCGCAGAGAAACTGGGGGGCGAACGGAGGGGGGACCCCGCACAGTACCCCGGGGCACCCAGTGAGCGTCCCAACCAGGCCAGGGGACAAGCAACGGCACAACTGGGCGTCTCTCTTTAGGCATTGGGCTTACCCCCCGGTGTAGCTAGGCCTGTTAGAGAGGGTGTGCTTGTATGTGGCACCGACCACACCCTCCAAGCCCGGGACTACATCAGTCCAGAGATCCCAGCGGAGCCGATCAAGCCCCCCAGCCCAGCCACCGTCCGCACAATGAGACACCCCAGGGGCCCCGCACAAGGCCCCGTCCCCGCCACCCTCCCGTCCCCAGAGGGATCCCAGACGTAGACTTCTAGACTTCCTAATAATGAATTCTTAATTCCACAACAATAAACTGTATATTGGACACGAGTGGATGGTGTTACTGGTGATTCGTCATACAGTTCAAGGTACGTCCAGAAAGTCGTTCTGCAATGGCCGTTACAGTCTGCGTCTGGGATGAGTGCGTGTCTTTGTTTGGAAGTCCAGCTAGTTTGGATAAATGCCTTGTATCTGTTCCAATTTTATTTTTATGCTTATTATATTGTGAAGTATTGCTACTGTGGAACTGTGAGTCAGTCATGCGGCATTACTGACTGTATTGGACTGTTCACAACACTGTCAAGACTGAAACTGTACTGTATTCATAGTAATTTAGAATTTTGTTTAATAGCATTTTTTGCATATTTCCAAATTAGTTTGAGGAAATAAATGTAAAATATATGTTATTTTGTTGTCGAGTGAAGGTGTTGAGCTGATCGCTGAATTTAAAGTTTTGAATTTAACAAAAAAAGATAAATTATCAGGTTGTGAATGTACTTTATTATTATTAGTTCTTTTATTTCCAACTTATCCATGTTTTCTATCTAAAACTTTTCCTATTTTGTCATCAACGCCATATTTCTTTGATACTTTTTCATGTTGGAGTGAGTTGTAGCCTAAACTGGGAGCCACAACGGGTTAGGACGATAACACCTTGTTCTTTCCTCATGGTCGACTTGTCGTCGAGGATCTTCCATAAAAAAAAGTGAGTGGCTGTAACTGGATAGTGTGAGCCGAGGTAGCAGGCAGACGATCTTATCAGAGGTGTCCCCTGCTTGCTACGAGTAGCACCTTTCAAATTGACGACCGCTTTTTTCCTAACATGTCACTTGTTCCAACCAACTTATACAGAACATTTTTTATCATAAATTCTTTTATGGATTGGTTTACCACCTGCTGTGAACATAAGATGACGGTACATATAGACGCGAGGGCCGACTAGAAGCCGTTCTATCCTCAATGAAGACTAGTCACCTCATCGAACTAATTTAATCACTTATACGGCGTCAAAAATCCAGGCCATTGAACGCCGACAAATAAAATTATTCTATTGTATTCTGTTAAATATATGATCTTTGAGAGTTTTATGAAGGATTTTGCTAAATAATTCACGCAGTGAGTCGGTGATTCATACAAGAAATATTCATTTGTCTTCTGATATTATAAATGGCATGATCTCAAATCCGTGTTTTCACAATTCTGCAGGCACCACAATGACAAGAAATCGAATGTCTTCATTCAATTCTTAATACAGTCTTTCATTCCCTACACAATGGTCTGGGGCCTGATACCCGATTTTTTTCAGTATCTCTCTATAAAGGAGATTATAAAAGTTCTACTTATTGATTGTAATCATATACGTATGTACGTATATCAAGAAATATGTGGACTCTTTAGGAAAATACCAATTACTCAAAGTGGCTTTGAAATACGCAAAACGATCTCTCTTTCAGCAACAAGGCTCCGTCCAAGAGATTGTCATCCAAACAAGTGTACAGATCCAAGGGTGCCTCACTTTGAAAGGAGGACGACCTTTTCACAGACTCACGTGTGATAAGTTCTGTTTAGTCAAAAAGAAAAAAACTAGAGGGCGGGTTCTGAGAGTGGATTCCCTCCCATTAGCCTAACGTGGCAGATAAGTGGTCCCCATCACCTCCTTTCTGTTCAATGTAGTCAAAGAACTCTGTCTATTTATCGTATGTCCTCAGAGAATCTCAACAACTATAGTCTCCGCCCCGGGCGATATTATTCAATAGAACCCACTGTTTTCGCGAAAGGAAAGCAAACAAGGTAGAAGAGTGGCGTAGCGAAAAAATGTCCAAGGGGTTCCAGTTTTCAGAACAACTAGGATAAAAATTATCTATAAAAACCTTCTGGTGATTCTCCAGACATAATGGCGATTGTAGAACGCGCAACTACAGTAGGGAATGCAAGGAAACGAGGAGGCAGACCTACTAGCTAAGAAGGTGTAAAGGGAGATTTATCGGACCTACATAAGGCAATGGACACGAGACCTTCTGAAGGAGTTCTGAAGATAGAACTACATGTAGTAGTCGAGGATGTTCTTGTGTGTGGATTCCAGTGATGACTGAGAATTCCTTAACTTTGGAAAGTATTCAAGCAACTTCAAGGCATATCCTTCTAAAGTTTAGGAAGAAGGAAAAAGTAAACTATGAAATTCATAAAAGTAAAGAATTGTAACTGATAAAATTTATAAACAAGATACAACTAAAATTAAATGATTAAATTCTAATATTTCATTTAGTTATTTTATAGATAGGAAAATCTTCTGGTATTAATTGTATTAATATTAGGAAAATCTTCTGGTATTAATTGTATTAATATTAGGAAAATCTTCTGGTATTAATTGTATTAATATTAGGAAAATCTTCTGGTATTAATTGTATTAATATTAGGAAAATCTTCTGGTATTAATTGTATTAATATTAGGAAAATCTTCTGGTATTAATTGTATTAATATTAGGAAAATCTTCTGGTATTAATTGTATTAATATTCTTAAGTCATTATTATTACTTTAATTTACTTTATCTTTAATTTAATAATTCCATCTTTAATTTTAGTTATACCATTCATCAAGTCAATATCCCAGGAGACACAAATTTATAACTGTAAAGTAGCCACGAGTATTTTCTAGTTCAAATTTCAACCCCTTTCTTACCTGCATATACCTATATAGGTGGTACCCTATTATATAGGTACGTACCTATAAATAAGGTTCGCACTCAGCAAACTGGTAAAACAACAGGCTACGAAACCGTATAACCTTTTCGGGGGAACAGACAATATTCAAAGAAAGAAGTCTTGGTCTCCTCTCTCCCATCTATATTTGTGCGGGTCCTCCTGGATCTCCGAACTCTCAGGAGGCTCTCCCTAAATGTAAAGATGTCTTGGCCTCTGATTGTCTACTGAACGTGGAGGCTACATGGATGTGTATCTAATGTCTAATGAGGTGGGAGCTACTCAATATTCAACTTGCTCTCCTCTCTCCCATCTATATTTGTGCGGGTCCTCCTGGATCTCCAAACTCTCAGGAGACTCTCCCTAAACTCTCTCCTCCCCTCCTGTTGGCAATTAGGCAACTAGCTCTGCTTATTACCAACAGATAACAGGCAATAGTTAGCGACCAACTTTCCAACCCCCCCTCCCCCTCCCAGTATTAGCATTTGACAATAACCTACTCTCACTTATTAACAATTATTCCGTTTATATACAGGAACCTAGATAAAACGAACCTCTATTCAACGAAATCCTCCTCTTTACGTTGAAAAATGCCGCTCCCCTCAAAAATCTTCCAAATCTTTATATACATTGACGGTTACTTCAAAATAATCAATTAACTTTTTGCTCCCCCTATCCTTCGGTCGATTCCGCTGAAAATTAAGTGTCGTCCTTAGGGATACTTATATGTATAATAATTATTCATCATTATTGCCAACTTCTGTAAATTGTATGTATACGAGTATCTTAAGGCGTACTCATTTTCAATCTAATCCGATCATTTTTTCTAACACCCATCCGCCATATTGCAGTCGCCATCTTTGATTTTTCGAAATTAACACAGAAAGCATATATTGTCACTAGAGTTATGTGACTGTACTAAATTTCAAGTCGATCGATTAATTGGAAAGGGGTTAAAATCGACTTGCAAGATTGGTTGCAGACAGACCACAAAGCAAGCTAAATAAAAGCTTGTAAAATAAAAATTAGGAATTGACAGCACCGTTGATAGACTGCTGAAGAAGGAAAGCTAGGTGTGAGCCTTTCAACAGGCTGACGTCACGGCGGTAGTTCCCCCTCCACTCGGGTTTCTAGTCTCAGTTACCCAACAAATTTCCCGTAGCGCATTTTTCGCCATGGTTTTATTTGATCCTAAAAGAAAGCAAAGAAAACCCGACTTGATGATTTTCTTTCAACTCACTTTGTCAAGTGTGTAATCTTGTATAATAATTGAATCTTTTCACTAATGTTATGTAGTGTCAGCTAAATTTTGAATGTTCTTAATATTCACAGGTAAAATGTAGCCAAGGGATGGAACGATTTTAAAGCAGAGTCGGTGGACATATATCACACAACAGCTTGCTGAAACACAGAGAGAACCAATTGTTTCCAGGACTGCCATAGCAACATCTGCTGCTGATCTCTGTCTAGCAACTGCTAACATTGTTCCCAAATGTAACAGTGAATAAATCCATGAATTCTGAGAATTTTCAATTCATTTATACTTACTGAATTTTTTTTCGGACCGCAAGACTCCCATTAGCTCCTTCTAAAGAATCAAAAATATTTTTAAAATAAGTCGTCAGTGAATCACCGGCATTATACTTCCCCAGCACAAATCAATTAAGTTATCGCTCTCCCTCCAAAATCAATCGATCGTTTGGACTAAACTCAATAGTCACACAGTGACTTCTGAGTCCTCATATTAAATTTTGTGTCGATACATTCATTACATCGGTTATTAGGGTTTTTGTATTAAGCCCTAATCCCATCCCCCCCATCCCTTTGGACAATATGGCTGAAAATCAATAGGTGTAGTCCTTATTGAGTTGTATATTCACATATAAAATGATTATATAAAAGTCTGGCTTGTGGTTATGTGTTGTGACATGGATGTTACATTATAAAATAACATTTTAAGATATACTTAGTTTATGTGTTTTTAAAATGAAACATATATTACTTTTAAAAAAAAAGTATATTAAATTTTTGCAGTAACATTTATTCTGAAGTTAAGAGTAACATAGATTTCCAGGCTGACATCGGGGATCATACCGTCCTCTGGAAGTCTTAGTGTGATCGTCTATTGGGTTAAGGTGAAAAGACATTTGTTTCTAATATAACCCAGAATCAATTTTTATTTATTTACTTGGTGCACGGGCATATATTTTATTCAATTGTAAATATAGGTATTGTCAATGTATATATTCAATTACTTTTTAAATACCTATAAAAGTGTTGTGTTGCCACAAGTTTTTGTAATAAAATTTTCTTTTTAAATATAAATACAGTTAGATATTGTGGTTCATACCCAGGCTTTAACTATGAGGTCATAATCGCCTACTACTCTCTCTTGCAGTTCTGGAGGTCGTGAGCCCGATTGTACTGTGGGTGCATTAAATGTTTCCTACCCAGGTTCAAATTTACTATATTTTTAAGTATTTATTTGTTCAGTTTTTATTAATTTTATTTTACTTTTTTTTAATAGTATTGTTATTACTATTAATCATAGGTGAGTTAGACTCAAGTAGTTATAAATCTAATTTATAAGCTATCTTAATGTATAAATTATTTTGACGTATCCTATTACCATGTATTGGTTTAACGGAAATAAAGTGATTATTATTATTTATTCACCTAGGGTAGAGGTCTCTGACGAGTTCCTGACATCGTACAGGCTCGGGACCATCGCTTAACGCCTTAAGAGTCGCGGTTTTGAACCCACGATCTTGAGCTCAGTAAACTAGCTACTCCGCTACCTCTGAATTACCGGCACTCTCAATATAATTATATAAAAGTGGCTTTATTACATAACAATGTGTGTGTTCCAATATCACGCTTAAAAGCGCTTATCGCATTTTGATGAAACTTCAGATGTAACTCGTGGGAGGAGGGCCCCAAAACACAAAATGAGTGATTCAATTCGGCTTGTCGCGCTCCGCTGGATGGACGCCCCACAAATAACGCTTCTCTTCGCTGAACCCTTCGCTTTGAGAACCTCCACCCTTAGAGGTTTGTGTTAGTTTCATTTATATTTCATTGTTTACTGTTTTCAATTATTGTCTTTTTGTTTCACTTACTTTTAAATTCATAAATGTTGTGCATGTTACTTGAAAAGCCATCACCATTCGAATATCTTCCATTTTCTTTTATGCTGACTACAACAAATTCTTAATGCTTCTTCAAACATAATCGCTAGAACAGGAATATCACAAAGTCACGATATTCTCAGACAGTGGCTAACGGGACAGTTCATATTCCATTCCTTAGCTGAGGATACTGCTACGTTCCCCTTTCTGCAGTAATTTCAGACCACATTTACCACAAAGAAAATGGAATCGAAAGTAAGGAGGACAGAAAGTCCACTGATTTACTTTGGAGGAGAAACACAGTGAATAGAATATTTACATAAAAAATACAAATATAATGTTTTATTGAAAAGACGTTAAGATTGAAATCAGTGACACTTCTTATGTACATATTTAACAGATAAGTCCCTTCCCCCCGTTGACATTAAAATATCAAATATAGTCAAATCAGATTCAGAAGATTTATAGAAAATATATCGGTGTATATTTAAGATAAGCAGAACTAACAATAACTTTTATTTTATATTTAGCAAAATAAAAATAAATATATGCTAGAGATAATTTGTAATGATGCAAAATAAAAAAGTGCAATTAGTGTCCTACAAATAATGTTCCAGATCCAACAGAACACTAAAAAAGTCGTCCGTGAAATACATTTCTCCAGGTCCGATTATTTCCAAAAATACATAAGAGTACCGGCACACCCTCCAAATTCTTTTTACCTTCTGAACCCACATGTAAACGTTCCTATCGAAATATTAATTCCAACGAAAGTTATTGAAGGTTGTACCACAAAAACCTAACCTTAGCGACCGCGCAGCATCTTGGGCCGGAAGTGACGTCATCCAGTGTTAAAATTCTGCTGAATTGAGAGAAGTACAATTGAGGATTACGATTTTAGAATGATTGATGTGTGGAAGTAGGACTGTAATGAAAAATATCGTGTGAGATGGGCCGGTATGAGTGATCAGAAAAATAATTTTTAGTGGGATTACAATGCCTCTTGAGATATCTGTTGACTTGTATACATAGATTTTCGCCTGCTTCAACAGGGTAGGTCTCGGGGGTTAGCTGCTTGTCTCCCATGCCAAAGGTGCCGGGACCGGGTTTAATCCCCGTTAGGGCAAGTTATTTTTTCCTTAAGTCGCATCTAGCTATCTATAAATTCTAGAAGCTTGGGAGCTCTAGTGGGCAAAAATAGTGGCGTGGTTGGTGAAAGCTGGGGAAGTGATTCAAGCGATAGATGACTTATAGGGGTTGAGCTGGGGAGGTACATTGGGGTGAAGAGTTGAGATGGGGTGGTACATTGATTGTGATTCAAAGTTAACAACTCTAGTATAGGAAGACATCATAGTGGCTACTGTAATGTGATGAGGATCTGGGAGATGAAAATGTTTTGGGAGGGGCGCTTGGCTACGCCAACTTGAGAAAAAAGGTTCAAAGGATACAATTGAAGTGGTGTGTAAGACCAGATTGAAAAAAAGATGAAAAACTAGAAGAAATGAGCATCTGTTCATAAGAAGTGAATGACCTTGAGGGGGAGAGCGGAAACTTACATTTTTGATCAAGTGGGGGCTCTCTGGTTACGTCTCGAAAAACCCAGTTGAGCGCTCTCAAGGAATTTTCTGGGAAAGGGGCGGGGAATGCGAGGGGAGGGGAAAGGACTATACTTTGTCTATGCAAAGGTTGATCTGAAGGAGGGCGTGCTCATTAGAGCTGGGGATGTACATTGCTATACTACCTCCATACCCACATTGCTATACTATCTTCATACCTGCTACCACATTGCTACCCCACAGTAGGTCCGAAGGAGGAGGTGCTCAGTGGGGGATGTGGGGCCGAAGGAGGGGGTGCTCATAGGGCGTGGGGCCGAAGGAGGGGGTGCTCATAGGGGGTGGGGCCGAAGGAGGGGGTGTTCAGAGGGTTGGTCCGAAGGAGGGGGTGCTCATTTAACCTGGGGAGGTACATCTGAGGGAGCTGCGCGAGCCGTGGGGAAATATGTGGTGCGCGGTGGCTAAGGCTAGGTTTTAGTGGTCGGAGCTGGTTAGAGCTGGGTCAGCGGTTGCCATACTTTCTCCATGCATCCACCACACTGGATGACGTCACTTCCGGCCCTTTAACGAGTACTGACATCCCACAGGTCCTGGGCCATCGTTCAACGGCCCTTTATTTTTTCATGTAAAGTTATTTTGTAATGTAAGTTTAGTGTAAAGTGACATTGAAATAGGAACAGACATATATTATACATTGGTTTTTACCAGTTTCATTTTACGGTCTTCGACCTACGGAACCCTAAAAAATATATCAAATCTGTTACAGAAGTCAAATGGGAAAAGGTAAGCCCGTGAATGGTAGGGTGCGACGACGTGTGAGTTAGGGTTCGGAGGGTGCAGTAACTCAACAGACTGTCCCATCTGAAATAGAACCAAGTCGAGGGTGAACCAGCCAACAACCCTGAACCCCTTTCACAATATTTTTTCAATATAATATTTCTACCTGTCACAGGAGTGGGAGATATAGGGGAAAAGAGGGTGAAATCACGGATCTAACGACTGGACAAATCATATTTCATATCAAAATAAGTTGTATTGTCACACATTATCTATTTGTAACATGTTCAAGTTTATGAAAATTCTCATGTGCATATGAGACTGTGTCAAGTTATTTCTTTAAACACAGCATCGTGTGCAGTGGCGTAGCGATGCCAATGCAAACAATGCGGTCGCATTGGGGCCCTTGCCTTTGGGGGGCCCTTTCCAATTCAGTATTCTAAGGATTTATCCGAATCCTTATTTCACGAGTTACTGCTTTTCGTGAAAACTTTAAGGCCCGAAATTTTGAAGATCAGCACCATCAGAGAATTGGCTGAACTGGCAATAGTCAAGTTCTACGATATGACAAGTAACTATCCCGAGGTTTGTTCGCTATTGGTTTTGTTTTTGACGATCCCGGTGACGGTGGCAACAGCAGAGAGAAGTTTTTCTAAGTTGAAAATTATTAAAAATTATCTTCGAAATTCCATGAGTCAAAAACGACTGTCCGACTTGGCTCTTTTAAGTATTGAAGCCAGAAGGGCGGAACATATGGATGTTTTCAAACTGATAGATGTATTTGCTTCAGCAAAATCGAGAAAGAAAAAATTTTAATTTCAAACTTTTCTAGTTTTTCTTTTTTCCACCTGTAATCTGTAATGTGTAGTAAATTTTCATGTTTTAAATGTAAAAAATTTTTTTTTTTTTTTCACCTTTATTACATAATTTCCAACTATGAAATATATCACAACAAGGAAATATAATCACAAAGAAAAACAGAAATACCACTTCAGTCTCTTGATGAGACGGCTGGTCAATACCACCGCCTCCTCAGGGGTCCTCCTCAGGCAGGAGGTCACGCGGCCAACGACGATTCAGTCGCCGAGGAGGCCCGCCCGGCAAGGACCGGACCGACATGGCTTCCACCAGTGTATTCGGATGTGACGTGAACTTGTTGTGCAAATTTGTGTATAATTGTTGTCTAACTTCGTGTAAGAATGGTATGTTCAGGTCATGATGTAATGTTATGTTTGATACGTAGTAAGGGCATTGTGTGATAGTTCGGAGGATTTTATTTTGAATGGCTTGAATTCTTTTTGTGTGTGAGGGCTTAGCTGAACCCCAGAGCTGAACGCCATACGTCCAGATAGGCCTGATAACGGTCTTGTAGACACCCAGTTTGTGGTTGAGGTGAAGTTGAGATCGCTTGTCTAGTAGTCTTTTGAGTAGTCCAAATCGCCGTTTCATTTTCTGTCGAGTCTGTGTAACATGTTTATTCCATGTCAGTCGTCTGTCAAGATAGAGTCCTAAGTATCGTACGTCTTTGTCATGTTTTAGAGGGACATTATTCAGCCATACAGTTGGGCAGTCACCGCGCCTCAAGGCGAATGTAACATGAAGGGATTTGATCTCATTTATTTTCACCTTCCACAGACGCAACCAACCCTCTAGAAGGTGTAAGTGCTCCTGCAGAGATTTGGATGCGTCCCCAGCCGATTTATTAGTAGCTAAAATTGCTATGTCATCGGCGTAGGTGGCTAACACCGTCTCAGGCGATGTTGGGATGCTGGATGTGCTTGCAACATAGAGAAGTGGACCCAGAATGCTCCCCTGTGGGACACCAGCTCTTATGGGTTGAACGTCAGAGTGGACACTGCCCTGTCTGACCTGGAAAAAACGATCATCCAGGTAAGAGCGGAGAAGACGATAATAACCGTCAGGGATCACATGTTTCAGCTTATACAGCAGCCCAACATGCCAGACACGGTCGAAAGCTTGACTCACATCCAAAAATGCTGCGGAGCAATAACACTTCCTTTCCAAAGCAGAGGAAATCTCATCAACTAATCTGTGACATTGTTGAAGTGTTGAGTGTTTCTGTCGGAATCCGAACTGATGATTCGGAATAAGGTCGTGTTCTTCGAAGAGAGGTAATAGGCGGCTAAGAAGAATTTTTTCAAAGAGTTTAGAAGAAGTGGGAAGAAGACTTATGGGGCGGTATGAAGAGAGTAAGTGTTTAGGTTTATCTGGTTTCGGAACTAAAGTAATGATAGAAAATTTCCAAAGAACTGGGAAGTAGGAAAGGCGAAGGATGCAATTGTAAATGTAGGTAAGAAAGATGACAGCTTTGCGCGGAAGATTTTTCAACACTCTGGCAGTAATGAGATCATAGCCAGGGCTCTTCTTGTTGGGAAGCTGAAGGATAGCCTGCTGCACCTCAGACGGAGTGATGGGTTTCGGCGGTAAACTCAGTTGTAGAGGTGTGTTGAGGAAATCGTGTATGTGTTTATGAAGTGGATGATGAATGTCATGGGGTGTAAAAGTGTCTGTTAAGTGTTGAGAAAATAATTGTGCTTTTTCCTCGTCCGATTTAGCCCATGTTCCGTCCGGGTTTTGAATGGGAAAGGAGGAGGAAGAAAAGTTCAGTAGACGTCTGGTTGCTCTCCACAGAGATCCATCGTCAGTGGCTAGTGTGTCAGTGTAAAGTGAAAACGTTTCGGCTTTGTATTGTGCTATAGCTGTTTTGAGTTCGTGTGTGAGTCTATTGAGTCGCGTTTTGATGGATGGGTATCTATGTATTTGCCGCTGACGACGACATCTGCGCTTCTCAACCAGCAGCCTTCTAATGTGCTGTGGTACGTTGTGTGTGTGTATGTGGACAGGCTGAGCGGAGGTGCTACTGCTCCATGCCGCCTCCTGAAGTGTTGTTGTGAAAGAGTTCACTGCATCATCCAGGTCATGAGGTGCTTTCAGGGTGACTGACAGATTAAGTCTGTCTGTCACAATATCTCTGAATCTGTCCCAATCAATGAGCCCTGAAGTGAGGGAGGGTCGGGGTGTCTTCTGAATAGGTTGGGAGTCTAGGGTAAAAATTACTGGAGAATGGTCTGATGTTAAGTCGGGAATTATTTCTAATGATGTATAGGGGAAGAATTTCGAAGCTACAAAAAAGTCTAGGATATCGGGAAGTTTTCTTCTGTTAGTTGGCCAATATGTGGGTTCTCGGGGGGAATAGACTCTGTATCGTCTGTCCGTCAATACGTAGTTAAGTGTCTGTCCTCGCGGGTTGTTGACCCTACATCCCCACTCCAGGTGCTTAGCATTGTAGTCTCCACCGGCCATGAAGTATTCACCCAGAGTGTCGAAGTAGTTGGTGAAGTGTTGCGGGGTAATGTTGTGGCGTGGAGGACAGTAAACTGAAGCAAGTGTGAAATTGTGAGAAGCTGATGAGATTTCGACCGCTGTCGATTGAAGGTGAGGTTCGCAGAAGGAAGGCAGAAAGTGATGCACCAAACCTCTCCTGACAAGCACCGCCGTTCCTGCATGGCCTGTCCCGTCTGGATGGTCCGTCCGGTAAGTCGTGTATCCGTCTATGTGAAATCGGGTCAAATCTGTAAAGTGAGTTTCAGTTATTAAAGCGACATCAATTCGCCTCTCCCGAAGTACGTAAGTCAGTTCACCTGAATGTCTAACAAGACCATTAGCATTCCATAGGAGCACTATCAGGGACCTGCCTGTGAAGGGATTAGACATGTGTGAGGGTTAACTTTTGGATAAGCGAAGTGAGCAAGGAAAATAGAGGGGTGACCAAGTTTTGAATTTGAGAAATGAAGGATGAAAGAAGATCGTTGATACCTTGGAATGAGTTTGGCTCGGTCCCTGACTGTACTGGGTCAGCCCGGGGTTGCTGCATCCGCACCCTCTTGAGGGGAGGCGGGGGTGGGGAGGTGACGTGTGCATAAGATAGTGGGGGTTGTATGGTGTTGGTGGAGTAATGGGGCCGGGTAGCTGGCCGGGCAGCCTCCCTCCCGAGGACCTCCCACAGACCCACTTACCTGAGGAGGCGGGGCGGTGACCAGCCGGCTCCCCGCATTGGTCACTGGTGCTGGTACTGGGGCCGCACGTCGACTGCCAGGGTTGCTCCGCCGACTTCTGAGGTCCCGGTAGACCGTGCACCCCTTATAGTTGGCGGGATGCTGGCCTTGACAGAGCGCGCATGTTGGGGGCTCCTTAAGACTCCTGGGGCACTCCGGGGATGGATGCTGCTCTCCGCACCGCACACAACGCACCATGTTATTGCAGTAGGTCCGAGAATGCCCGTAGGCCATGCACCTCTTGCACTGTATAATTTCCCGTTTCTTCTTGGGTTCCTCCACTTTAATCCTTGTATATAAGAAGGAGCCTAAGTTAAAAATGTCCTTATTGTTCACTCCAGGCTCTAGGTCAACAAAGAAAAGAGGAAGAGCCTTCTTCGTGCCCGCCTGTAGAACGTTTGTGACGTTCCTTACAATGAAACCTTTCTCCCGCAATCCTTCCTTTATTTCGATAAGGCTCGCAGAAGGGTGTAGGTGTCTTATCACTACCCGGAAAGCCCTATCCTGTTCCAATTGATAGGTATGAAACTCATACCCCCTCTCTCGGAACAGCGTGACCGTCATTCGGTATGCTTCCGCTGTGTCAAGGTAGATGATTAACGAGCCTGCCGTAGATTTGCATTGAAATTTATCTTTTATGATGCCATTAAGTTGTTGGCATAACTCCCGAAAATTGACATTAGACTTCAGGTAAATAGGAGGTGGTTTGCACTCCTCAGAAGGCAAGTTCTCCAGTGGACTATACGTGTTGCTGGTACTCACCTGGAGATCCTTGAGTACCTTCACCTTATGCATATCACCTGATGGGGGTGTGTTTTTTCTTTTGATTGGCACTTGATGCCACTCCATCTCCGAGGTGCTTGGGATGTTCAAATCGCTGTCAGTTACTGCATCCATGTCCTGGATGTAGAACTCCCAGCAACAAACAAAATTAAAAAGAAATGAAAATAATATTTACAAACAAAACATAGAACACAATTATAAAAACAAACGAAAAGAAACAAACAAAATAACAAGTAATTAAGAACAAAACGTATTTTTAAATTAAGAAAAGAAAGTAAGGTTAAATTTAATGTTTATCGTATTAGATCACCAGCTGTTCTTTGTAAAAAATTAAATTCAGGGGAGGGGGCCCTCTACCAACGCTTGCATTGGGGCATAAATACTCTAGCTACGCCACTGCTGATCGTGTGATGGCCCAAATTACAAGTCTTCAAATAAACAATCAAATCTGTCTAAGGTGTAGTTAATTTCTACAGAAATGTTGAACACAATTCACAGAAAGCGACCGGTGATAACTTAATCAACTCAAACACACAAAAGGAAGTAGGTAATAAAACCATGAAGCTGTAGTGCAATAAAATAGCTGGAGAGGGAGGTGCAGCAGGTGCAGATGATAAAGGCAACAGAGAAAGAATGTTTCCAAGGTAGGAGAGTAACGATTTGAAAGGAGCGTCGTTGGACAGATTGGCTGCCACCTCGGCTCCATGGAAACGATCCTGTTGTAAACTTTGTGAAGGCGTCTAATATTCCCTATAGTGTATTTATCATGTATTAATATAGTCTTCATATCTGATAGTAAGATGTTCTGGGAGACATTTCTCATAAAAATACAAGATGTTGTCCCACTGTTTTATTTCCAACCAGAATCGGCTTACAATGCAACTGCGTCATCACCAGTTGCACATCCCGCCCGTATAGTGTGGTATCTAAAGTAACATGTTTTTTTTTGTTGGTGTCTATACAGACATCACACTATAGGGATGACGCAATTGCACTAAAAGCCAGTTCTGGTCGAAAAGAAAACAGTGAGAAGACGTATTTTATTTTAATGATATATACTATATGTACATAGTACATCATGTTATAAGCACACTATACTCTATTAATAAAATATCTTAAACAATTATAGTTATAATAACCCTCGAGTCGAGCCTTGGCTCACCAGGAAGCATGGGGAGGTGAATTACCACCTCACCCAGGTACTCACGGGACACGGTGGGTTCCGGGGGTACCTCCACAAAATCGGGGCAGCAACAACACCAGACTGCCCAGCGTGCCTTGGTGAGACGGAGTCGGCGGAGCATGTCCTCCTCAAATGCCCCAGATTTGAGGAGGGAAGGAAAAATCTGGAGTGCAGCATGGGCGCCCCACTGACTGCTACCAGTTACGTGGACGCTATGCTGCGCTCCCAGGAGTCGTGGGATGAAGGCTGCGATTTTGCAGCGCTCATCATGGGCGGGTTGGCCCTTCAGGAGAGGGCTGACAAGGAACAGTAGCGGTAATAAAACAGAAGAAGGGGCGTTACCAGCCACCCTTCCTCCCTTCCGCGAAGTAATGACAGATCGTCAGTTCCGCGGAAGGGAATCAGGATCAGGGTTTTAGTGGGTATGGTGAATCGGCTCGAGTCCCACACTATCCAGGGCTACCTTCCCTGGATGTGCGTCACAGCATTTCCCCCTCCAATGAAAAAAAAAAAAACAATTATAGTTATTTAAAAAAATATGTATTGTAATTCTTATTGTTATCATAGACTATTGTTTCCTGACAATTCTATAATAATCATAGTGATAATAAATCATTGTTATGATAACTATTGGTATATTAAACTAATATTATAACATTGTTATATCATATATCATTGTTATAATAAAAGAAAATGAGGAAGTGACTTAAATAACTATTGTTATAATAAACCATTAAGTGAAATGTCTAAAATAAAAGTCGTCGGCGGACCACCGGTAATGTACTTTTCTAGCGCCAATTAAGCACATATATGATAAGCACTACCTCTGAAATCCAGTGCTGGATTACCCCGCACAGTGCTGGGGCCCCCGTCGATGAAGGGCCCCCGTAAAAATCGAAAATGGATTTAAAAAAAAAAAAAAAAAAAGTTTATTTCGAAAAATTCAAAATTATAAATTTTTTCGCTCATGATAACAAATTGTTCTGCAGAGCGCTCTTTTTCAAAATTAAAACGAATCAAAAGCGAGCAAAGAAGCATTATGCATCAAGAATGATTGGACATGCTGAGTTTGATGTTCATTGAATCAGATGTTCTTCGTCAAATTGATTTTGAAGACATCATCAATGATTTTAGCGACCTCAAGTGTAGAAAGAAAGATTTTTAAAGACAAATCTTATATCAACGTTTATATTATAAATTGATATTGTTTATAACATGTTTTTTTAATTTTAGTTCTGAAAAGAATATATACTTTAACAAAAAATAAAATTTATTTCATGTTTATACTTTAGAAATAATATAAATCCATAGTTAAAAAAATGTAAATGCATAAATAAACATTTTATTGCAGTTAGTAAAAAAAGGGGGGCCCCAAAAATTTTAAGGGGCCTAGGGCCTCCTATTCGCTCAATCCAGCACTGCTAAAATCAATAAACCGATTTGGTTAAAAACCAATAAATGTCATATTCAGTTACTTCTGAATCTTCGTAGGTCAACGTTCATGTTGACACATTCGTAAAATCGACAGTTATAGGTTTTGAGTACAATCCCTCTCTTCTGCTCCTCACCCATTTCCTTTAGCCGATTCGGATTAGTGGGTTTACCATCCGTTGGCTGAAATATGTCATATTTCTTACTTAGAGTTACTAACTATGTTCACAGAGTTTTTTTTACCTAAAATTTCGTTGAATAATCAACATCTAATTTCTGACCAATTACATAGGTAATTTCCCGTATACATCGTACATCTGGGAAAAGAAGAGCGCAAAGTGAATCGATAAGAGCATTAACGAACTCGAACGGAGTCATTAACGTACATGACAGACACTCGTCCATTTTAGTGATAAAAGACGCAACTTCACTTGTAATAAGTCAAAAAAAGAAAAAAAAGAAGAGGAAAAGGAAAACATTGCGGACATCACAACGAATGGATGATGAATGAAATAGATCTCTTTAGTTTTCCAGAAAAATCCTAAATAAATAAGTATAGTTACAAAGTTCCACTCGATGGCTTTCCCGACTTAACTCTTTCAAACTTATCGTCTAGCGCTTGTATAATGATATCAGAATAATGTTAGCAAAAAGAGGGTGAAAGTAATACTATAAAAATACTATCGGATAGTGAATATCTGATGAAACAGGGCGGGAGGAACCTGCAAGTGACCGAAGAAGGCTATAGTTCCCTGCAGTATTTCCCGATTTTCCCGATTCCATTAACTTTTTTCATGATGGGAGTGTTCTTATGGGAAGGCACCGGTGCATCAGTATATGTGCTAGGAAACTAAAAATGGGCTACACACCCCCGGCCAGAGTTATGTTAATGTTTTTCTGAATATCCGTTGATTGTTAAAAATGATAAAAAATCATAAATTTGAACCTCCGGCTCATGAGAATCTTCAGTAAGTAAGACTTCTGCCTACTTGCAATATAAAGCTGAAAATGTCTGTGCGTTGTACCGCTATAACTCACGAACGGCTTGATGGATTTAATTAATTTTTTTTTTAATTTGTTCGTCATCGTCTGTGGAAGGTTATAGGCGTATTAGTACCTCAATATCTGGTCCATCCCAGCATCCACCCACGCAATCTTTGTAACTCAAAAACCACTGCATTGATTAATGAGAAATCTTTTTGAATAAATTAGTTTTAGCTCCAAAGCTAGCGTTACTACAGTTGAAGGATTAAAAGCCTTATTCCGTATGAATAATTGAAAATTATAACATCATGAATGTACTGTCGAGGAACTGAATAGCCTTATAGGAGATATTGGGAGAAAAGTCAAAGTTCCCCGGGCAACGCCGGGTATTACTGCTAGTTTGCAATAAAGTTATGCCATTAATGGATATTGGCATCTCGGGAGAACTTGCATCGATATACATTAATGGTGTTGAATAATCAATGACTTGCTCAGATAGGGATTGAATTTTCTTGTAAATTATACAGTGCTGACACGGAAGGTAAAGAGGTGATGCGGGTTTTGTGGCCTCGCCTGGAGTCCAGCGGTGAGTGATTAGCTCTTGTGGGAAAGTGAGCAAACAGCAGAATCAAGTTCATTACAGAACCAGAACCGTTTGCAACAAAAACCTTCCAATTAGCAATCTACCTGGAAGAGAACATTCTGGTCTGTCTATAATGGCCTTTGTCAACGGCTCATCTGCCCTCCTGCCCCCACACAGGCAATATATTTCAAATTTTAAATGGACCAGACAGAACAATCAAAACCACTAATATTTATGAATAAAATCGCAATGGAGGAACATACCCCAAACAAATTTCATATTATTCAGGAATAACATGAAGGTTAATCACTGAATAGGATGGAGGGAGTTAACAGAAAATCATTTGCTATGACCTGGAGGAAATAAAAAAAATACATTTAATTTCTGATAGAAGACTGAAGGACTATTGCTTGCTGACAGCACTTCCTAGTGTCAAAATAATCAACTAATTACCTAGCTCAAAAAAGGGGTTAACGAGCTTCCGTTCCGTTAAACGCTCATGTTTAACATGTAATCAACTCATACAAAGATGCATCAATTATTATTTTCTTCAATTATAAACAAATAATAAACATATATCATTTTAGATTCCCTTCAATGACAAAGGTTCTCAGGATATAATTAGGGGATGTCAGCCAGCCCACCCTCCAAATGTTTCATGTAATTCTTTTAAACATTGGGGATGCCAGCAATGGTGGGATCTCCAGCTTTGGGGGCCCTGTAGCATTTCCCCTCCAGGAATTCTCCAGGAAAAAATTTTGGTTGAGGTTAGGTAGAGTAGCTCAAGAAGAAAACAAATATTAAAAAATATTTATTGGATATTAATCTTATCGAACATCTACCTATATTTTTATCGGTCTTTTGTTTTTATTATAACGACAATAAAGTAATAACTTATTTATTTATACAATCATAGAAGATGAAAAAACTGGAAAATTGTTAGATGGTATACTGGAGGAAAAAATATCATTACAGTTACAAATGTAAAAATATATCAATGGTTACGTTATTATCGCTATAAATACAAAATAATAATAATAATAATAATAATAATAATAATGAATACAGAGAGGATCTTACGTTTTTCTACTTTCTTGAACCTAAATAGTATAAGGAAGTCTTGTTATCGTCCGAAAATCTGAGATCGAGTTTTCAACGGATTTTCCTGGATTTTTCTCAACTCCAAAAACGATTGTAGCTATGAACTTAAAATTTGGAATGAAGGGGTCATATGTGGTATCATAGATCTGATAAGATTTTGTATGGAATCAGCCGAAAATTGAGGCGTAAAGCTGCGAGTAAAGCTCCGGGCCAAGTACACTTTGGAAGATACCGCTTATGTTTATGACCAAATGAAAACTCTTTTCAAGTAATAGTTGTAGGGAAGATTGAAATATATATTTTATATAAAATACGATCTTTTGCAGGTCGTTCGGTTTTTGATATTCATGCCGAAAACCATATTGAAATGTAGTTTTGAAACACAAAAATATTTTTAGACGTTTCTTTGATTTACCCGAAAACATAGTCCTATCAAAAAATTTCCAATCGCTATTAAATGCTCAGATTTGAGATTATATCTGTGTGTCTTTAGGTTTCTTTGTTGGTTACAATTTTTTGGAATTTCTTACAGAGGTGTCTCCAATTTGGTTTGACAATATTTCACATAGTCCTTTCTTCAGGTCACAATATATCTTACCTCTATTAAACGTGTTATCGGCAAATCGAACGAAGCGTCTCTTGACGGTCGATAAGAAGGAAACCTTGTTTTTTTAAAAAGCCTCATGCCTCATGGTAGATCCGCCATTGTTTGACAGAAGTGTCTGCCTCCAGTTTACCTGTTTGACCAGGTGAGGAGAGGGCCATGATGAGATGAAGCAGTACTACTGGCTAGCTACTAGGTCAAGTGGATACTCAGGGCTACATACTCCAGTCGGCTGTTGTTATATTGGACACAGAGCAGTCTATCTACCTCAGTCGAAGCTCTCAAATTCAACTGTGAAATGACAAGACGTTAATAATCGACCTGCGTCGTTCGATTTCTTTATTTCTTCAGCTATACGAAGTATAGGGGAAGTTATGTGATCGGCCAAAAATCGAGTTTTCGACCTGATTCCAAAAATTAAAAAAATGTCTCCCTATGCATCTATGTGTGTTTGAGCCTGTGAACACAACTCCATAATAAAAGAATGAATCGACACGAAAATTGATATGTGCATCTAGAACCCTCTAAGGACGACTCTTATTGATTTTCAGCCAAATCGGCCGGGGGATTAAGGGGAAGGCTTAACACAAATATTCTAATAACTGCCGTTGTAATGTAATGAGTGCATTGACACGAAATTCTATATTTTCATTTAAAATCCCATAAAGACGTCACCTATCAATTTATCCACGCAATAGATCGAAGGGAGGGGGGAACAGAGAACTGACAAATACACTAATAACTAGGTACTGATGTTATGAATGTATCGACATAAAATTAAGTATGAGACTTCAGAAACCACTATGTAAGGCAAATATTGTGTTTTAGGGGATTTTAGGGAATAGGTGAAGGGTTTTTTTTTTTTTTTTTATTTGGGAGATTTAACGTCGTATCATTTGCAGTGGACATTAACAAAGGGCTATCCATAGGTAACCTACCGATATTAAATTATTGCGGAACCGGATATAGCCGAACACTGGCTTTGAAGGTAAGACATTACCCATTAGGCCATATAATGAATCTGTCCACAGACAATATTATATGTGGATTCGGAAGGTGATTAAATAAGGCAATGGTTAAGAGGGAGAGCGAAAACCCATTTTATTGACCGATGACTTTCATATTGAATTCATGTTGCCTGTTATGTTCATGTATTTATGCGACAAAGAAGAGAAGTGTGGTTGAGGGGGCCAAGTTGTTCCATTTTCCGCGGTTTTCCAACGTCCCCCATGTTTGTGACACTTCCAAGTGGCCCTTCTCCAGGCTCACCTGTCACATACAATACTCTCTCAGTAATTCTCTCAAGGCACCCACCCGACCCTTCTTTTATTTTTTATCCAATAAATTTTATGAAAAAAAAGCTACTCTCTTGAAGTTGCCAGAAGTTTTTTTTTAAGTTTTTGTTTATTAATTAACTTTTTAGGGTACACCTTGCACATGTGCAATATTATCGATAGTAGTGTAATAATATTTATCAATATTATAACGTTGAGAGAGCTCGGGGTGAGAGTAGGGCTTAAGTGTGGCTGTGACGGGAGCGACCACCGGGCGTCCGCAGTCTTTCATACTTCCTTCTTCCGCCAGGTTCAGTCTGAGGTACGATCCGGTCCCGCAAATCAACTCCACCCTCTGCCCTTTTCGTACAGCGGACTATCAAAGACGTTCTATGGTAGTCTCGATGCCTCGACAGTTTTTTCATTCCCGATAATAATAATAATTTATTTCCATTAAACCAACACATGGTAATAGGATACGTCAAATGAATTTATACATTAAGATAGCTTATATATTAGATATATAACTAATTGAGTCTAACACATCTATGATTAGTAGTAACATAAAAACCATTAAAAAAGTAAAATGAAATTAATAAAAACTGTACAAATAAATACTTAAAAATATATGAGTATATATATAATAATAATAACAATACAAGATACGTTCATAAAAAGTAGACACATTTTTCAATTTAATAAAAATTAAGATAGGTAACTATTTTTCAAAGAAAACTCTTCGAAAGTGTCTTTATCCCCAAACGATGTTTCGGGACGTTCTTACGATATGTAAAGAAGTTATATATAGTCGAAATTTCATGTTTTTCAATTTTTTTGTTATATCTGTATGTTTGGCTATGTCCCTAAATTGGCCAAAGAGAAGAAGGGGAATAGCTTAACTAAAAATTCCTAATAACAGTCGATGTATTGAAACGAAATTTTATTTACCGCAACTCTACAAGGACGACTCCTAATACATTTTGAGAAATTAGAGGAATGGCTCAAACCCTAATAACTATCGATCTAATAAATGTATCGACTCAAAATTTATTCTGAGGATTAGAAAGTCAACTATTGTTTTTAGCCATAACGTTCGTTTGGTGTTAGAGGGAGAGCGACAACTTAATTGATAAACTAGTGCTGGGGAAGTACATTGTTAATGAATCACCGTCAACATTTTTTAATTGAAACGATTTGGTTTTGACTGAAAACAATAATATTAACTGTTTTCTTATTGTTATACCTCAGAATAACTAAGACAAAATGTTTATAGAACAACATTGAGGGAGGCTTTAAAATGTATTCCAAGACACAAGCAGGCAAACATTGAAATAAAAAAAAAAAAATTGCCAGGTATTTGCATATAAACCTACATTTAATAATTGTTCAGCCGAGTAATACAATTATCTGTATTTTGTTGAGCGGAAACCTTTTTGTCTTCACCAATTTCGTGACGAAATGTACCCATTCTACAAAAAAATGAGTTTTATCAAATATAATTGTAAATACCCGTAATTAATAATTAACCGATACTTTTATAGAAAGTTTTGTTTAGATTGGTTCTTGAGTTGGGGTGTGACGAGAATTTAGGGGACAAACAGATGCAGAATGAAGTGTGCTTGATTTAATATGAAAGTTGTCCCTCCAAAACCATTTGTACTAAAAATCAATAGTTGGAATTCCTGCTAACAGTTGTAGCAACAAAATGAGGAATAGAGCAACTCATTAGCACATAATTAACATTAAATCGTGGGATATGTCCGGTCGGATTTTGCGATGGTGGGGAGCCAGCTTAATCCACGTCATTGTGTCGATACAGTCATTACATTGGCATTATTACAGTTTTAGAGTTGAGTCTTCTCCTCTGAACTCAACGCACCCTTCGGCTGATTTCGCGGAAACTTAATAAGTGTTGTCCATGGGCTTCTTGATACAGATATAAAATTTCGTGCCGATAAATTTATTTTATCGGGAGTTATGGTGTTCACAGACAAGCACACACAAACTTCCAGAATTTTTTTATTTTACTTTTGGAATGAGAAGATCGGATAACATGAAATTCCGGTGAAAACAACATACAATTTCAGACCGATTACATAACTTCCCCTATGCTCCGTGCAGCTGGTAGAGAGGTAGATGCTGGTAAAGTAAAGGGCACTTTTAGAAAGGATCGAAATGTTTCCTCTACCCTTCGGAGGAAGGAAGTGTTTTGCGAATTTTAGGGAACTTCAATATAAACACATGCGAAAAGACACGCGTGAACAGGGAGACCTCATTTTCTTCGTTTTGTTATAATAAAACTACACACAATGAGAGGAATTCGACAATACGGCTGTAAGCTATCGTAAACAAACTCAAAACATAAAAATTGCCTATCTTAATTATTCTTATTTATAATTTTTCATTATATACAATAGACAGTAGATGACAAGAGAAGAACGAAAAGATATATTCAGTTTGTCTCTGACAAACCTGACGGCTACTGCTAAAAAAAGATTTTTAATAAAACAAACTTCATCATTTAATATTCAAATTATAAGGTTTTTTTTTATTAATATAATTAAAAACTGATTAGACCTTTATGCTTTAATTAAAAAGTTTTTGGAACTGATTTCAATTTTTTAATTTTTATTATTAAAAAATAAAAAAAAAAAATTCTTTTTTAGGCGATTTGAGAGTTAAATTCCATAAATATTTATTAATTGACAGGAAAGGACGATATATAATGGAGAAATATAAAATGTTTATTATGCCCTCCGTTGTAATAAATAATTTATCGTCTCCAAATCAATGAAAAATAATGAGTATAATAAACATTTTAAAATCATAAAATATATGGTTTGGATATGATTTGATCAGGGGAATATGTGGGTGGGTGTCCAGGATGCTGATAGACCAAAGTCACACTATTTTCAAGTTAAAAGGCTGTACATAAGTTAACACAAAGTTTCCAAAATCGTTAACATCTTTCCCCTCACCATCTTATGTATCTATCATTAATTCCCCCCCCCCTTCCCCTCCCCCCCCCCTTTATGGCCACTTTGACTGAAAATCATAGGGTGTCGTCCTTACGGGCTTCTGGATACACAAATACAATTTTACGGCAAAACATGCCGTATGGGGTGTTATCGTGTTCATTAACACACAGGATCGAAAAACATGAAATGATTCCTTTGAATACTCATTATCGAATTTCTATCGATTACATAACGTTCTCTATACCATCGTATAGCTGGAAAGAAAAAAGGGAGGTCTCCAAGACCGGGAGATAGACTGTACTATTGTACATTATCGTTATAAAAGATCTATTTGTGAAGTGGAAAGGGGGTGGGAAATGTAAAAGAGGGTGTTCCAGTGAAGAAAGGAAGGGGTGGTGTTGTATAAGAGTGTCGTTGAATATTCGAAGTCACCCCTCGACTTGGAGCCCGGGTCACTTTATCTTCTATTTATCACTTCCCTGTGCTATGCACACATCACATCACACTCCCCTATCACTTAGCACTTTCTTATCTCAGAGCTAGGATCCACCCCTCTCCTGTCAACCCTTTATTTACTGATCTACCACCTTTTCCTTCTTCATGTCGCCTTACCTATCATGGAGTCAATAACCAGTGTGACAGGAGTCACCCTTTATACATATCTAGTCTCTATGTGTGTAAGAGAAAAAAGATAAGAATTGATATATTCCAAATTTTTGAAAGATATTCTACTCCCTCAGCTGTATGAGGTACAGAAAAAGTTATATAATCAGTCAGAAATTAGACGTTAAGTTGTCATAAAAAAATGTGTGGCTTTTTGTCTGACAAGATAGCTTTCGATAGAGTGAACACTTCGGCATCTTTTATATGCATATCCAGACCTATTGATTTTCAGATAAATCGGCTAGAGAGAAGAAGAGGATGGAGGGTGGACTTCACCAATATCACTAATGTTTCGACACAAAGTTTTATATGAAGAACAAAATCCTATAAGGACGACACCCACTAAGAAGAATGAACGTACTTGAAAGGACAGAAATACAATTAGAAAGGAACAGAGTTCCCCTCCTCAATTCTAGAGAGGGATAAGATTATCTGCTCACACGCAGTCTGTGCTCTCAGTTGCAACTCATCCATGAAAATTTCTTTATATCACTTTATTCAATGTTATTTATTTTATTTATTGAATTTATTTATTTACTTTCATGAATAGTTCATTTTAGTCAATATTGTTATGTATTTATTTTAACACTCAGATTTTTTTTCTTTAATACATATTTTTACATGTTTACTAAATGATGGGTTCTTTGTATCTTGATGATGGTAACCTCGAAAGCCGGCTAGCACAAATAAAATAATCTTACTGGTATTTTCCAACCTGTCCAATAATCACTTCTCTCACTACATCAGCCATCTTCACATTAACACCCACTAATTTTCAGCAAAGACGGCCATAGGGAGAGGAAGAATGAGAGATCATAAATATATCAACATGAAATTTTACATGTGAATGCACAACCTACTACCTACTATACTGGAAGGAGACTTTTTTTTTTTTTAAATGTCTTGGGTGTTGAGAGAGAAATCCTTCAATAATGACACTCCATTATCTTGTTATTACCGATGAGAAAGAGAAATTAAAATATATATATAAAAAAAAGTGAAATGATAAAAAAACATAAAACGTTTGTAGACGATTAGTGACTTCAGTGAGACTTCAATCCACTGGTAGTTCGCTAGGCCATTGCCGCCTCAGTCTCCGAACTTGAACATTTGGAAGGGTTCTTGTGGCAATCTGCGGACTAAAGGGTGAATGGGATTTTCTGTTGCGGGATTTAATTACATCCCTTACAAAAGGAATCTGCAAGTCATTATGAAGTATAGCATTAGAAACGTAGAATGGAGCATTTGTGATTTTACGAAGGATACGGGATTGTAGGGTTTGGTTTCTATAAGAATTCGAAAGTTTAGTTGGGACTTAAACTCAAAAACTGTTATGTGGATTGAGAAGTCCCTAAACAAGACATGTATTGATTTTCCGCCAAAAATTGATCGAAGTTTTATTTTTTAAGCGAGGCACCAGGTGTCCCAGATATTTCGGTCTTTGTTCTGATATTCTTTTAGATTCATCAGGCTCTCTTCCTTGTCTCGGATTTTATTAAATAGTCTCGAAAATTTACACGAAGTAGAGAATAACATAGCTCTTTATTCAAAATCGATATCCTAGGACTCAATACTCAATGGGCAATGGCCGTCCTGAGTAGGCAATGGGCCTAACATTTTACTTGACTAGCCGTACAAGGTTATGTAATCGGTCAGAAATTCGATGCTCACTTTTCAGAGGAATTTCGTTTTCCATCCCCCTGATTTCAAAAATGAAAAAAACAGTGTTTGTCAGTGTATCCCTGGACAGGATAAATCCCGACAGAATGAATATATAGACACAAAATTTACAAAATTCAATGTTTTTCAGAACTCCATAGGGACGACACCAAATCATTTTCAGTCAAACTGCCCAAAGGGAGAAGTGAGATTAGGCATTAATGAGGAGGGGAGAGGATAGGGTGTGGTAGGGGTTAACACTAAAACATTAATAACTGTCGTTGTAATGTTGGTATTGACATTTACAACCCCATAAGAACGGCATCTGTCATTCCGAGAATAACTTCCTTTCCGTTTATCTTTCCGAGGGCGCCGCACAGTGTGAAATTTATGAGTTTTGATTTTCAAAATTGGAGCCCCCGCTCAATTTTTGATCCATTTGGATAAAACTAAACATCTGACAAAACCCCGCGAAAACATTTAAAAATTTTAATTTTTTTTCGTCTAATTTCTTGTTAACGGATTTTTACAACTTAAATGAATGTTTTTTGGGTCGCTGATTACGAATTCAATATTTATTTTGGCCAAAAGTGGTCCTAATGTTGTCATTTTGGCCTAAAGTGGTCCAAATTCACTATATTGGCTATTTTTGCCACTGGCATATAATACATTGATTGTGAAACACGCAGTTATCTGACAAAAAGCCAGCTTTCACAAATATTTTGCACCTAGTTTCATCCAAATTGATCAAAAATTGAGCGGGGGCTCCAATTTTGAAAATTAAAACTTATAAATTTCACACTGTGCGCCGGTAGCTCAGTGGTATGCGTGCTTTTTAATGAGCTCAAGATAGCTGTTTCGAAACCCGGCCGAGGCCCTTATTTACCTCCCAGATGAAATAAACTTCGGATGGGACGTTAAGTGATGGTTCCGAGCCTGTACGATGTCAGGAACTCATTATCCTATGTGAATATGAATTAAGGGTAGGCAAAATTTAGGATTTTCATAGCAGAGTCGGGGTCATGTCCACCAGAGTGGCGAAAGAGGGCTCTGCTAGTACGCGATATGACCTCGTAATTAAAGCCCGTGCAGGAGTCATAATACTAACTCACTTTCCGAGAAAACAGCCGAAGAGAGGGGGGCTCGACACATAAATCGTAAGTTGATGTAACGAATGTGACGACACAAAATTTAGTATGTGAATTCAGAAGTCCCTATTTGTATTGGGGATGTACGTAACATAAATAATACAATAGAAAAGGAAGGAAACTGGAATAAAGAAATTTAACTTCTTTAAAAATTGATGATGAATCTTACTTAACCCTCCTAATACCACGTGGGGTCAAAAAAGACCCCATGCGTTTTAAAATGTGTATGAACTGCTCAATATAATTTCTATTTCGATGAGGCTTCAGGACATTTATCCGTAGACTATCTCCAATCGATTTCATTAAGAAAATGTATTCAGTTTGTATTTTAAAAATTGATATAGAATAATATTTTCACAAAAACGTAGTTGGGGTCACGCGGGACCCCACGTGGTATTATCCGTATCACATTTTCGTTTGTCTGATGAGAAGTATTTTCAAGAAGTTCCACTCAGTAAACAATTCCGAAAAGTTATGTTTGCTCTTCAATTGACCTGCAATTCGAAGAAGACATTGCCCGCACCCGCTGGAGTTTTTCCTTGAGCTCATTCTGATCAACATTTCTTGGTTTCCACTTCTCGTTCACCTCTTGAATTTTATTTTATTTCTAATTTCAGTATGCGTTGACGGTTTGGATCGTAAAGATAAATCATGGAACACATTGTGTCCTCGCGAACGTTGATGTTAGTAGAGCGTGCCAGGGAGATTGCAGGGTTTGAATCTGAGGAGGCCCTTGTGGAAACGGAACAGCTCGAAGTGATCTCCGATGTTGAAGACGTTTTGGAAACGGACGATGAAGAACTTGATGAGCTAGAAGCTCGTATGTAAAAACCATGTCACAAAAAAATTTCTTTGCGCTAAATGTAAATAATAATAGCACCCAAAGTGTGAATATACTTTTATAAGTTTCATGATTTACTTTTTTTTTAATAAACATTTTTTATACCATTTTTTCTCAACTTTTTAAACTCTTTGTTATTTTTCCCTCATTTTTGAATGAACTTGATTGAAAAAGTTAGAATGAAAAGCTAGTTGGTACATCAAAAATTGAAAAATGAAGTGGGGTCTCAAAAGGACCCCACGTGGTATTTTTCGTTTCACAGGTCACGTGGTATTAGGAGGGTTAAAGGCCCGGCCACACAGAAGGCGGTCTGTCGCGGCGGGAAGCGATATCTGACAGAGGCGGTCAGGCGGTCTAGTTGTACTACACAATGTTGCATCGTCTCTGTCAGACAGAACACGGTCTCCCGTCGACGGTCAGTGTTTGTCAGTGGTTGCGACGACGAGCGATCAGCTTGTACAACATCACAGATTTCCCGCGTGACCGCCCTCGCTGTCTACACGTGTGCGACTGAAATGACTGACCAAACGGAAATATTCATTGAAACTGTGCGTAAATACACGTATCTGTAAGTTAGTTCACACGAACATTATAAAAATGTGTTAAAGAAGGCTGAAGCGTGGAATGAGATAACCGTTCTTCATAGGACATGGGTATATTGATTATATAAATTGAAATAAAATGAAGATAAATTATTAAAATAAACTAAAAATTTGAAATAATAATGAGGTACATTTCAACATGTACATTAGGTGGCGTTGTTTCTTGACTCAAAGTAATCAGCAAAACGTTCGCGAACTTCGTTCTTCGTCTTGTAAGGAGCTCATAATACACCGAAGGATCACGACCGACTGGACCGACTGCACCCAAGATATCGCGTTCTGTGTGGCGTCACAGTATCGCAGACCGCCGCGACGACCGTTGGATCGCTTCCTGCCGCGACAGACCGCCTTTTGTGTGGCCGAGCCTTAAAAGAAAACAGATGAAATCAATTCACAGAAAAAATAGCGCCAAACGAATTTTCAAAATCATTAATTAAATTACCAAAAGAAAACAAAACAGACTTCAATCAACACAAATCAATTAAAATCAAATTAATGTCCACTTAATGTCACTTCACGTCTCCATTATTTTATTTTATTGTCATTTATAGTTTTATATACACGGGGTGTTCCATCTCACTGGGGCCCGGGTGAATCAACGGCATTGTGCTTCCCCAGTACGAATTAATCAATAACGTTTTCGCTGCCCCTCGAAAAGCAATCAACCGCTTCGTCTAAAAATTGAGGGTTCTGAATCCTCAAACCACTTTTTCGTATCAATACATTGGATTACATCGGCTATTTCTAGGGTATTTGGCCTCCACTCATCTCCGCTTTCTCTTCGGCCGACTTCGCAGAAAATTATTAGGTGCCATCCTTATGGGGTTTTGAATTTACATATGATATTTCCTGTACATTTTTTCATTAGATCGGAAGTTGCACCCTTCCTTTCGCAGATTTTTTTTTGGAAAACAATAGGCGTGGTCCTATTGCTGTTCAGGATATAGATATAAAATTTCGTGTCGATACATTCATTCTAACGGGATTTATCCTGATCACAGACAAAAACATCTGAATCTATGCGTGTGATTTCATTTTTGGACAGGGATTAGGAAAACATGAAATCCCGGTGAAAACAAAACATTCAATTCTAACCGGTTACATAACTTCCCTAATATCCCTGCTGGGCAAGTGAAAAAAAATATTTTCGAGAGAGTCAAAAGTAGTCATAATATGATCATATCATAACATATCTATCATATCATATCTATCATATTATATCTGTCTATCATATTATCATAAATTGTTCCAAAGCCAGTTTCAAGGGCAAATAATTGATACTTTTTTGTCAATTAGGTTGAATGTGAGAGGAGATTATTACAATTGAAATATTACGTCACCGCTTTGGAACATTAAGAGATATCATAATATATGTGAAGTGGCAAGAACAGGACTTTCTTATACCAACCACGTTTTTACAGAGCACTTTCTCTCCTTCTTCCCCCCTTTTTTTTTTCGATCCGAGGGCTGATAGTGTCACCGCAGCCTGACTAGGCCTATTGTATGTCCTGTATGTGTTGGTCCCTACAGTAGCCGTGCATCTTCAATAAAATCCAGGATTCTTCTGCTGGTCCCATTACCTGCTTCAGTTCCTTTATGGCAGACCCGAAGCAGTAAAATCTTCTGCTTTCTAGTGCCCCGCATTGGCTCAGAATATGAACCAGAGTCTCATTTTCCTCGCCACATTTCCTGCACAGAGGGCTTCTAGCGATGCCCATATTGTATAGGTGTTTGTTCATATGACCAGTGTCCTGTGATCAGCCCTGTCATAGCTCTTAGATCCATTCTGCTTATATTCAGCAGCTCTCGGCTCCTTTTCTTTGAGGGCTCTGCAACAAAGAGTTTTGAGTGTCTTTGCTTTGGGACCCCTCTCCAGAACTGGATGTGATTCATGATCAGCTAACCTCCTCCTCTTTCTTAAAAATCAATTTTTCGATAGGGCAAACAGTTTTTGCGAATCTATCTAAAAATAGTATTCCGAAACGACATTTTCGAACGGTTTCGGCATGCAACTCCCGATCAGGGCGGCCTTTCAAAAAATGTATTTCGTATAAAATAGACTTCTCAGTTTTGTTTATATTTTTTATTATGAAAACATTTTTAAGCCGTATCGTATAAAATGTCCTCTGGGGCTGTTCACAAACTACGTCACATGCCTAGGGGAGGAGGTTTATAACTTATGTGATGATTGTGACGGTGGGGAGGGGGGACTATACAAAAAAAATGACGTCACGTCATTATTCTATTATAATGTAATTCAATATTATAGTCTATTATTACACTTTAAAATAAGGGCGTAGACAATTTTCTAAAAATTAATTTAATGCAAATTTTTTTAAAGTTAGTATTTTAATAAATTCATGTTATTAAAGTAAAATAACATATTTAAATAAAATACATTTTATGTATAAAATATTGTACATACATATATTCAACATATATTTCGATGTGCGTCAACAAAACAGTAATTTTTTATACCGACAGAAGGTAACCTATAAATTACTTCGCGCGCATGCGATTTCGTTCTCAACTACCCTTCTTTTGTTGTACTCCAACAATCAAGTTAAAGAAAGAAAACGATTGTTTGAAGTGGAAGAGATGAAAAAATGACGTCACGTTTAGGGGGGGTTCAATTAAATGTGACCAATTGTGACAAGGGGGAGGGAGGGGGTTAAAAACACCTCAAAATTGCGTGACGTAGTTTGTGAACGGCCCCCTAGATCTCATAGTAATGTGGTCTCAATTTTTATCCGATTTTGGTCAAAATAAAGTTAGTGCAAGTAACATATCCATTTGAAATGTCAAGTTCATTGCTACGATAGTTTTAGAACGGTCACAAAGTTCCAATCTCATACAGACAGCAGACAATTGTACAGAGAGACGTCATCGAAAAACTGGTCAAGGCAACTTTCAAATTTATAATTCCGTTGTAAACGCCATCTCGGATTCTCGCACGATTACAATTTTTTTTATTATTAGATGTTATATTTTGAGAAAAACACATGAACTAAGTATATCTTAAAATGTTGTTTCATAATGTAACATCCATGTCACAACACATAACCACAAGCCAGATTTACATATAATAATTTTATATGTGTACCTACAACTCAACAACGACGATTCTTAATGATTTTCAGCCAAATCGGCCTAACAGAAGGGGAGAGGGGGAAGGTTTAACACACAAAGACCAATAACAGCCATGGTACTGAATGTATCGACACAAACTTTCATATGTGAATTCAAAACCCCATAAGGACGACACATCAATTTTCAACGGATTCGTAAGAAGGGGGGGGGGGGGGGGGGGGGGGCTCAAATCAAAAACCCCCAATAACTGCCAATGTAATATATGTATCGACATGAAGTTTAGTGTGAGGGTTTAAGAGCTCCTATGTAAGTCAACTGTTTATATTAGACTATTAGCGCAAACAGTCGACTGGTTTTGGCAGGGGAGCGAAAAGTTATTTGATTAATTCACCAAGGACTTTTTATATTTCAAAGAAGAAAATAATTTAATATGTAATCAATTAACGAAGCAGGTATATAAAGGTTACTGCTAATGAATATCATATAAACTTTATGAATAATAAAAACAAAGAAAAATTAATTTGTATCAATAAAGCTACGTCATAAATAAATACATTATTTATCACTCCTCCCCTCCAATACCCCTCGGGGTTCATCAAATTGTACCACATGGGGCGGTAGTTGGTGGTCATATCGCGGGAAATTGATGTCGACCGGAGGAGGGGGTATATAAATATTATGGGAGGGGGGAGGGGTTCCCCACCCGTCATGCCCCTGCTTCTTCATTAAGATACTCAAAATGTGAGTTGTGAAGAAACGAAACACATTTCACTCACAAGATAGAATGAGGACTGCAGTCGTCATGTCACACAACGAATGACGGGGAAATAAGGTTCGCTAACAAAACATGAAATTCCGTTGAAAACTGAGCATCGAATTTCTGACTGATTACATAACTCTCCTATACTTGGGGAAGTAGAAATAATAGGTTCCCCCTGTCAATTTGATATCGAACTGGCGTTACTGGATATAACAAAGTTCCGTTTTGGCAACCTTATAGCGATGTCCATTTTCATTTTAAACAAAAATGGAAATTTGATTGGCAGAAAAATTACGAAAGTAGTCAGGTGGAACAATTTTATAGATTACATAATCCTGACGATAGCCATGGTTTACAAACGTTTCCCCCCCATTCCTGGAGCTAGCCATGTTGCTTGGTTTACAAATGTTTCTGTCCCCAGAAGTTGGATCCGAGTTATGTGCAGCCTGAGGATAAAGCATGGTACTCATCAGCATGTCCTGCATCAAGTATGAGCCACTATATGTGCACTATAAGCGGTCTTCTAGGGAAGCTCTCTCCCACTTATCTGATTATTTTCCAAATCCAGGTTACACTTGAAGCTGTTGAAACGTATATAAGTTGTACTGGAATTACGGTTTGAGAATAATATTGAATAACGACTAATTATTATAGAACGATCGCTAATGGCGTGAAACTAAAGCCAAAAATAAAAAGAATACATTTTTCAGTTCATAAGTAATATATGAGGTGGAGAAAAATGTGAATTGTTCAAAATGCAGCTGACATTATGTTCTACTCAGAATCTGAAGCCAAAATACGATCTTCTTTGAAAATCTAACACTAAAACTTAACAATGAGGAAATAAATTGAAGAGATAGCTGTGGGCTATTTCATAAGAAGAACTGCAACATCTCTCGGGACAGAAAAAATAAAAATACTATATGAGTTGTCTCCAGTCGGGAGCAGCAAATATATCAAGGGGGGAGGATGGGTCACTTGGGGACTCCGTACAATTTTTTCTCTTTTCTTCTCTCAAACTTTGGCTACAAATGTCAAACTTTTGAAAGAAGCGGCACAAAAAGTAAAGTTTATCAAAGCACAAAGTTTGAAAGCAAAAACAGGGAGAACAGAGTCTGCTTTTGAAGAATGTGTCAAGTTTAGACTAATGGATACAAACGAGGTGACAATAGCTGAGCCAAGATGATATTCTAAACTAGCAGTGGTATCCCGCGTCCTACCACCATAATCAAAAAGGTTTGAGTTTTTTACAAAGCAAGTTGTCAAACCACGATGGTATGGTCTCTTGGGCCTCTGCGGCCCACGAGGCACCTCTAAAATATTTTTCTAAAGCAAAATATCATTACCTTAAAGCACAATAGCGCTATGTCCATTTTTTACGATTTTAAGAAAGTGATATCAATCGGCTGATGATAAGAAGCCTCATCAAGTGCACAACACTGCTTTGTCCAGACTATAATATAATTAAATAAGGATATCAGTTTGGAAAAAGCAGTATTGTGCACTTAATGAAGCGTCTTATCACCAACCGATTGATATCACGTTCTTAAAATCGTAAAAAATGGACATAGCACTATTGTGCTTTAAGGACCGATATTATATTTACCAATCTGATCTTGATATGGGACCTCCCCACTTCCACTTTCTCTTGCTCATTATTTCATGATATCTATCCTGCGGGGTTATCCCTATCATGAGCTTCACTGTGACTCTCATCTTAGTTCTGAGATGCCAAACTTCGCAGCCAAGGGTGAGGACAATTCCTGTGTCTATTAGACAATATAAAAATGTCTACCTCAGAAATATAAGTAGCTGATCCTAATGTAGTAGCGAGGTGAGGTGAGGTGAGATGGGGGTTAGAAAGGGCTTATAATGTGATGCACATTTGGGGCAGGGGCCTTACAGGCTAGCAAACAGAGCTAACAGATGACTTAATGAGGGCTGGCCGTCATGTTGCCAGCCTCATGAATCCCAAATGAGTCTACACCTCCCTCTAGAGCCCTTCTCTTGTTTTGATTGCCCAACTTTCTCGTATAACTCTCTCAAGACTTCCCAAATTGAAACTTTCTTGACCGGCCATTAAATACAACTAACTGCTCTTCCACCAGCCAAACTCTGCAAATGCAATTTAATTTCCCTACACATGGATATAGTTGTCACTGTTCTTCAAAGGAAATAGTAAGAGGTGCCAAGAAAAATATTCCTATGAACAATATATCTTGACTACTAAAAACCGAAAAATTTAGGACTCACACTGTAACAGCGGCGATGTATCGAGGCAATCAGGTGAAGCAGCGTATGCCATTGTAAAATATGGAATGCATTATTTTTTAATTAGGACATTAATTTTGGTTTAAATGAGAAAAAATGCTTTAATAATGATTTGAATTAAAATTTATAATATTTCTGTATTTATGAGAGAAAACTATCGTATTTAAAATCGACTAAAATAATTACTGGATCGAAATAAACTGAAAAGAAATATGATACTTAACATTTTTTTGCACAGTTACTGTGAAACTTAATAAAAAATAACGAAAAAAGTATGTTTTTTTTAATATTGTCTATTTCACAAAATACATATAAAATATGGGAGTACTTTCACATCTTTATATTTAATGTTGGACGATCCTTAAAAGGCCCTACAAATTTAGTGAAGGTACGTTTATCCCTTTTCCCGTGAAGCTCGAACGTACATATGTACACATATACATACATTGAACTGATGGTCTCTACATAACGTTGGAAACCGGCCGAGGCCCTAATATTTGAAGCTTGGGAATATGTAAAAAAGTTCTTAAAAAGTGGATATTTAGTGTGATGGTGGGAACGTTTTACACGGGCGATGAGAAGATTTAAAATGGCTTGATCATTAGCGAACATTAACTAACAGCTGAAGTGTCTCATAGCATTGTGTTTCCACACCTCTCTCACAGACTCTCGAGCATTAAAAATCTGAGTCTTTTTAAGAGATGCATTAGAGCAATCTCCCCTGCACTTTAAGATGAATACCAATTTAGAAGACAGGCCTTAGCGCATTCTAAACTTAATGGTAAAATGTCTAACGGTGTATAATCGTCAACATCTCAGGGTCTTCCTCGTGAAGTAACTATCTGTGATGACTAGAAACTTGCTAATTGATCCAGCCAGGCGAGGTCTCCACTTTGGCTTGGCTGCCTTCTGCTTCGTGTAACATCTGAATAACATTATTCCACAGGGGCCTTTTTCAGAAATATTGCATAAACTTCAAATAGACAAGAAGTCTATTGTTATAGGTCAAAATCCAACTATACCGGATTCGCTGAGAGGTTGTCGTGCAGAGGATGGAGCCAAAACCCATTGCTAAATACGTACTCATGTTGCGTGTATGTGTTTCATGTAGCGAATCAGCTTCATCAAAATTCACGGTCTAATACGTGTTTATTTATTTATTTATATATAATTAAATTTTTGAATCATCTTGAATCATAAAATTACTGGAAAGACTTCAACGGTTGATGTTTTATGTTCACAAAATGTGCTAATAACTGCCGTTGTAAATATTGTATCGACACAAAATTTCATATGTAAATTCAAAACCCCATAAGGATGACACCTATTAATTTGCTGCGGAATAAGATAAAGGAAAGTGGGGGTTTGGAGGGGAGCTCAGGATGTCTGCCGATGTAATGAATGTACTGAGATCTAAAAAATTACACACATTGTAATTACTAAAGTATTATAAAATTAATTATATTTATTTGTATAAAAACAGTGAAGTAACTAAATTAGTGAATAATTATATGAAGTCGCATTTTGTTTTAAAATGAACCAATGAGTGGAGGAGAACAAAAGACGACCATCAGCTGTTCTAATTAAAGTGGAAGAGTCTAAGTTGGGTTATGGAGGTGAGATGAGATGTGAAGCTAGGAGTGAGAAAAGTGTTTAGACTTAAGGTGTGGTGAACCAAAAAGGTGTGATATATCATTGAAAAAGATAGGCAAACAGGGTACTTTTATTTACTAATATATATTCATAATATATATGCCCAAAATATCAAAGAATTATAAATTAGTTGTAAGATTTATTTTTAAAAAATAATTTTATTTTATTTTTTTATTTTTCAATGTACTTCCCCAGAACGAATGAATCATTTAATAGAAATAAAAGACGTTGTCTTCCCACTGTTTTATTTATACCAGAACCGGTTTTCGACGCAACAGCGTCATCATCAGTGGTTCATCTATCATAGAATAACAAAATATACAAATAATAAAAAGTATAAATAATTCCTAAAGCATCAGGGTACAGAGTAAAATTATAAAATTTACTTACCCACCCACACAGCACAGCGGTTGGAAGATAACTGGCATAGCTCTAAGGGGTGGGGGAAGCCAGGTTCACTCACTCTCTCAACATGCAAAAACCATTCATTCTAATATCTACCATTCATTCTAATAAATACAATAAGTCTGTTGTTGTATTCATTAGAATGAATGGTAGATATTAGAATGAATGGTTTTTGCATGTTGAGAGAGTGAGTGAACCTGGCTACCCCCACCCCTTAGAACTATGCCAGTTATCTTCCAACCGCTGTGCTGTGTGGGTGGGGTAAGTAAATTTTATAATTTTACTCTATACCCTGATGCTTTAGGAATTATTTATACTTTTTATTATTTGTATATTTTGTTATTCTATGATAACCACCATTTTTTTGTTATTCTATGAAGACCACTGATGATGACGCTGTTGCGTCGAAAACCGGTTCTGGTATAAATAAAAAAGTGGGAAGACAACGTCTTTTATTTCTATTATAAATCTAGTCCCACAACATCTTACTATCAGATATGAATGAATCATTTAACCCGCACCCCATTTAACTCGCACTCCCTCCAAAACCAGTCGACCCTTTGAGCTAATATGCAATAGTCGTCTTGAATATTATATATTCATTACATCGGCAGTTTTAGGATTTTTGATTTGAGCCTCTCCTCTGAGTCGATTTGGCTGGAAAATAATAGGTGTTCTTCTTATAGCTGGGGCATACAGCTACTTCGTATATCTAGGGAAGTAATAATAATGTGGACAGTAACAACCATTAAATAATAATAAGAAAATGGCTGCCCTGCAGCATTATACCGATCTAATTGATTATTAATAAAGTGGACTTGGCTTTATGCACTATCAGCTCACATTTCTCAACTTTTCCAAAAACAATGTATAGAGAAATTAGTGAATTAAGATATGTGCTCTTTTACACAGAGTATCATATCGCTGAAAATAGTTGTGGCTGCTCCAAATAAATTATTTATGAAAAAACTAATAAGGTAATATTTCCTTATAATCTCGATATTACAAAATAATAACAAAAAACTTGTTTAATTTTCATACAGTCTAATTCCTGAAAAAATATATACTAAAAGTGTACCAGTTTCGGCTTCGACATCGACAATACCAAGGTCAAAAGTATAATATTTAAGTTATCTAGGTTGTCTTAACATAACATTTAATAATATGTACAATAAAATGAAAATAGAATAATACAATAAAGGAAGTTTAATAGTAAGAAATTAAACAAAAAAAAAGTAACTGAAGGATGGGGTTTATATTATTGACAACTCAAATCAGTTTTGAACACTGTGCTCACGATGGGGTAAGCCGAAACCGGAACACTTCATGAATATATTTTTATGAAATTAGACAATATAAAAATTCTTTGTTTTTAATCATTTTATTAGCTTTTCTTTATATCGACACAGATCACAGAATCGTATTCGGACAGTCTCGATATTTGATCAATGGGTTAAAAGTGTGAACGACGAGCTGTTAAAATTCATTACGCCCTCCTTTCGTATTAATTTCCAATTTGTTCATGGGGAAATGCGGAATTGTGATGAACCAATTTTTAAATTGGTGTGGACGATTCAAATATTGTTTGTATCTGTCGATAATAGAGCGATCGACGGTATATGAGGCGTAGAGAGGAGGGACACAAAATATTTCTCTCATCCGAATGAGTTGTGGAGCGGCAAATTGAACCAGAATGGAGATTCCAAGGGCAATGGAATTCAAAGAGGCGAGTGTAGGGACTGGGCGAGTGAAGTTGTGGATAAATAGAAGCAATCGGCCGTATATCATCTGTGGAAATACACCCTCTACCGCGCTCCACTGTCCCGTCACATAAAACTTCTGGCCACATTCAATGAAGATATTTCCTGGACATCACAGGACTTTCTTATACCAACCACGTTTCTACATCTCCCCCTCTCAAATTCATTTCATACTGACATTGTGTATGAAAGTAATGTATGTTGGCATTAGCAGTTTTGTGTTTCTTAAACTTCTCTGGGATGTTCCACTTTTTGTTGTTTCCGGCATTTTTTCCTCCAGAGGTGTCTTCTTTTTTTCTTTTTTTCCTTCGTTGGACAATATTTCGGGACAATTGCAGGTCCCTTCTTCTGGTCACTATGAACGTTCATAGTGACCAGAAGAAGGGACCTGCAATTGTCCCGAAATATTGTCCAACGAAGGAAAAAAAGAAAAAAAGAAGACACCTCTGGAGGAAAAAATGCCGGAAACAACAAAAAATTAGCAGTTTTCCTTGCTTCATTGTTGAGCATGATTCTGAGAATGACTTTCTTCTATCCAGTAAGTATGAATTGATTTTAGAAAGGGAGGGGGGAGTGATCTGTACAAAAGTGGTTGGTATAAGAAAGTCATGTTAAGCTATGGCCACCTCACATATTTTCTTTTTCTTTATTTTGTAACCTTTTTAATAAAAAACTACCAATAAAGAAAAGATATTTTAAAATTCTAGTTCTGCATTACAATTTAATTATTTATTAGTAATATATCCAATGGAAATGGGGGCGCCGGTAGCACAGAGTTAGCGTGCTTGCTTACTGAGCTGAAGATCACGGGTTCGAAACCCGACCTCTTAGATGTTTCATCTGGGAGGTGAAAAATCTTGAGCACGTCGTCCTTCGGTTGGGATGTTAAGCGATGTTGTCGAGCTTGTACGATGTCAAATACTCGTTACCCTAGAGATGATTAGAAATTTAGGGTAGGCAAAATTTAGATCTCCCACAGTAGACACGGGCTCATGTACACTTGAGCGACGAAAGAGCGCGCTGATAGGCGATATGACCGCCTAGTCAAATCTGAGGACACCAAGCGATTGGACATTTAATGAAGAACAATTTTGATAAAAAACAATTTTTCAATAGATTAACAATGTTCGTTTAAAACCACCAAACGTAAAAACAAATGCCTGTTAGTAAAAACAAAGCTGTGGGCATATTCAATGAAGATATTTCCTGGACACGTTAGAACATAGGGCGGTATGAACGTGAACGATGTAAATGTTGCAGAACATGTCATCTGATAAAGGTCATATAACCTATGGGCATATTCAATGAAGATATTTCCTGGACACGTTAGAACATAGGGCGGTACGAACGTGAACGATGTATATATTGCATCTCCAATCTGATAAAGGTCATATAACGTATGGGCATATTCAATGGAGATATTTTCTGTACACGTTAGAACATAGGGCGGTATGAAACTGAACGATGTAAATGTTGCAGAATCCTGTGATAAAGGTCATATAACCTGTGGGCATATTCAATGAAGATATTTCCTAGACACGTTAGAACATAGGGCGGTACGAACGTAAACGATGTAAATATTGCATCTCCAATCTGATAAAGGTCATATAACGTATGGGCATATTCAATGGAGATATTTTCTGTACACGTTAGAACATAGGGCGGTATGAAACTGAACGATGTAAATGTTGCAGAATCCTGTGATAAAGGTCATATAACCTGTGGGCATATTCAATGAAGATATTTCCTAGACACGTTAGAACATAGGGCGGTATGAACGTGAACGATGTAAATGTTGCAGAACATTTCCTCTGATAAAGGTCATATTTCAAATATATATATATATATGTATTATGAAACTTAGTAAAGCCGCCTTCGGAAGAGAATGGGGGTGGTTGGGGGGGGAGGGGGGGGGGGTTGGAAAAGGGAAGAGGGGTTTGGAAAGGAGATTCCGAAATCCTAGGCTATTACAGGGAGGGTGACTGGGTCTCTAAGTGAAATAGGACCTGGGGAGGGGAGAGGACCAGATCTTTCCGCACGACCAGCCCGGAGCTCCAAGCTCCAGCACACACACACACTCCATCAACATATTTATTGATTCGTTACATAATTCAATGGTAGAGGGCAGTAAGTGCCATTACCTCCTCCTTTCAGACCCCTTTTAGTTTTCTCTCTGCTTGACTTAAATACTAACGCCTTAGTCAATAGGTTTTTCAACTCTTCAAACACCACTCCAGAGAGCAATTTGTGACGTTTATTGTCTGGAGCAACTTTAGCTTTGTACTTTTCCAGCTATCAGAGAAATTATACAATCGGTCAGAAATTATATGCTAGTTCCAGTTCTCACAAGAATTTCAAGTTTTGAAGAAAACTGTCTAAGGCCGGCCACACACGTACAGTTTTAACTGACAGTTTTAACTGTACAGTTATAACTGTCAGTTAAAAGTGTACGTGTGTAGAATTTCAGTCTCAGTTCAACTCAACTGTACAGTTTAACTGAAAAAAATAAAATTTCAATATTTTAAACTGAAAGGATTAACTGAACTGAGTGTGTATGGGGGTTCAACTGTACAGTTCTCAGTTCAATTTTTGTCGAGCGAGAGTGCGTATCATGTCGCGTAAACAGAACCAAGTGATGGTTGATTTCATTGCAATATGTAGATCTGAACCTTGCCTATGGCACGTTAAATCTAGCGAGTATTATGACTGCGCCAAAAAAGATGCTACCTACAACAAGTTAGCGAAGAAGTTACAAGAACTAGAACGAGGTGCGACAAAGAAATCTGTTGTGACAAAAATAAACAGCTTAAGATCTACTTTTCGCAAAGAAATAAATTTATGTGGGAAGATAAATTTCGTGTTTGTAACCACTTCTTTTAACACTGTTTACGCTTTTTCTTTTTTTTTAAATTACAAAAAGTAAACCGAGCGCGGCCAAATCGTCCCGCTTGTTCGAATCCATGGAAAAAAACTGAAGGATTGAACTGTACGTGTGTGTACATCTCAGTTCACAGTTAAATCTGACAGTTATAACTGTACAGTTAAAACTGTACGTGTGTGGCCGGCCTAAGAAAACATGTCAGTGTGTCTGTGAAATGATGCCTCCTGATAGAATGAATGTATCGACACGAAATTTTATTTGTGTTTCCAGAACCTCACATGGCCAATCAATACTTATTGATTTTCAGCCAAATGGACCGAAGGGAAGAGAGGGACTACGGGGGGAGGGAGGCTTAACACAAAATCCTTATAATTGCCGTTGTAATGAATTTAATGACCTAAATTTCTGCTCAACTGTTGACTGGTTTTGGAGAGGGAGCGAAAAGTTAATAGATGAATTCTTTCTGAGGAAGTACATTGCCGGTGATTCACCGACGTCGTCCTTTTATGGCAAGAAATGTTTTATCCGCCTCGCTGAAAATCTCTGTTTAGCTGAACCTCTAAAGCTATAGTTACATCAACACAATGGAACCTGCCCTTCAACCTTTTGTAAATCTGCCTCAGCTCCCTTATCTGTGTAACATTCTGGCCTTCTTATCTTTACAATGCCAATATATGACATTACCGGAACTATGAACAAGCGTACCGAATGTTGAACTTTATTTCAAAACTAAATTAAGTATGCGATACATTTGTCTTAATTTTTGACATTTTTTCATAATAAAGTGTCGGTGCATCACTGGCTATGTTCTTCCCCAGCAAGAATTACTTCAATCGACCGTTTGGGCTATAAGTCAATATTTGTCTCACATGAATCCTCCTGAATCCTCATACGCCCCTCTGGTCCCTCCCTTCGACCGATTTTGGGGAAAAGTAATAGGTGCCATACTTATGGGGTTTCAAATTTATATGTAGAATAACGGCAGTTATTAGACGTTTTTTGTTAAGCCTTCCTCTAATCCCCCCTTCTCTTTGGCGGATTTGGCTGAAAATAAATAGGTGTCGTTACACCAGGTCAGGTTACACATATACAATGTTTTGTCGATATATTTATTTTATCGGGGGTTATCGTGTTCACAGGCACAGACATACTTTTTTTTTCAGTTTTGGAATCAGGTGGTCGGAAGACATGAAATTCCGCATCACATTTTTGACTGATAACTTCGCCAATACTTCGTATAGTTGGAGAAGAAAAATCGAATGCTTCATTTCTCTGAGAAAGAAATAATTGCTTATGTTTGATCAGGAGATTTGAGGGGTGTTGTTATAGTCCCAAAGTCCCATTACTCCCCTTTACCCCTCGATCTCCCCTGATCAAACGTCTCCAATTATTTGTTTCACAGAGTAAAGGAATATTGGATTCTAGTGTAGTCGAAAATGTCAAAAATCCAGGCACTTAGCGAGTCTGAATGTAGAGGGCGCCAGCGATTCAGGTTTTTGAGATCAAGATCGCAGGTTTGAACCATGTGGAAGCACTTAGGTTTTTTTATCTGACAGGTAACAAAACCTTGAGCCTGCCGTCCTTTGGAGTAGATCTTCAATGGTTCTATTGAGACTGTGCGATCGCTAACAAGGAAGGGATAAGGACATTGAATGCTTAGGTCCCTAGGTCCAACCAGTATATCTAACATTCAACAACAGTAAACAAGAGAGCAATGTCCTATTACTTATTTTTACTTTAGTAAATAACTTAGTAATAATAAAATATGACTATTTCCATTCAACATGAAATGTATTTATAGATGCAGCTAATACCATTAAAGAAAACCCAGATAAAATACCTTGAATACATGTATATATTCATAAAAAAATATAACAGATCAAGTCGGAAAAAGAAAAGAGACAGTATAAAGTATGAAGATGACAGATATAAAACAGATAACAGCGGGTAATAAATATTTCCAGGGCTGCCTGGAGCGGTTTAAATACTTTATGGCTCACGAATATAGATCTATCCTGTGTTACAGAGCCACTTTCTGAAGGAAATAAGATATCTTCCAGAGTCAACAAGAACACAGCTTATATTTTATATATACACAAAACCTTTAGTTTAAAACCAATGAACACAGACAATACCCATTTTAGACAATGCACAAAAAGTTAGTTATTATGACATGCCACAAGGTCATATCGCCTATTACCAGAGCGCTCTTTCGACGCACTGCTGGACATGAGCCCAACTCCATGGGAGTCCTAATTTTTGCCTACCCTAAATGTTTGGGCCAACCGATCATTATTAAATTATGTGAATCTTAGCTTGAGAGAGAGGGCCGGAAGTGGCATCTGAGGTGAGACAGTGCCAGTCGCTATAAAGACACGACAGTGTTACGAGTGTTTTTCGTCCATTTTTATTTGTGTAAAACTTTTATTCTCATTCGGTTTTATTGGTTTAATTTTCCATTATTTATACTCGAGTTTTTATAAATTGTGTTTTCAATTCATTACTCGTATTTGACAAGTACACATTTCTTCCTATGGCGGACACCTCTCAGAAAAGAATGGTTCCACAACTGTACATGAGCCCGACTCTACATTGGGAGATCTGAATTTTGCCTACCCTAAATTTTTATTCATCTAGTGTAAGGAGGGGTCTTTAACTAGTACCTGACATCGTACAGATTCGAGACCATCGTTTAAGTTTATTTTATCTCCCAGATAAAATAAAGTAAGGGCCTCGGCCGGGTTTCTAACCCACGATCGTGAGCTCAGTAAGCAAGCACGCATACTATTGAGCTATAATGTGGAAATCCAATACACAAAAATAAATACACTATTGGAAACCATGGAAACGAAAGGTACGGTTCATGTGTTGACACAGAAAGGTTCCAGGATATTATTCCCCCGGGGAATACTCATGGAAATAAATGATATTTTTCTTTTCTTTTTTTTCTAAATTCTTTGTATACATATACATATATCGAAACCGATAAACTATATGTATATATTTTTGTGACATTGGACAATATAAATATTAAACAAGTTCCTTGTTTTTATTAGTTTCCCACTATATCGACACATATCGCCAAATTATTATCGCCAAAACATTCGAAGTCTCAATTTAGGAAGAACAGACTTTTAGTAAACTTATTTATAATGTTTTCACTTTTGCCGTCCTTGAAACTTAGCATCCTCCCCGATAAATCTCCGTTTAGCTGAACCCCATTTTAATGTTACAACACATTTTTTTTATTTTTGGAATCAGGGGTCGGAAAACATAAAATTCCGATGGAAACTCTAAATTCTGACCAATTGATAACTTCCCTGTATAGCTAGGGTAGTTTTAAATTGAGAGGGGGGGGGGACACTATTATTTGAAAAAAGTATGAGGTACTCAGTATGATACTCAGACAATATTAACAAAACTTATCTCCGTACTTTATAATAAGCTTTTCATAATTGGACTAACACCTTACAATAAAGTTCAGTACTTTGGCAGCTACTAACTACTACCTTTAATGGGATCCTCTTATTCAGGATTTTATTTATAAAAGTTTTCAGTATTTCAGAAAATTCTCACATAAAAAAAGTTGTTTCAATACAAAAATATATAAATACAAGACTTACTTATAGGTTCTATCTCGAATCGGAGGACATGTAGGCGGTTGGAAAATTAATTGGGGACATTTATGGTAACTAACTGCTTCCATATGACTAACAATTTTCGTTTAAATCGAGCGAACGTTTAAAAAAAAAAATTTCAAAACGGTTTTTGGCATGAATCTCGCAAGTAGGGCGACCTGCCAAAAATCGTATTTCTACAACTTTGAATTGAAGAGATATTTGATTAGGGTATAAATATGAGTAGTATCTTGTATAATGTACCTAAGCCCCGAAGTAAAATGGTGTTGAGATCTAACAATAAGTTAGCACATGTGACAACTATTCCTCAAATTTTAAGGTCATTGCTACAATTCTTCCTGAGCGCTCACAAAGTTTCAATCACTCGTAAGTAGGTACACAGACAGATCAATGCAAAACCTTGATTTGGGATTTTCGCACGATTACAATTATTGTATTATACGTACGCTATATTAGGAAGTTAGGAGCGTTGGGTAACTTCATCTATCATTCTTCTGACTTCCTCTGCTATACGAAATTATGTATTCGATATTGAATTTTCACCGGAATTTCATGTTTTCCGATCCTCTGGTTCCAAAAAAAAATTAAAAAAGTCGTCGGTGCATCGATGCACTTCTCCGGCACGAATTAACAATTGTTTTCTTTCACCCTCTGAAATGTATCAACCATCGATTTGGTTGAAGTAGGCTTATTCAAAGAATTTTGAACCATACTGAATTTTTTGCTCATAATACGAGCAAATACAAATAGAAATGTCGATACAAATATATCGAATGTGAAAAACACCACTTCTTAGGAGAGTTAATAAACAGTTTCAAGGTTCATTCAAAATCAGTGCGTATTGTCAAACTTTTTTACTCATGTCATTATACGTGGTATTATGCCTTATAGATGACTCTATAAGAATTTTATCGAATTATGTATCTTAATAGACCGAAAACGAAAAATGCGTTTTTTTCACATCCGATACTTTGCATTTGTATCGACGATATATTCATTGCAACAGCAGTTACAGAGGTTTCTGTGTGAAGCTCAACTTCCTCTGGCTGAACATTAATAGGTGTCGTTCTTATGGAGGTTTCGATTTACATATGTCTTGTGTCAATATATTAATTACACCGGCAGGTATTAAAGTTTTTGTGTTAAGCCCTCACTCCCTTTACGTTTGGGCAAAAAAAAACTAAAAAACTAAAGTTGTCGTCCTTAAGGGATGCTGCATAGACATATTAAATGTCGTTGTCTACCGGGAGTTATCGTGTGCACAGACCCATAATATACAAACAAGAGAAATATTTTATAAATTTCTTGAACTATTTTTTTTTTTTTTCCTTTATTGGGTGGCACTTACTCCCTGAGGGGGGTCGGTCACTTCACCCTATCTTCGTTAGGGAATGGGTAACCTCCTCCAGTTTAAGATGGAAGAAAACACTATTCAAATGCCAACGTTTCGATATATTTTATATCATCATCAGGGCCTATGAACATGGGGGGGGGGGGGGGGGGGGAATCAAGATTAGAATCACAAATAAGCAAAAATTTTTGTTTATTGGTGATTCTAATCTTGATTTCCCCCCCACGTTTGTAGGCCCTGATGATGATATAAAATATATCGAAACGTTGGCATTTGAATAGTGTTTTCTTCCATCTTTGACTGACCCTTAATATGCCTACAATTAGAATCTACAGTCGCTAATCAACATCTACTTCTCCAGTTTATTTACAATATACAATATTTACATGATGCTATGGACGGCCGTGGACCGGCTCGATGGCTACGGTCCATGGTCGTCCTTGGTTTTCGGCGTTTTATACCGAGCAAGCTCGGGATCTTGTCGGGGGTTCTTTTCTGCTTGCTTCCCTAAGCCGGTGGCAGCCGCCGCAGCGCCTGTCGGCAATTTCTTGAACCAGGAGCCGAAAATCATGAAATTCCGGCCGATTACTTAACTACCCCTACACTTCGTAAAATACCGTGAGCATTGTTCGAGTGGATTAGAACTATTCATTCAACATTTTGCACACAAAGGATGGCACACTTTTCTTTCACACGATAATTAAAAGTTTCAGTGGCGTGAGCTTCATCTTGCGTGTTTTTTCATCGTCAATTCTATTCGAGTTTCCTGTTTAAGGAGTTGTGATTTTTCACGAAGCATCTTCCGGTCACGAGAGTCAATTTTTCAAGTTAACGGCGTATGCTTAAAAATGTTCATTGTTTAATTACAAAATTTTGTTTTGTATAAGTTTTAAATTAGGAAATGTGATGAAGGATGGGGTCACAGTTCAAGAAATCATCGTTGGTTTGGGAAAATGAAAATACTCTTTGAAAAATGTACTTCCCCAGCAAGAATTAATTAAGTTTACGCTCTCTCTCAGAAATCACACAACCGTTCATGCTAAAAATCAATACGACATTTTATTATATTTTTTAATTAATTTAACCAATGAGAATTCCTAGAATGTTTTAGCTTTCAGAAATTCTATTACCTACATACAGGGTGGCTCAGATAAGCGGGCCACAAGTGAAATAACTCCTAAACGGTTAGAGATATCAAAATTGTGCATAGGACTAAAGTTGTAGCACTCACCAAGAGCTATAGTATGGCGTCCTCGAAAAGACAAAAATGACCCTTTCAATGGCTCAAAGAGCCCTTCGAAGGGCGGGGTTCCCTTTTGACCCTTGAGTTTCATTGCATTTTATTAAAGTACTAAACAAACAAGGAAGAACTGTGCAAACAGATTTTTGACACGTCAAGTGATTCTCGGACGTTTTTCTTATACTGAAGTTAGTTGGAATTTAATAACTTCAGAATAAGAAAACGTGCAACTTTAAACGTTTTTTCTTCCAAGAACTACTTGACGTATCAAAAATCTGTTTGCACAGCTATTCCTTGTTTCTTTAGTACTTTAATAAAATGTAATGAAACTTAAGGGTCAAAAGGAAACCACACCCTTCGAAGGGCTATTGGAGCCATTAAAATAGTCATTTTTGTCTTTTTAAGGACGCCATACTTTAGCTCTTGGAGAGTGCTACAACTTTAGTTCCATGTACAATTTTGATATCTCTAACCGTTTAGGAGTTATTTCACTTGTGGCCCGATATCTGGTATATCAGATATGAGATTGGGTCAGTCAGCTGTTCTATGGATTGTGTTAGTGTACAGTGATCAGTTAGTGATTTGACATGCAAACAGTTGCTTTCAGTGTTTACTTGAGACAATTTTCTAATATCGATAGTAATATGTTGTGGGGTTTTTGACTGAAAGTAAACAGATTTTAATAAAAACTCCATCAAAAAAATAGGGTAATAAGATAATATTAAGGTTGCAAGATACTTGTCACGGGACATTTTAGATCCACAACGAATATATGAAATGACCTACTGACAAATATAAATGGTTCAGTTCGTAACAATATTTAGTAAATCTAAATGTTAAAGCGTTAACGGACGGTTCGCCCTGAGTAGCCATCTCTGGCGGAGAGTTGCCCATTGCAAATCTAGTTGTTGGGGGGTGGAAGTTTGGAGGCAAGTGGCCCTGCTCAAATTAAACTTTTTATTAGTCCCAAGATAGTCTGTCAGTGCAAGTTTGTAGCAAGTCCAGTAACAACGTCTATTGTTTCAAGTTAGTTCGGCAAACCATTAACAAGCTCCATTGACAGAAATTCTGTTTGGGTCCTCTGGGGAGGGACGACTCAACTCCCTCAATGAATCCTCCCGAACCCTCTGTCCGAATGTATTCCGTTATTAATCGGATTTCTATAGAGATGTGTTCCTAAATGGAATCCTTCAACCATATTCCAACAATAGTTTACAAGTTATTGTTCAATGTAAAGATCTATGATCAGGTCACACATTGTGGGGCCCCACTTAAGTTGTCGCCTCCACTTACGACGCTCCTCCTCCGATTTGGCTGAGAACCAATAGGTGTCTTTTTACTTTTATTTTTATTTATTCTACAACCTGTACAAAAACAATAAACATAAGAATTGGCTTGAGAATAAATGATAAAACAATAAATAATACCAAATATTTAAAACAAATAATAGGGAGTGAGAAGTAATAAAGAAAGGAATATGTACAAAATAGTAGCAATTATATAGAAAAAAAAACAAAGTATAAATACATATAAAAAAATAACAATAATTAATACAAAAAGGCATAGTGAGAAGTTGTGTATGTAGAAGCCGAGTGAGCTATGTTCAGTTTATTGAATATGTAAATGGACGAAATTACAAAACTTTAATTAACTATTGCAAAGCCGCCTGGAATTATATATTTGAGCTGGTTTCAGAGTTTAATTATTAATGATATATAAACAGTAAGATATTTTTTTTATTTTTATTTTTTGTTAGTTTTTTTAAAGGATCATTTAAGTTAATTTTGTAAATTACTGCACTTGTATTTGTATTTGAATTTTCTTATTTTGTCACTTTTATATATGTGTGAGTAGAAATAGAAGAGATAACCCCTCAGACGGTCAATTTGAACATGAGTATTGTGATGAGGGAAACCTCGAAAGCCGGCTAGCTAGTACTACCAATAAAAATCTGTGAGAGGTTAGACTATCTTATATTTGACATCCTGTGAAATAATCACTTCGCTCTACATCAGCCATCTTCATATTAATGAGTATTGTCGGTCAATATTATTATTATTATTGCACATTTGTAAAAATAAAAAGAAATAAAGACTATTATTATTATTATTATAATTAATAAAAAAATGTATACTTTGAGATTGTAATGATAAAGATTTGGCATAAAAATTATTGTGGAAGAAGAGGTTCGTGGAACTTGGAAAAAACTGGATCGTGTTCACAGACAGGTCTGCAAACCGACTAGGAAGAAGGGTGTTGGATTTGGCGTATGTATGTCTGTTTGTTACATCTAGAATAAGAAATAAACCCATTTTGAAGAAACAAGAACAGATGTATTCTTTATAATCTCACGCCATCAATTTAATATCTCAAATCAAACAGAGTGAAGTCGACATTCTGAAAGATTGGCTTCAAGGTAGGCTAATATATGACTCTCGAGGACGAAGAAAATCAGACTTACATTTGAAAACTGACATAATTGCAGAGATATTGTGAAATAATTCAAATGGACTTGAAAATAAAATAAAACTGGTTTATTTAATATGTTGTCTAATTTCACTAACTATATATACATGGGAGTACTTTCGGTATTTCTACCATCCTCAGCCAAAAGCATAAGAGATAAGACTCCTAAGATAGTCTTATCTCTTATGCTTTTGGCTGAGGATGGTAGAAATACCGAAAGTACTCCCATGTATATATAGTTAGTGAAATTAGACAACATATTAAATAGACTTACATTTGTTACAATGTAACAATTCTTGCATATTTTTACAAAGATAAAGTAATTAAATATCTACAAATAGAAGGAAAACAAAATTTTTGTACAGAAAAAATTAATCAAAGTTATTCTAGTCCCATGAAAACGGCTAGACACTCAGAAAGTATGCTATACGGAGAGATAGATCTTGTCCGCACCGAAGAGACATAATCTGGGTAAAGAGGTGAACATATAATTAACGAAAATAATCACACGATACATGAGCTGGCTCGTCTAAGGTCGGGTAGTCCAGTTTTTATTTTTTTTAAATTATATTTTAATCACTTTCTTCGGTTTGAAATTGTGAAAAAATCGAGATTCAAAGGAATTTAGCGTTCCAACGTCCCCTAAACATGATTGGACCATTTCTTCGATGATGTGGATGGAAATTTGTGTGCGCTCTTAATTCTGAAACGATAGTAGCAATCAACTTGAAATTTGAGATGCAGATGTCACATGTGCTAACTTAGAATCTCATCTTGAAGGGCTACCTTACTAGGATAGGCGCGGAAGACGTGTGAGGATGTAGACAATCTCCGAGAATCACAACAGACTAACGACGGGTTATCGGATCTGACTGATCAGTAAAGACGTTGATGCGGTGTTGAACCACATACCCGTCTTTATAGCCATATAAACAAGTTTAGAGTACTTATTCAGCTTCGGTTAGCAGGGAAAAAGGGAAGACGGATTTTTATAAGAAACGAAAAACATGAGTTCTCTCCTGAGATTAGTTGTGGGTTGTGTTCTCTGAGGGATGACGTGGCCCATTTTCTGATAGGCTGCCATCTATGCCATGATTAGAGAACAATACCTGGATAGCTATTTGGGAGGTGTTCCGGTAGATGTCTCTCAGCAACAGGCACACCTCCACAACTTACTAATAGTCTCAGATGAACAGAAGCTTCATCGTATTTACTTGTTTGTCCTAACAAGCTTAAAGTTAAGAAAAACTCTGAAAGACTAATGTTACCTATGGCTTTATTTTAATTTAACCTTTTTATTAATATATAATTATATTTTATTTTAGTATAAAGAAGTCATTGTTTTGCTAGTTAATATTATCTGCTTTGTTTTATTTTATTTTATTCCTTATTATTCAGAAATGTCAAACTCCTTGCTGTAAGATAATTATTTATAAGCAACAAAGTTATTCATTCATTCATGCTAACTTACTTCAATCTGATTAGATTTTTTTCCAAAATCGGACGAAAATTGAGACCAAGGGGGGAGGGGGGGGGGGGGGGGGGGCTGAGGCGGAAACCGGAAAAGTAAAATTGTTCCTGTTGCATTCTTTACGTAGATAGTTATTAGCGTTTTCTAGTACAATCCTTCTCATCCTTATCATTTCTTTTTTTTCCCATCCGTCGATTCGGCTGAAAATTTAAATGCATACTCCCCATGAGGTTTTGATCATATAAAATTTCATCTGGATAAATACATTATATGCGTTGTTATTAGGTTTTTTGTGTTGAGCCCTCCTTTAATCTCCTTCTTCCATTCTGTCGATTTGGCTGAAAATTCATATGTGTTGTCCCTACGAGATTTCGGATTTACACATACAATTTCATGTTAGTTATTATGACTTATGTCCGGGCTTTAACTATGAGGTCATATCGCCTACTACCAGAGTGCTCTTTCGTCAGTCTGGTGGACAGGAGCCCGACTCTACTGTGGGAGTCCTACATTTTTTCTACCTAGGTTAATTCATTTGGGTTAGGTGTCTTTAACAAGTACCTGTCATCGATCAGGTTCCAGACCATCCGAAGGACGTCTCCGCCTCGATCAATACAAGTTACTTCAGGAGGGACAGACATTTATTACATATGTATATGTAAATTTTAAATTGCAAACAAAGAAGAAAAAAACAAGAGAACATAAGAGATAGAAAGATGTGGGATGAGATACATCAAATTAAACAAGAACATGTCTTACCTCCTTGGATACAAAAAAAAGTTTAATGTAGAGTTTTGATATTTTTGTAATATATTTTCCCATATGCATAAATCCTCCATTATGTTAGTGTGCAGAACTTAACTTAGCTTCGCCCACTTCCCTCATAAATTTGTGAACTAGTTCAACCTCTCAATGAATCCAGTAGGGGTTAATACACAACACACAATAGGGAATATGACAGAAGGCACATTGTGTTACTTGCAATTTTATACGATATATTTGGTACAAATTTTCAGATACATATTTTCAGTACTGTTGGTTGAAAAGATAATTGTCGCTTATCTCTTGATCAGTGGGACATCATGTATGTAAATATCAGCTATTATATTGTTAGGGTGCATCTAGCACAAGTGCAACATCACCCGTCGATCGAACGTTGAGGGAGCTCGGGATTAGGATAGGACAAGTGAGGCTATGATGCGTTTGGAGCAAAGCCCAGCGGGCGATCAGTCTGTAGCGATTGGTGGTTGTCCACAGCCCGTCATACTGTTGTCTTTGTTCCATACAGGAACAGACAAACCGGCTGAACACTCTGGACACTGGTCACCAGCTGCCACAGGTCCAGGACTAAATGTTCTGCAGTGTCGATGCTCCACAGTTACTCGCTGTAGTGTGGATTATTTATTATATATTCAGCCCCGTGTAGACTCACTCACCATGTCTGATATTTCACATTAAATTTTATGTTGACACATTTATTACAATGTCAATTATTGGGGTTTTCTGAGTTGAGCCGCTCCTATGATCTTCCTCTTCTTCTCTTCTGTCGAATCCACTGAAAATTAATGTGTCGTCTTTATGGGATTTTGAATTCACATTGAAAAGTTTGTATCGATTCATACATTACAGCTCAACTCAAAAACCCCAATAATTGCATAATATTTCGACATGAAATTTCAAATTTAAAGTCAAAACCCCATGAGGAAAATACCGTTATGTTTCAGCGAAATCAGCCAAAGGGAAGGGTGTTAAAGAAGGGGAGCAACTCTAAACCCCTAATAACTGCCGATGTAATGAAGTTATCGAGACAAAATTTATAATGAGGTTTTAGGACCCTCCTAATTGATTATTAACGCAAACGGTGGACTAGCTATGGAGGGAGAACGAATCGTTAGTTAAATAATTAGCTCTGGGGAAGTACATTGATACACGCTTTCCTCGAACCGTTAGACATATCCGACATCAGGACAGCCCTTTTGAACGCCCTCAACTGCCTCCATAGGCGCCCTGTTGGGGCGCCGCCCACCTCTCCATAGCCTCAGACTCGATATTAAGCCATCATATAATTAATACATCAGACTAACAGCTTAGTCTACTCTGTAGTATTACTTGCATTAAACGGCCCATTAATGCTAATCTCAGAATTCCTAATCTGTCCAATATGCACTCCTATTATTAATAACAATGCTTACAGAGCCAGTAGTATAGATTACCTGGGTGCCACGTAAGTCACTGTCGGACTATCAAGTGGGACCTTACGTTGTTCCAAAGGATTGCTTGGCTTACGTCACTTTGGTTCGGTTGAAAAGAGGCATTTGAAGTTAAAGGAGCTATCTAGATAATCATTACAATGCAGTCTACAGTCTTAGTACACAGGATGGGACATCACAGTCTACAGTCTTAGTACACAGGATGGGACATCACAGTCTAATGTTAACTTAAATAAATATAATAAATGTCTTGGTCTAATGCTCACTGATACCCGGATACCTAATTTCATGAATTTACACGAAAAATTACCAGTTTTTCAACCATTAAGCTAAGCGCGCACTAGGGCGGCACGGCACGGACGGGCGGCCGTCACGGCAATTTAAAAAAATTAATATCATTGAATCAAATGTGTATGAACTCACTTGGTCGGTACGGCCGGCCGGACAGGGCTTCCGCCGTTTTAAAAAGTCGGCGAGGAAGAACTTCAGGACATTTCCGAAAGGCCGTACCGATGACTCATCGGCATTTCTGGGGTAGTGAGCGCGCCCCTCCGGCGGGCGCCTTGGAATTGTTTGCCACGTCATCCTCATGACAGATTGACAGTCAGTTGAGTTCTACCCTTCTACAAAAAGAGATGGATGTGTCCAAATTGATTATATTAGTGCAAAACTATCCAGAAATATTTAACATGCGCCACCCTGAATATTTCAACAGTAGCAGACGGGAAAATATATGGGAAGAGATCGGTGGACTGATGAAACAGAATGGTAAGTAACTTGAAGTATATAAGTAATAATAATTTTTAGTATTAGTAATAATTAATATTATGTATAATAATTTTTAGTTGTGTACATTGATGGATTGTCACTCTCACACTTATAACTTTCCTTACCCTGCACTGTAGGTAAAGAAAGTATTTTGATCCGTCAAAAAATTGAGAATGCCGTTTTCAATGGATTTACACGTTTTAGGGTCCCCTGAGTCTTTGATTTCGACGAAATCGGCCATTCCAGTGGTTACAATTATAATCATTTTTAATTGAACATGTGAAGATAACACTGTTCAATAATATTGGATTTAAATATTTAATAATTATTAGGTTAGGTTTTATGACTCATGCCCGGGCTTTAACAGCGAGGTCATATCGCCTACTACCAGAGCGCTCTTTCGTCACTCTGGTGGACATGAGCCCGACTCTACTGTGGGAGTCCTAAATTTTGCCTACCCTAAATTTTTTATTCATCTAGGTTAGGGGTGTTTAGCGAGTACCTGACATCGTACAGGCTCGGGATCATCGCTTAACGTCCCATCCGAAGGACGGCGTGCTTAAGTTTATTTTACCTCCCAGATAAAATAAACTAAGGGCCTCGGTCGGGTTACGAACCCACGACCTTGAGCTCAGAAGTCAAGCACGCACCACTGAGCTACCGGCGTCCTCAAGACACCTATTGATTTTTTATCAAATTTGGTTTCAGAGGGTGAGCGAAAACGAAAATTCGCGCAGGAAAATGAGGACCTTTCTGGAAAATGAGGACCTTTCTGGAAAATGTATATACCTACCTACGAGTTGGTCACGAGCCGTGACAGTGAACACTTCGCCTCCACGATTTTTCTTTATTTCAATAAAAATAAGTGAAGGATTCCTGTAAAATTTTGTGTGGTCAGTAACCCTAACAAGTTGCCTCCGGTACTCCGAGTTGAAATGGCTCAAACCCCCCTACCGCCGAAACTACCTTCTAGGCTCCTTCCTTTTCCTAATGCTTAAATCCAAAGAACCCTACTACCTCTACCAAATGTTTCAATTCCAGTCCTCTGTCCACCAAAGACACACCAGATCCCGTCCTTCAGACCTCTTCATCCCCTCCCATCGCTCCTCGGCCTTCCACAATTCATTCCTTGTCCAGGCCTCCTCTCTCTACAACTCCCTGCCTCCCCCAATCCGTCACTCTCCTTCCGTGGCTTCCTTCAAGTCCTCACTATTCCAATTTCTCTTCACTAAACAATTGACCCCCCCCCCCCCCCCCCCCCTTTTCATCTCTCCCCCGTATTCTCTAATTCGTCAGCCTCAATTATCTAAACATTCAAATTACTTTTCCCTTTTTTTTCCTCTCTTTTTTGTCTTTGTCATTCTCTATTTTTATTATATTTCTTTTATCATATTTCCTAAATTATTCGATCATAATCAATATTATTCCTTTTTGGTTCCTTTGGTAAATTAATTGGTATTATTCCTTTGGTAAATTGATTATTATTAATAGTAAACATTGAATCTTCTACATTTGTGCCAGGTACCATTTTTCTTAAAACATATGTATATTTTATATAAAAAACTACACAAAAATATTTTCTAAATATAACCATTAGGTACTGATGGAACTAGATTGAGTATGTAGCAGTCGCATATGTTCAAGCAATTTCGAATTAATTTACTTATGTTCATTTATTATAAGTTGTATAATTAAATATTTTTTAAGTAGCCTACACAGTTTTGCGACAAAACAAAATTATAACTAAGTTTTATAGTAATTTAAACACATTGTTTTCCAGCTTGAGATCGTTTCTGTTGCCACTTTACTGATCCCAACTCAGAGTTGAAGTAATCTATAAATATGTTTCGGACCTCTATAGCTTCGCAACCAGACAAACCACCTGTGCCTTTTAATGGAGCAAGTGACTTAGCATCTGAAACTGTAGTTTCTAAGTCTTTTTCAGTCCAGTAACATGAGTCCGTCTTTAAATAATTATGCAAACAACAGGCTGTTAAAACCACAGAGATCAGGTGCTCCTGAGAAAGGGACAGTTTCTTTTCAAAAATACGAAAACTTCTCACCAAAATTCCAAATGCATTTTCAACTACATTTCTTGCACGACTTATGCGGTAGTTGCAAATTTTTTCTTCTATCTTGCCATGTACATCTTCTTTTGAGTATGGGCACATGATATTTGTACTAAGAGGAAAAGCTTCGTCACCAATAATCACATGAGGAAGATAAATATTAGTACCAGGTAATACCTTTGAAGGCAGAAGGTTTAGTGAACCATTTTCCAGCCTTTTTCCCAATTCAGAAGAATTGAAAATACTTGAATCAGAGTTTTTTCCATAACCACCAACATCTACAAAAATGAACTTTTTATCTGCGTCCACCAATGCTAATAATACGATGCTAAAGCACTTTTTATAGCAGAAGTAATCAGCTCCACTGTTATGAGGTGCTTCTATGATGACATGTTTCCCGTCCAAAGCACCAACAGCGTTCGGGAAGTTCCATTTCGTACAAAACCCTCTTTCAATATCTTTCCACATCTCCTCTGTAGGTTGGGGCATCGCGGATGGTTGTAAGCACTTCCATATTGCCTTGCAAGTTGAATGAACAATTTCTCTTACTGTTGTTAGACCCATTCTGAAAGAGAATGCCATGGAGCGGTAAGACATTCCAGTTGCAAGAAACCTAAAAAAAAAAAAATTAAAAAATTAATTAATTCTATTATGAAACGGTATTATTAAACACATTGTAGGCCCTGTTTATTTATAAGCACGAGATAACTTTAACTTTTGTTTGTTTTGAAGATTGTGTTAATTCAGTAGACAATGTAAACGTATCGTGTTTCAGGTACTGAATGCAAGGATCGTTGGGCAAAAGTTCGAGACAATCATCGAAAAGCACTCCAACGCCGTAGAACCAAAAGTGGCCAAGCTGCGAAAAATTGCAAACCACCGAAGTTTGAGCAAGAATTAGCCTTCCTGGTACCATATCTTGCCGATGGCGATAATCGTCAATCAAACTTTACAGCTGCTGTCGATCAAGATGAAGAAGACCAACATTATGAAGAGGAAGATAATAATTCCGAAATGCCAGAGTCGCCTAATAATTCCGAAATGCCAGAGTCGCCTAATATTTCCTTGCCAGTTCCAAGCCATCTAACGATAACTTCGCAGGATTCGCTCTCCACTTATCCTCCGTCATCCACGGCATCGTCGCGTAGTTGGTCGAAAAAAGAGCTCATTTTTAACCCGAAAAAAAGGAATAGGGCTGGAAATGCCCCTGCAAAAACTGCAGCAACTGTGTTGGAGGACTGTTTGGCAAGAAAAAGACAGCAACCTACCGAAGAAGACTCTTTAGCAGCCTTCTTTACAACAATGGGAAAAACTGTCAAAAATTTTCCTCTTCGTGACCAGATTGACATAAAAAGAAAAATTTTTAAACTGGTTTCAGACAAAGAAATGGACATTGCACTTAGAGTGGGGGAACCACCAACGTCTGTATTACACAACATGGATACAGTTTCAAGACAGTGACATTTTTTTTCGCAAGCTCCACCTCAACCAGAAAACACTGGCCTTGTTTTACCAAAATACAATGAAACTCCTCAACGACCTACACCACAACCAAATGCTGACGAGGCAACACTTAGCAGCTACAGCGCTTGGGGATGGAGGGACGAAACTGATGCATGAGAATTCAATAAAAAATAAATTAAAAAAAAAAAAATTGATATTGCCACATTGTTTTTTTTTTTTTTTTTTTTTTTTTTTTTTTTTTTTTTTTTTTTTTTTTTTTTTTTTTTTTTTTTTTTTTTTTCTAAATATAAATTTTATAACATTGAAGCTGCGCCGTTATTTATTCATTTATTTTATACATTCCCCTATAGTAAAGTTAAATTAGCAAAATATCATTTAGTGAATTGGAAAATAAATTGGTGTTAGCCGATATGTTTGGTACTATTTCATTATGTGTACAGGTTTTAAAATTGTGCTAAACCTGGAAAACTTTATACATTGTTTGGCATATAAAACCCGTCTGGTCTTCAAAATGTTTATACAGAATACATAGTAAGTTTAGAGTATTACAAAGAATAATATTAATAAAACGACCAATGAAATAATCACGTAGGAACTTACCGCAAACAAATCGCTAGCCTTTCCTTTGGTTCAACAGGACTTCGAAACTTAGTTTGTTTCCTGAAGATTTCATCTTTAATGAGGTCACAAAGGGATTCGAACTTCTCCTGAGTCATTCGGAAGTATTGAAAGAATTTAGCATCATCTTCCATAAGGTCCGGAAACAAGGTATGAAATTCACCAAAAGTCAGTCTTTTTCTATTGATTTGATGAATCCAAATTTTTTTTTTTTTTTGGATAGCATCTCTTCCTCTTTTTCTACCAAAATTGCACTAACAACCAAACACTCGTCATCACTATCCATTTTGACCTTGTTCACCACAAGGTAGCTCAGTATACACTGCCGGATGGCGGGAGTTCCCGTTTAGTACACGCACCCACCTTTAAAAATGCCGTCCGTGCCTTGCCGCCCTAGTGCGCGCTTAGCTTTACGTTTATGTTTCAATGCTATTCTTGCAGGTTCGAAAAAAGGCTCTGGAGTATTCTAAAGTTCATAAACATTTTTATTTTTCAATAATCTTATTGGGGAATAGCAGGCGTACACAAAAACAATGTTAGGTTTGGTTTACCAGCAGCGAATCCTAAGTAGGTACTCTCTTCATCGACATCCCTAATTATTGTTGTCTTTCTCATTTTTTTTTACTTTTCTCCTCAAAAGGCAGTTTAACACAAATCTAATAAGCTCCGACAGATATGCGGGAGGGTCGGTCTGCTGATGAATGGTCTGGAGCAAGTTTGAGCCGAGCCTTCTGCCCTTAGCGATGGCCACTCCAAATTGAGTTTCACCCCTGCCCTGTCTTCATCCCATTTTATTGTTTCACTAACGACCGCCTTGTCGTTTATAAATCTTTTCATGTTCTGCTGGTTTTGGGGGATCCCAGGAGAGGGGGCCGCCGTCTGGGGAAGCTCCGAACATCCCAAATCTCAAAGAACAGGAAATTGGGAGGTGGTGTGGTGAGAGGGACGATAAACAATTACTCCAAGTTGAAGGGCGCATGCTGCCTGAATCCGCAATAGCTCTGTTCCTGCCCCCCCCCCCCCCCCCCCCTGAGGATAGCCCGCTAAATCTTGTTATATGCTACAACACCTGGGAGTAACAAACTGGACGTTACCTTTAAAACTGTTCTTAATAAAAGAATCCTAACTTGGAAACAGTGCAGAGCCTAACAACTAAACGGAAGTCCTGTCTCCCCCCTCCCGAAAAAAGGGACCTTTACTTCCAGTAAAAAAAATAATTTTGAAGTAGCATGTGGATTTCCTCCCAAGGAAGGTTTAAAATAAGCTATTAACCATCCAGACCTAGTGAAGTTTAAAGGGTCGCTACGGTTCTCTGAAAACGCTTTCGTGACCGCCCTGGTACTACCTTGACGGTTCCGGAGTGATTTTCGTAATTTCTGCTGTGGTGTTTCCTTAAGGTATTTTCTACACAAAAAATATTGATGACATTAATCATATAATATACACTCTTTAAAAAAAAATAAAATAAAAAATTGTATTACAATTTACAATAAAATGTGAAAAAAAAAATAAAATTAAAAATTTTAGAAAGTCTAATATTATATACAACTAATTAAAGGTTTAGTTAGTAATTAAGACTCATGCCCTTTAACTCAAGGTCATATCACAAACTACCAGAGTGCTCGTTCGTCACTCTGGTGGACATGGTCCCGACTTTACTATGAGAGTTCTAAATTTTGCCTACCTAAATATTTATTTACCTAGGGTAGGGGTATTTAATGAGTACCTGACATCGTACTGGCTCGAGTCCATCGTTAACGTCCCCTACGGACAGCCTGCTCAAGGTGTTTTACCAGCTAAGAAACCTAAGGGCCAAATTCTTCACGTTTCGACTCATCGCTACTGATTTATTCGCTGAATATCTTCAGTTAAAATTTTGGTTGAAAATAAATAACCAAAGATATTTTAATCTGACTCACTTCATTATTCGTAAAAAAAATTAATAATAATAAATAATAAAGAATATTAAAATTAATAGGTAAAAAAAAAGGAATAAAATAAAATTGAGAGTGAAGTTAGGGGGAAGTGGAGGGGGGAAAGCTAATTTCCCGGTTGGGGTCTTTTCAATTTATTCTAGAGGTATTTTCGAGGTGGACCGCCCCATGTCAATTATTAACAGGGCGCAGGAGAATAAAAGTGGCCATAATGCCCCCCCCCCCCCCCCCCCCCCCCTCCCCCATAAAGGAAGCCCCATAAAAAGCCATTCTCCATGAGACACATGAAAATGTTTAACTGTTCTACTTATATACCTCTCCCCTCTTTTATCTACATGCTTACCTACTTAATTGCACAAAACATTAATTCATTATAAAAAATAATATTAAATTCAAGGAGGCCATTTTGTACGCCAATTTTGAATTTATCTAATTTTATTTAGGAACATTTTTGTCGCTTCAACTGCATTGGTTAATAGCAACAGGCTATCTACAGGTTGCTATCCAAGTACTACTGTGAACTATCACCGTGAAGTATCAATGTGAAGTACCACTGTGAGGTACCAATGTGAAGTACCACTGTGAGGTATCACTGTGAAGCCCCACTGTGAAGCCCCACTGTGAACTATCACTGTGAAGTACCAATGTGAGGTATCACTGTCAAGTACCACTGGAAACTATCACTGTGAAGTATCACTGACCATCTTTAAAGAAATAAGTTCGGTTACTGGCACTATCATGAAAACTATTCGGTGATGACAAGTCTTCTTGGAAGATAGATCGTCACTTACCCTACGCCAACACGAGCGTTAGGATCATCTAACAATACTAAAAGAAACGATAAGTTTGAAAGAAACGTACGATTTACAAGACCATTATACGTCCAATTTGGATTTACGGACTCGAACTCTGGGGTACAGTTAAACAATCCAACATCAATCGTATCCAACATTCCAGTCCAAATTGTCAACGCTCCTTTCTATGTCACCAATATAAAGTCCTACACAGAGATCTCAGTATTCCAACTGTCAAAGAATTAGTCAAATCCCGATTCCAATCATTCCACAGAAACCTTTCTTTCTCATTCCCATCCTGACAATCCTCCCGCCGCATGAACAGGAGGTGGCCTCGCGATCTTCTCTCGGAGGATAGTGAAAAATGACAATTAACTTTCGAGGGAGTGTCAGCGCTGGCTGGCTTCTCCCATCAAGTGACGTTATATTTTTCTTTTTGACCACATATTTGCTTATTATGTACCTATATATTGTATATAGATTGCAAATAGAATTTAAAAAAAATAATAATATGCCTAATGTACAATACAATATTTTGGAGATCTTGTCAGAATCGTGCCAAATGTACAATGTCGAACCAATTCCCTTCCATTGAGAGTTACATTTACATAATATGTAAATGTATATTGCTAGTACGCACAGCTCAGTGCAATATACTTCCCCAGAACGAATTAATCAACCATTTCCCTCTGCCGCCAAAACCAGTCGACCAATTGCGCTAATAGTTGACTTACGTAGAAGAATATTACCTTTTGTGCCAAACGTTTTTGAGTTGAGCTCATTTCTCTGAACCCCCCCTCCTTCCCTTCAGTCGATATTTCTCAAATTTGACAGGTTATGTCCTCATCGGGTTTTGACTTTAAATATGAAATTTCATGTCGATACATTGATAAAGTTGGAACGTTGATTCACATATAAAATTTCGTGATGATACATTCATTTTATCGGGAAGTATTCCGTTGAAATTTCCCCATCAAATTTTTGATCGATTACTTACTTCCTCTATACTCAATTGCCCAAACCTTTTCTTTACATGTACATGTGCTCCAATTTTTTGAAAATTTTCATGCTTGCTCTTTCCACAGCACGGTTTATCATATCAGAAGAAAAGGTCACACTTTAGCGGGGTGGAGCATACCCTACAATGGGTTTACCGGTCTTTTTTTTTTTTTTTTTTCTTCATTGGGTGCCCTGACCCCCTGAGCGGGGTCGGTCACATCACCCCAGAAGGGGTTCACGGTCCTAGAACTATTGGTGGAGCACACCCTACAATGGGTTTACGATATCCTAGTCGGCTCTGGATGTGGCCACAATTTGTATAGAACAAGGAGCTGCCCAAGGCAGACACGGAACCCGAATCGTAAGATGTTTTTTGTTCTTGTCCAACCAAACCCTTAAAAGTTAAAATTAGGTCTACATCCTATTGTTGGAAAAGATGGTTGAGACGTTAGAATGCCTGGCGACTAACATACTAATTTACTCTCCTGACATGTGTTATATCCTATGTTATGAAGTTCTTTAAAAAACTTCCATCAACATTAATAAAATTAAAATTAAATTAAATAAGAAGTCTCTAACGTTCGTTACAGTTGATGTAATTTGAAAAGATAATTAAAAACGGTAAACATTCTGACTGTCAAACAGCCCATGTACATTAATACGACACTCGACCTTTCTAATTTGTAAAGCTTTAAAAGAGTCTTTTCTAATATGCCGTTTCACAAGCTAAAAGTTAAAAATCTCTATCCTTTACGTACAATTTATCCCACTTTCAGTAAAATATACATAAGAAGTGTTTGAATAAATTATCTCATAAGTTCTTTGCTGAAAATCATCTGCATACCCGTAACAGTGGCGAAGACAAGACAAAGCTCTGAGGGACTAGTAATAAAATATGTTTTCCTATTAGCCTACCTTGAGCACGCCGTCCTTCGGATAGCACGTTAAGCGATAGTCCCGAGCCTGTAGGATGTCAGGTAAGGTACTCGTTAACGACCCCTAACCCTAGGTGAATAAAAATTTAGGGTAGGCAAAATTTATGACTCACATAGTAGATTCGAGCTCATGTCCACCAGAGTAACGAAAGAGCGCTCTGGTAGTAGGCGAAACATTGTAGTTAAAGCCCGGCATGAGTCATAATCACTAACTCTATGTAAATCAGGTTTTCCGAGTTGGAAAGAACGAAGAAAACTAACACGAGATTTTCAATTAACTTCTTTCCCAGAACACAAATTGGGGATCCTTCAAGTTTTTGTATATAGAATAGCCCAAATTAAACGTGAAACCTTTTTTTCACTTAACAGTTTCACAAACAGGAAACATTTTCACTATTTTTTTTATCCTGACAAATCTATCATAAAACTCCTTGCCCCCAACTCGGATAAGTATTTCTGAAGATAATTCTGAAGGTCCAATTTCAATAAGGTCGGTGTCCCCCCCACCCATTTTGTAGGGGAGGTTGAATGGGCGATTTTAAATTATGGAAGCAGTGTACTTCCCCAGCAATGCTGAAAATCAATAGTTTTTTGAGTTCAGCCACCTCTGATAACCCCCCCCCCCCCCCTCCCTCCCCCCATTTTCCTTTGGCCAATTTCCCTGCAAATGAATAGATGTCGTTCTTATGGGGTATTGAATTTATATATGAAATTTCATGTCAATACAATGGCAGCTATTTGAGTGTTTGTGTTAGCCCTCCCTCTATTTACCCCCTTACCATTGGTCGATTTGGCTGAAAACCAGTAAAGATGTCATCCTTATAGGGTTCTGGATACACATATAAAATTTCGTGTCGATAACTTCATTCTGTCGGGATTTATCATGTTCACGAACACAAACAGGCAGACAGATATTTTTTTTCATTTTTGGAATCAGTGGGTCAGAAAACATGAAGTTCCAGTGAAGATTGAACAGGGAATTTCATGTACCTACCACGTACAGCGGGAGAACTAGAAGTTTGGGTTGGGGAAGGAGTCCGCCAGGGTGTAGGAGGAGACTTTATGATGATGGGTTTAGAGTCAGGATGTACCTCGTACAGCGGGAGAACTAGAAGTTTGGGTTGGGGAAGGAGTCCGCCAGGGTGTAGGAGGAGACTTTATGATGATGGGTTTAGAGTCAGGATAAAAAATAGTGAAAAGTGTTGTCAATTACTGCAACTGTCAGCCTCAAAATAGGGTCTCCCAGAAATAAATGACCACTTTCCATGACTTTAGAACGAGTGGTCGTAGCAAGAGAAAGCGAAGCAATAGTGGTAAGGTAATATGGGTTGTAGCATTATATTGACTCAGGCCTCCACCAGTGGCTTTGGAAATCCCCATAGAAGAGAGGGTTCATCAGAGTGTAGATCACTTAGAAGACCTTATTTATATCGGAAAGGCTATTGGACAATATAGCACCATGACAAAATGATTCTCTCAAATATTCACTTTATTAATGGTTTAATAAAAGCACTATTCTATTGATATTCATGATAAACATACAATAAAAGCTCCAGTTCCTCCCTTGATTCTCAATCGAATCCCAGTTCCTAACCGATCTTTTTTTTAACCAGTGGAACCCAGTGGTTGAAATAAAAATACAAAATTTAACAGTACATTATATTTGAATTATTACATTTCTTACTTGGTGGTAGGCAGATGTAGTGGACTAGCTTGTTAAATAAGTTGAGTAAATAAGTAATTAGATTTATCAGTCCAACTTATTTTTTTATTTTTACCACAACTAGTTTGGGCAATTTGCTATCTTCAGGTGGTGAATCTTTCTAGAGAAGAGGGCAAGGGACACGTTCGAGTATCAGTGTCCAGCTGGTCCCTGATACTCGAACGTGTCCCTTGCCCTCTTCTCTAGAAAGATTCACCACCTGATGATGGCAAATTGCCGAAACTAGTTGTGGTAAAAATAAAAAAATAAGTTGGACTGATAAATCTAATCACTTATTTAATTATTACATTTCTGGTATAATTTTTTATTCAAGAATATAACTTTGTTTTTTTCTAAGGATTCGACATAATTCATGAACTATTTTTCAGTTCTTTGGTTATTCAGGTATTTTTAAGTGTAATTAACTACGACATAAAACAACAACATTTTCTTTCATTTTTAAATGTAAATATGTACGTACATGTCAGCGTCAGTTAACTTAACACGTTCTTTCATGAAAAGCCCAGTCATATTCCGTAACGCCGACATATACTGATATAAAATAAAAAATAACTTATTTCACTAGAAAATAATTAATAAGATGTATCAGTCCAACAACTGTTATACATCTTACTAATTATTTAACAAGTAAGTCCACTACATATGCCTACCACCAAGAAATTATTTCACTAGAGTCTTCAGGGCCGCGATTTTACCGTCAGTCAGATAGAATGACTGTTGACATTATTCAAAGTTACAACGTTTCACGACTTTTTCTAAGAGTCTATAATTATTTTATTTAATATTTACTGTTCACCCAATTATTTTTGCCTCGTCGATTTATGGCTGGGTCTACAAATCAACCTTTATCTTTTTGTTAAGGGTTGATATGTTTCAGTTATATAACATTAATAGATTCCAAGTTATCGGGGGAGGAATCCAGTTAAATAAGGTAAGTTTTTATTAATTTCAGTGTCTGTCTAGTCGGCGTTATGTGAAATGACTAGTCTGACGTGTTGCCCTATCTGACATCGGCATAACATATTATTTATACGAGCAAGTCAGTTTATTCAGGGGTCGGTAGGGGGGAGAAAATTAACTCCGATTTTCATCAAATTCTGCACAGACGTTTGTTTTACTAAAAAGGGCAAAATTTGCCTGGTCATGGATTAAGAAATTTCAATTTTTTCGCCCCACCCTACTTGGCATGTCTTGTGGGCACCAACATTTCGGAGACCTACAAAATTATATAAAATGCTTAAATCCCTTTTCTACCATAAGCCCTTCCTGTCGCAGAAAAAAAAAAAAAAACTTTTGGAAAACTTGGAAAAATGAAAAGAGAAGAAGAACCTTATAAGTTATAACGTGATTATATGAGGTAATATATTGTAAGGCTTCTGTAATATTTCGAGAAGATAATAAAAGGTAAAGATAATCCAGATAAAGTGAGAGCTGGCGGGGCTTAAGCCCATGGGCCGATAGACAGACCTAAGCCGAAAAGATATAACACCTAATTCGGGCCGAGAAGAGGCTTATAGGATCCAACGAGGATCTTAATGTAATATTGGACAGGAAAAAAGGACTCCATTCTTCTATAGGAAGCCAAACCAAGAAATGACACATAACTGAAGATAGAAGGAGGAAGGAGGAAGGCCTACACACAGGGTATCACATCACAAAACTACGAAATTGAAAATAGAAAAAAAATCGTAGAGGGATTTGTTGTAGTACATTTTTTTAGTTCTCTTTTATGCGGTGTTACTTGTTTTGTGATTTTAGGTTTTTAATGGCCTAAAATCTCTTCCAGATTAATTTAATAATTTCATTAGCTTCCTTTAGAAGGTACGTAGTCAAAGAGAAAAACCTGAAGAAAAAGAATTACATGTAATCCGGATTTTATTTTAACTAGTTCTTGCAGGAGGTGAACCTACGAAAGGAAGTTCCCTGAACCTTGACTTCTTCAAAATCCGATGGAAGCTTGAAATACCTGTTTTTCAAGATCTGCAGAGAGGTCAGAACTAATCAGCGCAGTGTTTACATTATTCCTAGGGTGCTTTCTTCGACACTTCCCTTCTCTGGCGTTCTTGATTATTGTCAGAATGGTTTTGTAGAAAGGGTTCACACACACACACACACACACAGCTTCCCTCCTTCACTCACATAAGAGTGATAGTCTTCTGGAATGATCAAAGATGTACTGTGTTTAATAGTCCAAAGAGAGAAAAAATACGTCCAAATCATAATAAATGCTGAACTGGACAAACGCGCGAAATTATGGTATACTTTATATAATAAAATAATATACCTTTTAGCGTTGCCCGATTAGTTACTTTAAGCAGGTAAATAACTTCAAGCTGATTAGTAACTTTATGCAGGTAAAAAATAAAAATAACTTAAAGCAAGTTAGCAACATTAAATGCCCGTCATCCGAGTTTTTGCTAATACTTTGTTTATTTATATAACTAATATTTCAAGTCATCTAAAACTAAAATACAGCTAATAGATACAAACATGTTTCAAGAATGTAGTATCGTATTTAATAAAGTTATCTTAGTTAGTGTGACAATTCAAGCAAAATATTCATATCCCAAGGAAGACGGAATTCAGTTGTACGATATCTCGTGTCCAAATCTGTTGCTTATAGCTGGCAACTTAACAAATTGATAGATGAGAGGAATATGTCACAGGATGAGGGAGTATGCTGTGGTGTAGTTAGGCAGAGGAGGTTTGAACTAAAAAATACAAGGGCGTAGGTGAAATAGAAAAGTGGTACTAGTATTACCATGGTGGCGCATAGGTAGGTGCGACATCGAAAATAAAAAAATGTGATTACTTAGTCAAGGTGGTGTCAATGACGCGTGGTTTGCGTTAGGTGAGAGTGTTGCCTCGGCGCTCAAAATGAATACTATACCCTACTATTGAACCACCGTTTCAGATGACCGCCATTTTGGTCTTTAGACCTTGGTCTAAAACCCGCGTTTTCCCTCCACTTCTGATTTTTGGAACATAAATTACCCTTGATACAATAAAATCACAAATTTTAATTATTCATTTCAGTTCCAGGAATTGGTTTGGAACACATGCATAATAACAGAGAAATGTTTAAAAAATGAATGGGAATATGCAAATGTAGAGGGTGTACATCAAAGGGAGGAGGGCCATCACTGGGCCATTAGTCAGTTTACAGTTGAGGGGGGCGTAAACTGCCTCAATCAACATTTCGGACAATAGGTGGCTACCGTGTTTACTGCCAATCAGTCAATTCAATATACGTTCATGTCCAAACACACAATCAAACCAAGCCTTCCATCCTCATGGTCAATTTTCCATAGTGTTTCAAATCAATTTCCATTTGGTTTCTCTAATTTCTCTGCTGGAAGGGCAAAACTGGTAATGAGTCCCAAACATGCGATGATTGTCGAAGAAGAAAGAATATCACATTCTGATATCATTAGCAAGATGACAGCCTATCGACTACCGAATGTAAAACGGAAAGAAAAAAGTGACCAGAAGGGATATTGAAGGGATCTATAAGTGTTCATAGACTGAAAGAAGAAGTAAGACCGCAACCGCGTAGACCAGAGCCCAGCAGAAGTTCTAGAGAGCGAAATGCAAATTGTTAAATATATTTTTGGTGAGGACTCCAAAGGGTTGGTGGGGTCCAGAGGCTCAAAAGGAGCCTACTCAACAGCGAATCTGTCCATTCAACAGACACCAACACGCCTGGAATCAGACGACATCAGACATCCACAATGTAAAGGACAGTCCTACCTTCAACTGATATCAAGTAAACAAGCACACTTCCCAGGATACAGCCGCACTAAGTTTCACGGAACCCTGACCATTTTCGCTATGAAGTCTGTCTGTGCTCTAACGCAGAAACTATAATAATAACGCTAGAAACTTGAAATTCGAAAAGATGAAGTCACGGGTGCTAAATTAGATCTGATTAGATTTTGACCGAAATCAGTCAAAAATTAGAACCACTTTACTTCGGGCCTAACTACATTTTAAAAGATACCGCTTATGTTTATGACCTAATCAAAAGTATTTTTAAATAATAATTGTAGAGAAAAGTGAAAAGCACATTTTATATGAAATATCATTTTTAGAAAGTCGCCCTTATCGGTACTTGCCGAAAAAGAACTGAAAATGTTGTTCTGAATCAAATTGTTTTAGACGTTTCTTGAATTACGAAAAAACGGCTAGTCCTATCGAAAATTTTACACTTACCAAAAAAGACTTTATAGATAAAGATAAAGATAGATAAACTTTTATTGCACAAAAGATTACAACTTCTATAGCAGTGAGTGTTTTTTTTTTTACAAAATAAATATTTTTATAGTTAAGTAAGTATATAAAATAAAATAAAATAAAAAATATCTATATAAATAATTGTACAAAATAAGCATCTAAATAAAAAGATAGCAATAATATTGAAATAGTAAAAATGGACATGATCTTCAATATAAATAGTGCAAGGAAAATGAATAAAAGAAACAATTCAAAAAAATTATATTAAACAAGATATGAAATGAACATGAATAAATATAAAAAAAATAATAATAATAAAATATATATAAACATCCATCTTACACGCAACAAAGTAAATTATATTATTCTTTATTCTCAAGACAACAGTAAAAAATAAAAATAAACTGTTAATTTTTCTTACATCTAAATTATTTTAAACTAGCAGTAATACCCGGCGTTGCCCGGGGAACTTTGATTTTTGTCCCAATATCTTCTATAACGCTATTCAGTTCCTCGACAGTACATTCATGATGTTATAATTTTCAATTATTCATACGGAATAAGGCTTATAGTCCTTCAGCTGTTGTAACGCTAGTAAGTTTTTAGGACTCCTGGGCACCACAGCTAGTATGCGCCTTTCAACGGCGGAAGCCACACCTAGTGAATACTTAGCATCGCTGGACGTCCTAGTCAGTGCGTACTTAAAAACGTTTGTGACCACAGCTAGTATGTGGCTTGCAACGCTGAGCACCACAGCTAGTACGTAGTTGGGAATGCTGGGCATCATAGCTAGTATGTGCCTTGCGACGGCGGACCCAACAGCTAGTACGTAGTTAGGAACGCTAGTCACCACAGCTAGTATGTGCCTCGCAACAGCGGACCCCACAGCTAATACATAGTTAGGAACGCTGGGCACTACAGCTAGTAAATGCCTTGCAACAACGGACCTCACAGCTAGTACGATATTAGGAACCCTGGGCATCACACCTAGTATGCTTTTGCAACGACGGACCCCACAGTTAGTACGTTTTTAGGAACGCTGGGCCCTACAGGTAGTAGGTGCCTTGCAACTGCGGACCCCGCAGATAGTATGTAGTTAGAACCACAGGGCATCACAGCTAGTATGAGTTTTGCAACGGTGTACCCCACAGCTAGTACCTACGTAGTTAAATACGCTGGGCCACACTGCTAGCGCCTTGCAACAGCAGACCCCACAGCTAGTACGTAATTAGGAACGCTGGGCATCACAGCTAGTAAATGTCTTGTAGGTGCCTTGCAACAGCGAACCCCACAGCCAGTACATAGTTAGGAACGCTGGGGCTGAGCACTACAGCTAGTAAGTGCCTTGCAAAAGCGGACCCCACAGCTAGTACGATATTAGGAACGCTGGACATCACAGCTAGTAAATGTCTTGCAACAGTGAACCCCACAGCGAATACATAGTTACTACTACTACTACATGTGAAATTCATGACAATCCGATTCATGACAATACGATCAACCGTTAATGAGCTAGCTCTATATTTATACTTAGTCCCCCCCCCCCTCAACCCCGCCACCCGTTCAAAACTTCGGGACGCCACACACCTTATTTTTCTATTTGGCCTTCAGGAATAATATATGCGAAATTCCGTGACAATACGACCAACCGTTAATGAGCTAACTCTATATGTATATTTAGCCCCCCCCCACAACCCTCCTTCCTGTTCAAAATTTTGGGCCGTCACACACCTAATATTTCTATTTGACCTTTAGGAATATTACATGTGAAATTTCATGACGATTCGCCCATTAGTTAATGAGTTAGCTCTATATTTATACTTAGGCCCCCCCACTACCCCCCCTCACGTAAAAACTTTTGAGCCGTCACACCGCCTATTTTTTTATTTGGTCTTCAGGAATACTACATGTGAAACTTCGTGACAATCCGACCAACTGTTAAAGAGTTAGCTCTATATTTATACTTAGGCCCCCCCACAACCCCCCTCCCGTTCAAAACTTCGGGACGCCACACACCTTTTTTTGCTATTTGGTTTTAAAAAAACTACATGTGAAATTTCATGACGATTCGCCCATTAGTTAATGAGTTAGCTCTATATTTATACTTAGGCCCCCCCACATCCCCCCCTCCCGTTCAAAACATTGGGACGCCACACACCTTATTTTTCTATTTGGCCTTCAGGAATACTCCATGTGAAATTTCGTGACAATCCGACCAACCGTTAAAGAATTAGCTCTATATTTATACTTAGGCCCCCCCACAACCCCCCCTCCCGTTCAAAACTTTGGGACGCCACACACCTTTTTTTCCTATTTGGCTTTTGAAAATACTACGTGAAATTTCATGACGATTCGCCCATTAGTTAATGAGTTAGCACTATATTTATACTTAGGCCCCCCCACAACCCCCCTCTCGTTCAAAACTTTGGGACGCCACACACCTTTTTTTCCTGTTTGGCTTTTAAAAAGACTACGTGTGAAATTTCATGAGAATTCGACCATTAGTTAATGTGTTAGCACTATTTATATACTTAGGCCCCCCTTACAACCCCCCCTCCCGATCAAAACTTTGGGACGCCACACACCTTATTTTTCTATTTGGCCTTCAGGAATACTCCATGTGAAATTTCGTGACAATCCGACCAACCGTTAAAGAATTAGCTCTATATTTATACTTAGGCCCCCCCACAACCCCCCCTCCCGATCAAAACTTTGGGAGGCCACACACCTTTTTTTCCTATTTGGCTTTCAAAAATACTACACGTGAAATTTCATGACGATTCGCCCATTAGTTAATGAGTTAGCACTATATTTATACTTAGGCCCCCCCACAACCCCCCTCCCGTTCAAAGCTTTGGGACGCCACACACCTTTTTTTCCTATTTGGCTTTCAAAAATACTACATGTGAAATTTCATGACGATTCGCCCATTAGTTAATGAGTTAGCTCTATATTTATACTTAGGCCCCCCCACAACCCCCCCTCCCGTTCAAAACTTTGGGACGCCACACACCTTTTTTTCTTGTTTGGCTTTTAAAAAGACTACCTGCGAAATTTCGTGACAATCCGACCAACCGTTAAAGAGTTAGCTCTATATTTATACTTAGGCCCCCCTTACAACCCCCCCTCCCGTTCAAAACTTTGGGACGCCACACACCTTTTTTTCCTACTTTGTTTTTAAAAATACTACGTGAAATTTCATGACGATTCGCCCATTAGTTAATGAGTTAGCTCTATATTTATACTTAGGCCCCCCTTACAACCCCCCCTCCCGATCAAAACTTTGGGACGCCACACACCTTTTTTTCCTATTTGGCTTTTAAAAATACTACATGTGAAATTTCATGACGATTCGCCCATTAGTTAATGAGTTAGCTCTATATTTATACTTAGGCCCCCCCACAACCCCCCCTCCCGTTCAAAACTTTGGGACGCCACACACCTTTTTTTCTTGTTTGGCTTTTAAAAAGACTACGTGTGAAATTTCATGACAATTCGACCATTAGTTAATGTGTTAGCACTATTTATATACTTAGGCCCCCCTTACAACCCCCCCTCCCGATCAAAACTTTGGGACGCCACACACCTTTTTTTCCTGTTTGGATTTTAAAAAGACTACCTGTGAAATTTCATGACAATTCGCCCATTAGTTAATGAGTTAGCACTATTTTTATACTTAGGCCCCCCCACAACCCCCCCTCCCGATCAAAATTTTGGGACGCCACATAGCCTATTATTCAATCGGGTTCAAAAGAATGCTACATGGACAGTTTCATACAAATCCGTCCAGCGGTTTGGGCGTGATGTTGGAACAAACATACAAACAAACCCCGTTTCAGCTTTATTAATATAGATTATATCACAATGTACACAAGTTTTAATTTGTGTTCATATCTATACATACATCTTTTTTTTTTTGGCATTTTTCTTCCATAATGGATCGGTGTTACCATATTTAAAGTCAGTCTGAACGTTGTGCTGACGTTGGCATAATCCGAAACCAGCACACTCTATGGCTCTATCAGTTAACAAATATTAAATCTATAAACCGTTAAAAAGCAAGAAATTTGAAGAATGGAGTCTACCGAGCTCAGGATCGCCACTTAGAAATCTAGCTGAGGCACTTAGGTCAGATGTTTTATTCGGGAAGTTAAAAATAACTTTGAGCACTTCGTCCTTCGGATGAGACATTAAGCGATGATCCAGGGCTTTTTCGAATGTGAGGTACTCGATAATGAGACGTATGTTATGTAAATAAACCTGGGTAGGTCAATTTCCACTTAGGTTGAAAGCCTTGAGCACGTCGTCCTTCGGATGGGACTTTCCGGATATATCTGAATCTGTAGTATCAGTTTTAACAATTATTAAGCCTTTAAACCGTTAAATAGCGCGAATTTTTTGAAAAACGTTTTCATTTTGATTTTTGTGTGGGGTTCAGATAATCCGGTCGTTCTCTATCAGTTTTAACAAATATTTAATCTATAAACCGTTAAAAAGCGAGAAATTTGAAGAATGGAGTCTACCGAGCTCAGGATCGCCACTTACAAATCTAGCTGAGGCACTTAGGTCAGATGTTTTAATCGGGAAGTGAAAAATAACTATGAGCACGTCGTCCTTCGGATGGGACTTTAAGCGATGTTCCAGGACTTTTTCGAATGTGAGGTACTCGATAATGAGACGTATGTTATGTAAATAAACCTGGGTAGGTGAAATATCACTTAGGTTGAAAATAGCCTTGAGCACGTCGTCCTTCGGATGGGACTTTCCGGATAAATCTGAATCTGTCGTATCAGTTTTAACAATTATTAAGCCTATAAACCGTTAAATAGCGCAAATTTTTTGAAAAACATTTTTATTTTGATTTTTGTGTAGGATTCAGATAATCCGGTCGTTCTCTATCAGTTTTAACAAATATTAAATCTATAAACCGTTAAAAAGCGAGAAATTTCAAGAATGGAGTCTACCGAACTCAGGATCGCCACTTAGAAATCTAGCTGAGGCACTTAGGTCAGATGTTTCAATCGGGAAGTTAAAAAACACTTTGAGCACGTCGTCCTTCGGATGGGACATTAAGCGATGATCCAGGGCTTTTTCGAATGTGAGGTACTCGATAATGAGACGTATGTTATGTAAATAAACCTGGGTAGGTGAAATTTCACTTAGGTTGAAAATAGCCTTGAGCACGTCGTCCGTCGGATGGGACTTTTCGGATATATCTGATTCTGTCGTATCAGTTTTAACAATTATTAAGCCTATAAACCGTTAAATAGCGTGAATTTTTTGAAAAACATTTTTATTTTGATTTTTGTGTAGGATTCAGATAATCCGGTCGTTCTCTATCAGTTTAACAAATATTAAATCTATAGCAGTTATACCCGGCGTTGCCCGGGGAACTTTGATTTTTCTCCCAATATCTTCTATAACGCTATTCAGTTCCTCGACAGTACATTCATGATGTTATAATTTTCAATTATTCATACGGAATAAGGCTTATAGTCCTTCAGCTGTTGTAACGCTAGTAAGTTTTTAGGACCCCTGGGCACCACAGCTAGTATGCGCCTTTCAATGGCGGAAGCCACACCTAGTGAATACTTAGCATCGCTGGACGTCCTAGTCAGTGCGTACTTAAGAACGTTTGTGACCACAGCTAGTATGTGGCTTGCAACGCTGAGCACCACAGCTAGTACGTAGTTGGGAATGCTGGGCATCATAGCTAGTATGTGCCTTGCGACGGCGGACCCAACAGCTAGTACGTAGTTAGGAACGCTGGTCACCACAGCTAGTATGTGCCTCGCAACAGCGGACCCCACAGCTAGTACGAAGTTAGGAACGCTGGGCATCACAGCTATTAAGTGCCTTGCAACAGCGGACCCCACAGCTAGTATGTAGTTAAATACGCTGGGCATTACAGTTAGTAAGTGCTTTGCAACAGCGAACTTCACAGCTAGTACATAGTTAGGAACGCTGGGCACTACAGCTAGTAAATGCCTTGCAACAACGGACCCTACAGCTAGTACGATATTAGGAACCCTGGGCATCACAGCTAGTATGCTTTTGCAACGACGGACCCCACAGCTAGTACGTTTTTAGGAACGCTGGGCCCTACAGGTAGTAGGTGCCTTGCAACTGCGAACCCCACAGATAGTATGTAGTTAGAACCACAGGGCATGACAGCTAGTACCTACGTAGTGAAATACGCTGGGCCACACTGCTAGCGCCTTACAACAGCAGACCCCACAGCTAGTACGTAATTAGAAACGCTGGGCATCACAGCTAGTAAATGTCTTGTAGGTGCCTTGCAACAGCGAACCCCACAGCCAGTACATAGTTAGGAACGCTGGGGCTGAGCACTACAGCTAGTAAGTGCCTTGCAACAGCGGACCCCACAGCTAGTACGATATTAGGAACGCTGGACATCACAGCTAGTAAATGTCTTGCAACAGTGAACCCCACAGCGAATACATAGTTACTACTACTACATGTGAAATTCATGACAATCCGATTCATGACAATACGATCAACCGTTAATGAGCTAGCTCTATATTTATACTTAGTCCCCCCCCCCTCAACCCCGCCACCCGTTCAAAACTTCGGGACGTCACACTCCTTATTTTTCTATTTGGCCTTCAGGAATAATATATGCGAAATTTCGTGACAATACGACCAACCGTTAATGAGCTAACTCTATTTAGCCCCCCCCACAACCCTCCTTCCTGTTCAAAATTTTGGGCCGTCACACACCTAGTATTCCTTGTTGACCTTTAGGAATACTACATGTGAAATTTCATGACTATTCGACCATTAGGTAATGAGTTAGCACTATTTATATACGTAGGCCCCCCTTACAACCCCCCCTCCCGATCAAAACTTTGGAACGCCACACACCTTATTTTTCTATTTGGCCTTCAGGAATACTCCGTGAAATTTTGTGACAATCCGACCAACCGTTAAAGAGTTAGCTCTATATTTATACTTAGGCCCCCCCACAACCCCCCCTCCCTTTCAAAACTTTGGGACGCCACACACCTTTTTGTGCTATTTGGCTTTTAAAAATACTACATGTGAAATTTCATGACGATTCGGCCATTAGTTAATGAGTTAGCTCTATATTTATACTTAGGCCCCCCCACTACCCCCCCTCCCGTAAAAATTTTTGAGCCGTCACACCGCCTATTTTTTTATTTGGTCTTCAGGAATACTACATGTGAAACTTCGTGACAATCCGACCAACTGTTAAAGAGTTAGCTCTATATTTATACTTAGGCCCCCCCACAACCCCCCCTCCCGTTCAAAACTTTGGGACGCCACACACCTTTTTTTTCTATTTGGCTTTCAAAAATACTACATGTGAAATTTCGTGACAATCCGACCAACCCTTCATGAGCTAGGACTATATTTATACTTAGGCCCCCCTTACAACCCCCCCTCCCGATCAAAACTTTGGGACGCCACACACCTTTTTTTCCTGTTTGGCTTTTAAAAAGACTACGTGTGAAATTTCATGACAATTTGACCATTAGTTAATGAGTTAGCACTATTTATATACTTAGGCCCCCCCTACAACCCCCCCTCCCGATCAAAATTTTGGGACGCCACATAGCCTATTATTCAATCGGGCTCAAAAGAATGCTACATGGGAAGTTTCATAAAAATCCGTCCAGCGGTTTGGGCGTGATGCTGGAACAAACATACAAACAAACAAACAAACCCCGTTTCAGCTTTATTAATATAGATATGCACAATTGGTTCTGAGTCGTATTCTGGTCTATTGGTGAGATAATTGTGGAGAAATGTTTGCCTGGGGGTAGACAAGGAGGGACAATAGAACAAGAAGTGTATAACCTTATAACATTTCAAACTAGCGAAATTCCCTCAGATATGAGATATAACCAATACAATGTTATAGCAGACATGTTATAGAAAACAAACAATGAATTTCATTAGGAAATATTTCTAAGTAATGTTTCAATTTAAACGTATAGCAAAGAATTGTTATATGTTTTTTGGGGATTTTTTTTTCGGATGAAAACAAATGAAAAAGTAAAATACACGTAACGTTATAAAACGGCTTATAACAGGACATTCGTATACCAACCAACTTTGTACAGATCACGCTTGCTCCCCCTTCCCTTTCTGAAATTCATTGCATATTGGCATTACTGGTACAAGAAAGTCACTCTCAGAATTACGCTTTACCATGGAACAAAGAAAACAGCTGACGTCAACAAATTTTATATACTCAGTAATGCTAGTTTGAAAATAGGGGGGAGTGATCTCTACAAAATTGGTTGGTATAAGAAAGTCTGAAAAAGTATTTGGTAATATTTTTTAATTAGTAACGAAAACAAAACCATCGTTAACTCGAAGTGATATTTTGTTGATCTGATCCACTTGGTTTTTCAGACATTTAGGGTAAGGTTTCAAATAAGTGAAGGTTGTAAGGGCGCTCGAGGTTTGTCCGGGAATTAGTCGAATGAAGCCAACTCAGGAGGTTGAAAAGAGGATTGGCGGAGGATTAATGCGAGCCATACCCCATCCTAATCAGCAAGCGGACTGACGGCTCAGAGGACACTGTCACGTGATCCGCATTCCAGCGTCAGACCGTTGCTACTGGACCATGTCACGTGACCCCCAACTGGACAGACCAACTAGACACGTCTCATCAGACTCCCTACTGATTGTGTATTCAGAATGGGTCTGAACCGTTTAACGCAGCCGAGTCAACTCCTAAAATTAAGCCACCCACCCTTAGACAACACCGCCCTAAGCTCTATAAAAGCCTTAAAATGAATCATAAACATAATTATGGGTGTAATCTTTGCACTTTGCATGTATTATAGTCTTTGGTGAAGTCGCCTTCCAACCTGACCCCCGTTCCATTACGTGACCTCCAAATTAATGCAATGATCGTAAAAGAGACATAACAGTAAATAAAGCATGAAGCCACTACCAGCTCCCTTTATGACCTCTTCAAACAGGAGCATAGATCCTATTTTATTAATGCGGGGTTCCAAATGTTACTAGACTTGGGTTTTTGAATTTCAGAGAAGTTTCTGGAAGTTGGCTTTCACTTCTCAAGACAAGTGACAGCGAGATAGTTTAATTACAGTACATGGTTTCAAAGTTTGTTGACAAAACTTACACAAATGTGGACAGAAAATGAGCTAAGATCGTAAAAACTATTGCAGAACTTCGTTATTGTTATAACGCGTGTTTTATAACTGAAGAAGACTCCCTTTCGCTCCCCCTCCAAAACCAGTCAACCATTTGCGCTAATATTCAACAGTTAACCTTACAAAAGGGCCTAAATCCTCATACTAAATTTTGTGTCGATAAATTGAAATTCGACAGGTTATGTCCTCATTGAGTTTTTAATTTAAATATAAAATTTCATGTCGATACATTCATTACATCGGCAGTTATTGAGGGTTTTGAGTTGAGCCCCCCTCTGATCCCCCCTTTCTTTCTGCCGAATCCGGTGAAAATTAATAAGTGTCGTCATTATGGAATTCCGAATGCACTCATCAAATTTCATGTCGATATTTTCATTACAACAGCAGTTATTAGAGTTTTTGAGTTAAGCCTCCCCCGTAATCCCCCCTCCCCTTTGACCAATTTGACTGAAAATCAATAGGTGTTGTCCTTATGGCATTTCGGTCACATATTTAAAATTTCATGTCGATATATTTATACTGTCGGCAGTTATTAGAATTCTTTTGTTAAGTTTTTTGTAAGGTTGTAATAGCCCCATTCACATTGGTCGATTTGGCTGAAAAACAATAGTTGTCGTAGTTAGTGGGTTCTGGATTCACATATAAAATGTAGTGTCGATAAATTCATGCTATCGGGAGTTATCGTGTTCACTGACAGAAAGAGAGTAATTCTTTTTGATATTTGGAATCTAGGGGTCGAAAAAGATGAAATTCCATTGAAAACTCCGCATCGAATTTTTGACCTAACTTTCTTTATACTTCGTATAGCTTGTGGGTACGTAATTGACGAGAAGATGACAGAAAGCGGATCAACCTCACGTGAAGTAAGTAAAATATGTAAATATTCAGTGCAGGATTCAATGTGACTCAGGGTAGGAAGGAACTGGCAATGGGAGTGATAGAAGAATTGTGGAACTTGGAAGGGAGAAGGGAAAGGGAGGTTGTCATAGCGACACAGAATTAACTTTATATAGAGAGGAGTCTTGGAGCGTCCTGTAGCGGGTCTACAGAGCCTCGTCCTGGAGCAGGCCACCTTCACTGTAGTGGCACAGGACGGACTAATAAAGGGAGGTTGTCATAGCGACACAGAATTAACTTTATATAGAGAGGAGTCTTGGAGCGTCCTGTAGCGGGTCTACAGAGCCTCGAGAGAGCCTCGTCCTGGAGCAGGCCACCTTCACTGTAGTGGCACAGGACGGACTAATAAAGGGAGGTTGTCATAGCGACACAGAATTAACTTTATATAGAGAGGAGTCTTGGAGCGTCCTGTAGCGGGTCTACAGAGCCCCTCGTCCTGGAGTAGGCCACCTTCACTGTAGTGGCACAGGACGGACTAATAAAGGGAGGTTGTCATAGCGACACAGAATTAACTTTATATAGAGAGGAGTCTTGGAGCGTCCTGTAGCGGGTCTACAGAGCCTCGAGAGAGCCTCGTCGTGGAGCAGGCCACCTTCACTGTAGTGGCACAGGACGGACTAATAAAGGGAGGTTGTCATAGCGACACAGAATTAACTTTATATAGAGAGGAGTCTTGGAGCGTTCTGTAGCGGGTCTACTCATCCAGAGAGCCTCGTCGTGGAGCTGGCCACCTTCACTGTAGTGGCACAGCACAGACTAATAACGGGAGGTTGTCATAGCGACACAGAATTAACTTTATATAGAGAGGAGTCTTGGAGCGTCCTGTAGCGGGTCTACAGACCCTCGTCGTGGAGCAGGCCACCTTCACTGTAGCGGCACAGCACAGACGAATAAAGGCTCATTTTACATAAATTATTTCCCAGACTCCTCCCAATGGTGAGAGTTCAAATGAGCTGAAAGTATGAAGGGCTGCCCGGACCAACACCAAATATTTGCAGCGGTGTGACGATTCTTCCACTTCGCTAAGTTGACGGCTTGACGCCCACTCAGTGTAATTGGTGGTGTATGAATGTGGCCACGGAGCAAAGTTCCATTCAAACACCTGCTAATTTTTTTTTTTTAGATTTTCAGATGCGGGTTTTTAACCCGGCCGAGGCTCTTAGTTTATTTTATCTGGGACGTAAAATAAACTTAAGCAGTCCTTCGGATGGAACGTTAAGCGATGGTCCCGAGGCTGTTCGAATTCAGGTACTTGTTAAAGACCTACCCTTAAAGACCCTACTCTTAAGTAAATAAAAATTTAGGGTAGGCAAAAATTTAGGACACCCAGAATGACGAAAGTGCGCTCTGGTAGTAGGCGATATCACCCTGTAATCAAACCGGAGTGTGAGTCATAATAACTAACTAACTTATGACGGCGAAATTGCGGATTCCTAATGATTTATGCCATGAGGCTTAAGTCCAATTACCTGTTACAATGTACCAATAGATAAAACAAATATAAAAAATAATCGTCGGTGAATTTACTTTTGCAATTCGGGAATTGAGTAGTTTTTGCTCTCGCACTGAAAACAATGAACCGATTTATTTGAAAATCAATTGGTGTCTTACTCAGGAATCTCTGAATGCTCACACTAAAAGTTGTATTATTATTGTACATCGACACTTCTTGGTTTGAACTCCCCACCGATCTGTGTTTCGAGTTCTGTGAGCGCTGTAATTATAACTATTTTAGCAATGAACTGTGACTACAGTACTTCGGGTTTAAGTACATTTAACAAGATACTGAAACCGCATACCTATAGATCACTCTCTCTCCCCCTCCCCTCTCAAATTTATTTCATGCTCACATTCCTGATACAGTAAAGTCGCTCTCAGAATTACGCCAACACATTACTTACTTTCATATTCTCAGTAATAGCAGAATGAAATCTGAAGGAGGGGGAGGGAGAGAGGTCTGTATACAAGTGGTTGGTATAAAAAAGACCTATTATGGGCACATCACATTTAAGTTTCTTAAACTTCTCTATGTTGATTTTTTTCCAGACATGTCTACTTTTTTTGACAATAAAGGTTCATTGTGATCAGAAGAAGAGACGTAGAATTGTCCCGAAATATTTTAATTTTTTCCTAGGCAAAATAGAACTTAATAATACATAATTTGACTTTGGATATAAGGAATTGTGGCAAAGGTACATTAGAATTGTGGCATAGTGGTTTAATTACAAAATGTAGATTCCATTAGTCACTGGCAGGACTAATGATTGAATATTAATTTTGCTGGGAATTGTGGTGAGACTGGCTATATTGGGTTGGTTTCGGGTCTCTCTGCCCGGACATGTGGTCTCGGATAATGCTCAAACCGCCACCAGACCCACCGGGAACATTGGAGTTGGTATTTTTAAAATGACATAACCTATTTATATGGCTTATAGAAGAGATAAATGATTTAGTTTATTAAACAAAGTTACAAATTAAGATCTCCAAAGGGCAGCAAATGAGTTTCATTTTTGTAACAAATCGACTGAGACTAAATGATGACTGTAGTGCAGGAGAGGGGAGCTATTTCTAGCCTGCCTCGTTTCCGGCTCAGGAAACATCCATTCGAAGGGACTCAAATTTCGGACGGAAATGCAACAATTTATAATTATAATGCCTACTTTGAATGTTTGAATGTTTTATTTACCTGACTAAAGCCTACTTAAATGAACAGCTTACCTGTAACAAAAGAACAAAATGAATGTGTTAGACAACATTGAGGTACATAGATTTTACATAGAAGATATTATATATGTTTAAAAATAGAATGTTCATAAAGTATATAATATATATACATATATATAATAATTTTTATTGTTTAAAGGGATCACCCCCATACAATTGAGTCAGTGACCATTACTTTTAAAGTATTAACATTAAAAATTTCCAAAATTATATATTGATCAGCAGAACAATAATGACATATAAACAGGAACCTTTAACGAACTAAATAAATAACATAAATAAATGAAGTACATATAAATAAAATATATAATTACAAATTAATAATAATAATAATATAACAAAGACAGTAAATATGGAGTAGGGATGGAATTTATTTTTGAAATTTGTGGTTCCTCACTTAATCTCACTTTCACAATGTTCTGTGATTTTCAAACACTGCGTAAGTCCAAAAATCGAACTTTAATTTCATCTTTGAACAATATAAAAACTCAGTTTTAGAGGAGCGATAAAATCGAACGGGTTCCACACCAAGATGGTCACGTGACTCATGTTCTAAAGTGTTTATAAACACCAATAGAATTATTGCTTTTTTCCGGCATTTCTTCCAGAGGTGTCTTCTTTTTTCTAACAATATTTCGGGAAACTTACACGTCCCTTCTTCTGGTCACTATGTTCATAGTGTCTCGAAATATTGTCAGAAAAAAGAAAAAAGAAGACACCTCTGGAAGAAATGCCGGAAAAACCCAACAATTCAATACCCCAGAGAAGTTTAAGAAAAACACCAATATAGTTATAGTGACTCATACCCGGGGTTTTAACTACAGTGTCATATCGCCTACTACCAGAGCCCTCTTTCGTCACTCTGGTGGACATGAGCCCGACTCTACTGTGGAAGTCTTAAATTATGCTTACCCAGGTTCATTCACCAAGATTGGAGGTCTTTAACGAGTACCTGACATCGTAAAGGCTTGGGAGTATCGCTTAATGTCTCATCCGAGGGACGGCGTGCTCTTCTCTTAGATAAAAAACCTAAGGGCCGGGTTTCGAACTCGCGATCTTGATCACAGAAGACGAGCACGCTACCTACCTACCCCTACCACTGAGCTACCAGCGCCCAATAGATATTATAATATAACAGCAACATTACTATGTACATAAAAATGTTTAAAGAGGCAAATAATAGTTGTTTATAATAGAACCAATAGAAAGTTCATAAAAATGGATATAAGCACCGCAGTCTCAACACTTGGAGATCCGATTGCAGGGCTGAGACCAGGTAATTTTGTAGGTGGGGGGAGGGGTAAAAAGTTGTTGCCTTACCCCCCTTCAACCGTGTAGCCGTGGTGATAGGAGGCGCGGGGAAGTCGTGGGATTGGCCGGGGGAGTTTTACTTTTACGCCCGCATCCCATAGGCCATTCGCTCCCCTCCGATAACTTGCCTCCCGGGGCATGTACCCCCTCTTCCAACCTGGTTACACCCTTCTTTCCGGTCCTACTATTGTTATTTACCCGAAAGAGGAGCCTCAGATTTCAAGGAAATGGATGAAAACAAATGTTCCAGTCTCTTCCACTTTTTCAACTCTCAAATAGGAATTCTGCAGCCAAAGCAATACCGTTTTGTTTATTAAACAGTGAAAGAAATCAGCATAATGTACCATGGTTTCGGGTTCGAATCCCGTCCGGGAGAGTTTTATTTATTAGATAGAACTTCCTCGTGAGGCCATGGATGTTGTGTAAATAACGAAGTTACAAAGGCATGGCTATTGTCGTACATAAGGCCAAAAAAAAATTGCGTACAAGCCGAGGTTAGTGGGACAATATTACTATTCACGCAATTATTTTTAATAATGGGAATAAGAATAGAGATTTAATATTTATTTACTTTACTTTGCCAGCTGTGTGTATAGGAGGAGTTACATCATCGGTCAATGTCTATGTGTTTGTGTGTCTGGGTATGGGAACACGATAACTCCCGAACACGATAGAACGAAGTGTACGACAGGAAATATTACATATGCATCCAGACGATGTATTGGTTTTCAGCCAAGTCGAAGAAAGGGAAAGAGGCGGATAAGAAGGGGTGTGAAATGTAATGTAGCCGTGAATGTCAAAATGACGTCACCAGATGTGAAATACTTCTTTCAGACATTTCCTCCAGATTATATTTAAGTCATTATTAAAGTATGATTATGGTTTAGCTGATTATTTTGTTGCTATTTCAGTGGAATTAGCCAGAAAGCCCTAATATAATATATTAGGCATATATTATGATGCGTAGACGATACAAAATATGTGCTAAATCGTACATAATTGCAAAATAGCTGATCCGATTGGCACGAAAATCAATGGACCTTTTCCTCATTGTTACATACAATTCGCAAAATGAAACATTCATATCGGTACATTTTTGCAGAAGTTATGATGAAAAAAAACAAAAAAAGTCAGAAGACACTCATGCAGAGCTATCTTGCGGAAAAGCAGTTAACTTTAAGTTTTGAGAGTAGAGCAATCAGAATCTGACTACCTGGGACAAGATTATTGACCTCATGACCAGATCTCCATTGACTTAACGAAACGAAGAAGTAAAATGAGTGTCAAAGATTATAAATGTCTAGGTTTATCGTTTGATCAAAAACTATCAAGGACAAATACAGATCAATTGTAAAAGGAAGTAGGGGTGCTGTCAGTCTGACTATAAGGCACTTACTTGTCCAACCCAGCCTGGACTAGGGTAGTATTGTGCCCAGATCAGCAAAGCAATCCTATTGAAAACCATCGACCCCGTCTACAACCATGGCATTAGCCTAGTGTCGAGCCTTGCCGCCCTCTATAGAGGGCACCACCTCCTTCCAAAATAGTTTCCTCTGCATTTAGTTCCGTTTATGTACTTATATCCCAGGGTGAAACACATACCAGTACAGACTCACACAACAATCCATACTTCCAGAGAATAAAAGAATACTGACTAACATTTCCTAACATATTCCGACGCCTAACACAATCCCTGTAATAATAAACTTGCATATTATCTGTCCTTTGACTCATTATGTCATTCAGCCAATTGATCAAAAAATACACAACCCGGTATTCTCAAAAATCATTGCATCGACTAAATCTGCCACTGAAGGAGAAATATATCATTCCTCCACAGTCCAAGTCTTCATTTCAAGTTACAAAAAAAGAATTATGGAACAAGTGGCAGAACGAATGGATGAACATCAGAAAGACCAATTTCCGAGCGATAAAGCCTAGCGTACGACACTAAGAGTTAATATAAAGATGGCTGATGTAGTGAGAAATGTAGTCTGACCTCTCACAGATTTTATTATTATACGCTAGCAGACTTTCCAGGTTGCCTTCATCATCAATCAGTCTACAAAAAAAAACATAATTGAGTAAAAAAGTTAATAATAATTGTTTGTTAACAAATAATATAAAAGTAATTTAATAAATAAAATAAAACTGTTCAATAAATAAAAACTGTCCGGAGAATGATGTAGTCACGAAATTTTATATTTGGTGGGGGAAGAAAAAGTATTAATTTTCAGTCAAATCAACCGAACTTAGAGGGTTTTCAGACTTCTTTGCTAGCTTGTGTACCTGGCTTCATAAAGGAACGGAGGCGAACTCTGTAAGGTATCTAAATTAGGGGAATTATTCTTCCGATATAGGATTGTGATAAATAAAAGCGAACTGATAATGTTGAATATGACATATTTTGCAACTCGGGCTCATTGTAGGACCAGAGGCTGGTCTCAGCTAGAAGTGAGGCAGAATGTGGAAGGAGGCGTTACAGAAGATCATTAGTGTTGGAAGGAGGGAAGAGAGGATTGAAAGAAGGACAATTTGAGTGGGGGGGGGGGGGATCAGGCACTTCGTAAATATCCATGGATCCAGTTTTATTGAGGAAAGTGCTTCAAAGCAGAATTCCGGAAATTAACTTCAACTGTGACCCCATTAAAAATCTTTTGACAACTAATAAATAAGGCTAGAGCGATAAAATAATTTCTTTATAATAAAGACTGCTGCTTTATCCAAATATTTTTTTTGTTTCCTTATCTAATTGCGCATTTATTTTTACTAAAGTCAAGGCAAAAGTGAGCAGAAAAAGATGTTTGGTGAAAATAATCCATGGAGGCAATTTAATTTGTATATACTGTGATGTATAAAATTACACACATTCAAATTATTAATATTATAAAATGTAATTATATTTATTTGTATTAAAACAAAGAAGCAACTGAATTGGTGAATAATTATATGAAGTCGCATTTTTTTTGGAAAGAACCAATGAATAAAAAACAAAAGAAGACCATCAGCTGTTTTAATTAGAGTAGACCAGTCGAGGTCTGAGTTGTGGTGTGTTGTGGACGAGTCGAAGTTTGGTGGAGGTGAGAGGTCTGAGTTGTGGTGTGTTGTGGACGAGTCGAAGTTTGGTGGAGGTGAGAGGTCTGAGTTGTGGTGTGTTGTGGACGAGTCGAAGTTTGGTGGAGGTGAGAGGTCTGAGTTGTGGTGTGTTGTGGACGAGTCGAAGTTTGGTGGAGGTGAGAGGTCTGAGTTGTGGTGTGTTGTGGACGAGTCGAAGTTTGGTGGAGGTGAGAGGTCTGAGTTGTGGTGTGTTGTGGACGAGTCGAAGTTTGGTGGAGGTGAGAGGTCTGAGTTGTGGTGTGTTGTGGACGAGTCGAAGTTTGGTGGAGGTGAGAGGTCTGAGTTGAGATGAAGGAAACCCTCTGCTCGGAAAATAATTTTTTTTTCCCATTGTTCAAAATCGATACAAAAAATATATAAAAGTCGTTAGTTATAGTGACTCATGCCCGGGACTACGAGGTCATATCGCCTACTACCAGAGTGCTCTTTCGTCGCTCTCGTGAACATAAGCCCGACTTTACTGTGAGATTGCTTTGCTTATTCAGTTTTATTCACCTAGGTTAGGGGTCTTTAACGAGTTGATAATGTTGAATATGACATCATTCATGCAAGGATTTCGACTTTATTATCCTGGCAGACCTACCAAAATATTCCACCATTTCTATTGTAATTACTTTTGTTTATTATTTTTATTATACATTATACCATGTTATCGTTTAACGGAAATATTATAATTATAGACTTGCTACCTACTTGACCCTGAGTCTCAAGTGAAGCGTGAATCACAGACAATGTACTTACCCAGCTCGAATAATTTGTACACCCTCCCGATTTGGATGAAAAACATTACTAGGTGTTTTCATTATGGTCTTAAACCTAAATCCGAAATGTAAATTTCGCATTGAAACGCTTAATCCATCGAGAGTTAATGCAGGTTTTGTAGTTATGCCCTCGAAACCCCCCCTCTTCTCAAAATGGAGGTGGAGAAGACAACTGAGGCAAAGTGGATGAAAGACCGTTATAACAATTGTACATTAATTAGACCAGTCAGACCTGGTATTATATTACATTTTTATCAAGTGCTGCTATCTGGGAGGATTGATTATATTCTTAGAACTCTATTTTTTATCAGTCTTCTTCCTAAAGCCGAGGGAGAACATCAAGCGAAGGAAAGGGAGATGGTTCCAGACAGTTCGACTACAGTAGAGGCCATGCGTTGCGGGATAACCCCTTTTTCCAATGGACATGCTATCCGGTAAGGACCCTCCCATCACTCCATCAACTGTTACTAGGAATAGGACAAATCAATGGCTGGCATCCTGGAAGTTTGAATCCAATTTTCCTAGGATTACTTCAACTTTTTTTAAAAGCCATCTCACGTCATCCAAATATCTCTGAATATTGGTTGGAAGTTGTTGTGGCCGCTTAGTTTGACATCGACGCTACCCATAGAAGAAAACTGTTCTGAATACAAATTCACATATTAGGAACTACGGAGGGGGCAGTCTACTAGCTGCTCCCTTTCTGCAGATTCAGACAAACTCCCATAACTGGACCCAGGGGGCGGGGGCCAGGATTGCTGGCACGATCATGGGGGAGGTTCAAGTGACCCCCAGTGGCTCTTCTCTACCCTTAGTTTATACAACTACTTACGTAGTTCCCCCACCACTAGCGTCCAAAGGGCTTCTCGGGGGATGGTCAACCAACAAGTTGTAATTTGATTTCGTTTATGAAAACCTTGAACGTAAGTGTTCTTTCAATTGCCGTCTGTGATTTCTTCCAGAAACAAACACAATTTAACTGAAACACTGCACAAAGATAGAGGCTCATACTCAGGTTTATCTACTCTTTTGAGGCGTGTTTAATGAAATAAACTTACATCATGGTGTATTATCTGAATCAGTTCATATAGGTCAGCGTGATACATCCTGTACTCTCTGAGCTAAAAACATTAGTTCCACATCAGTCTAAACGAGAAGTATAAAGTTCCAACCTTTCTTCAACTCTCCGTTTTCGGATTAAAAATATATTTGGGTTTCATGGATTCTAAGAAACTGAAAAACACTTGCTGGTCACTGAGGACTTAACTATGCTAATATTTGGGTTAGTTTAATGAGTTGCGGTATGATTAGCGCCACCCCATGACAATCACGACGGGTTATGTTTTTCAATTGTTCTATACTTTGACGTATTGACCTCCCCAATGACTCAAAGAAGATTTCATGTTTACTTAAGTAAACGGCACATACAAAGGTGCTTAATTAAATGTTTACTTGCAGGAGACAAATTGTAGGCAACAAGCAAGTTCTTTGAGAAACTCGGTTCTTAACAAGCTATTCTTCGTTAAAATTATCCTGGCATTGTTCTATAAACACAAAAGTCCCCCCTCTTTTTATTTATATAGAATCTGCCTACAACTTTACAATTTTGTGTCCTTCCCTTAGGCGCTTATTATGAATTCTCATGACCAGTATAATTGGATATGTCTCTCTTTATATATCCAACGTACAGATTGAAAACAAAGATTTCACTCATCCTCTAAAACCAACTTAGGCTATGAATAGCTTCAGACAAGGTAACGAGGATTTCTGTCCTCTGTAGCTATTATAAATGGCTCATTTTTGTTTGAATTTGGTAAGTCTTTTCAAACTGTGTAATTGTATTTATTTCTAAACAAATGATATTTTTATTCTTCTACCAAGAGTGACTACATGAGGGGAGAAGTTGAAGAGTCTTTGATTCAGGTCTTTCGACCAACGCCGCCTCAGTCTTCGGGGAGAATAGCATAGATGAGGTATGAGAGATGACAGATGAGAATTCCAAGAAGCAGGATTTGACAAAACTAATTTTTATTATGGAAGATAAGATTATCATCTCAGAAGGGTATAACAACAGTGAAGTATCGATTGGAAGGACAAGGATAGATGGTTTAAGGTAACCCAATAATTCAAGTCAATATGTAGGTCATGTATTATTGTCTTGTAAATAGTCAGTTCCTTTCCAATAAGATAGTTTGGATTGGGATTGTATGTTTATCAAGCGGTAAAGATGTCCGAACCAGTTCTTGTCTTGGAACTCTGTTCTGTTTCCGATCTAGATGGAACCTAAGGAAACGGACTTGATTGGAGGTAGGATATCGTGATATTGTTGTTGATAACCAGAGGACAGGAGGATTGTACTTCACACTCTCGAAGTGATTGCACTTCTCTTCATTAATTTGAACCATTTGCCACATCTGACATCCCTTCTCTATTTTACGAAGATGCTGCTGAAGATTATGGGTACCTATGGTAGAGATGGTCGTTGGAAGAAGTCGTACCTGTTCTCTTATTAATAGGAGACATATTGACCCTGTAAGTGACTTCGTAAATATGAAATAACGAAATTCAAAAAAATAATACCTTGTCAGGGCATGTTTCAATTTTCGTTAAGTTTGATAATAATCGGGGGTAGAATAGCAGCCTTGCGTTGGCCGCACATATTTCTCCGGTGAGGGCGGCGGCTGTCCTGGTTAAATTCCCAGCGAACAGGGAAGGTTATTTACGGGGAGGAAGGGCCCATGTGGGAGATAATATTGGGAATTTAGGGGCTTTCCATGGCAGGCATAGTCAAATAGCCTTCCTCCCTTCCAGACTTGGAGCAGGTGAGCCTTCTTCGGCATAACCAAGGATAACGCAAATTTCAGTTCACTATCATAACTTATTCTTAAACCACCTCTATCCTAATTGTCCAACTCTCGAATTACAGATTGTAAGTAGAAAGAGGGGAATGAAAATCTATGAAAATGTCATTCTTGAAGATATACAGTCCATCTGTTGTGATGTGAGTGATTCCGCACAGTTTTGTCCTCTTGAAGATCTTCCAACATACCGTAGCTCTGTAAAATGTCATTCTTGAAGATCTACAGTCCATCTGTTGTTAAGTGAGTGATTCCGCACAGTTTTGTCCTCTTAGAGATCTTCCAACATACCGTAGCTCTGTAAAATGTCATTCTTGAAGATCTACAGTCCATCTGTTGTGAAGTGAGTGATTCCGCACAGTGTTGTCCTCTTGAAGATCTACAGTCCATCTGTTGTGATGTGAGTGATTCCGCACAGTGTTGTCCTCTTGAAGATCTACACGTCCATCTCTTGTGATGTGAGTGATTCCGCACAGTGTTGTCCTCTTGAAGATCTACACGTCCATCTCTTGTATGTGAGTGATTCCGCACAGTGTTGTCCTCTTGAAGATCTACAAGTCCATCTCTTTTAAAGATATACCAACATACCGTAGCTCTGTAAAATAGAGAAGATATTTTTTTTAATTAGGACATTACACTAAACCAAAAGTGCTTCATTAATGATTTAAACTTAATTTTATATTAAGTTTTAGTTTAATAGGATGAAAAAAGAATGTAATAAAATAGCTTGCCCGGGGACGGTTTTATGGCATGGGCGGAAGTGGCTGTTCCGGACGTGGCAGGAAACTGGCCTAGAGAAGCTGTCACTTTAAGCAGCTCCTGTCTCAACCAAAACAGGGGGTGCGTCAAGTTAGCCCCCACTTTAGGTTTTTTAAATTATATTAAATGGAATTAATTTTTCTCCTTTTGTGCTGCCTAAAAAGAACGTTACCAATGTCTTACAATTATTTCTTACCTAAGCTGCAAGTTGCATTAGTTAATTATGATATTTTACTAAATAGTTGATTCGATGTTAACACGTACCTACTTAGTAGTCTTATAGTATTACTATTTTCGCTCATTATACTTCCCCAGCTATACGAAGTAAAGGGTAAGTTATATAATCGGTCAGAAATTCGAAGGTGAATTTTCAATGAAATTTCCGACCCTCTGATTCCAATATGAAAAATAAATGCTATCTGTCTGTACGTCTCTAAACACAATAACTCTCGATAGAATGAATGTATGACCACGAAATTTTTAATGTATATCCAGAACCTTATAAGGATGACATCTATTGATTTTCAGCCAAATCGGCAAGAGTTGAGAGACGATTAGAGGGGGGGGGGGCGAGTGAGCTTAACACAAAAACTTTAATAACTGAAGTTGTAATGAATATATTGACACGAAATTTCATATATACATTTTTAGTGTCCCATTTGGATGGAATCTTAATTTGGCCAATTATCTGATCGGATCACTGGAGTCCACCCTCTGGTGAACAGACAGCCGACCCCGGAGACACCAAATCTATTAATGCGGTCCCTAAACTCAGGTATGTGGGATTTTCTTTTTGTTGTTTTCTTTGCACTAAACAAAAACAATAATAGACATTATCAAGATATATTGTGAAGTGACTTCCTTTTCAACTGGATTTTCATTAGGTCTATACAATTTTTCGAATGTGCTTCTGTGGGATTTGATTGTTCGTGGTGTTTCTTGTGATTCATGTCTGGGCTTTAACTGTGAGGTTATATACCTCTCACCAGAGCGCTCTTGCGTCCCACTTGTAAACATAGTTACCTAGGGGAGGTGTCATTAACGAGTACCTGACTCTGGGCCAAGGCTATCGTTTAACGTCCCATCCGAAGGATAGTGTGCTCAAGGTTTTTTTATCTCCCAAATAAAAAAGTTAAGGGTCTAGGTCGGGTTTTGAACCAGCTATCTTGAACACGATAGGCACGCACGCTACGTTCTACCAGGGCCAATGTGTTAACTTTTATTTAGACGAATGTTAAATGTTGTGAATTTTGAACTAAATTGTTATATTTTGAATAGAAATTTTTGAGCAAGTACACCTCTTCATTAAATTTAATGTTTATTTTTCAATGGTTGCAAACTTCGTACACGCGATTCTAGTTAACTTAACAAACAACAAATACCAATCAGTGTTTCATGATTGTATGTACATGGCTGAGGGTGTAGACATATGTGTACCAATATGCGCGTGTGTGGTGGATGTATATACAAAAATATTATATATATGTACATACTGGGTGGGCTGGTTCTAGCAGCTAGGGACCTGAGCATCCAATGCTCTTACCTCTATTCTATGAGGATTCCTGTCGGTTAGCGAAGCTCGCTCATGTTAAGATTTAGGATCTCATCTCCCAACACCCTGGAATCCTCCCCAGGAATAACTTCGTTTGTCTGTACTTCTCCAAAAAGGTCTGGTCTACTTTTTACCCGGATCTGTAATGCCTCCCTGAACGTTCCAAGCATGGGCCAGAGCCAGAGTCTTGAAGGGCTTACCTGGACCTTCTTTGGCCAGTCGGTCTGCTATATCGCATAGGACCTTTGATTCTAGCATGCTCTTCGAACTTCCTCTGATTAGGATGAATCATCAGAATAGGCCTGCATATAGTCCCTCTCTGTTCAACTTTCAAATTGGCTCATCCACCACCAGGCACCAGAGGTGGGGTGACAGACACTCCGGATGACAGACACCCCCTTTGAGGACTGTTCCTAGTCCTTCCGACCATTTAATTAGATGGTCGCTGCACTAAAGCATTACAGACTCATTATAGCTAGTACGGTGCTCCACACATGGAATCCCTAATAAGGTATATGCTGGATTAAAACGAGACCCAAGTTTACCATGTAGGCATGTATAGAAGATCATTATCTGCAAGAGGTGTGATTGCAGAGGCCCAGAAGACCCTAGCTCTGGCGGGCTATGAAAGAGGTCGTTAGGGAAGGTATTAGGGAGCCAGGACGCGGCCTCCTCCTCCAGGACCAGCACGTGTCCTCTCCCTACCCCTCACCCCTTCCTCCCACCTATGTAGGGGGCTGTTTGGAATTTTAATTATCATGTCCCTGGCACCCTGTTATGCCCCTTCTGCTCCAAATGGGAGGCACAGGAACAATCCTACAATTTCACTCACTCACTTTAATAACGCACTAGTAGAGCAATTTTAAGGTTAACAGCGTTTCTATAGTGGGTGGCACATGTGTGTTCAGTAGTACCAAAAGTGTAAAACTGTTCTTTTAAGCTTTCAACTTTAGTACAAAAGCACTAAGTACAGGAACATGTAGATTAGGTGGTAAATGCCAAACTGCAGTCTAGACGTTCTGTCAGCTGTTGTTGTTTATTTTTTATTTTTCTTAAGCGAGACGTCAAGAAATTGAACTTGAATGCAAATTACAGATTGAAAGTTAACCCGTCAGCGCGTCCTCAGGCTGCGCTACCAAGCTCTGGACGTGCCACAGATTCTAGATGAGTCGTTGAACTACACGGCTATGACTTCTCTGGAGCTAAGGTACGGGAGATCAGCACCTCAGACAAGTTTACCAGATTCAGCGGAATAATAGAGCCCAGAGGTCGAACTTCAGTGTGTTTCTGAGATAAGGAAGAGATGGCTATTTTTAGGGGTAAACTTTGCCCCCGTTTTTCCTTAGTAAAAATCAGCCGACTATGAACTGATGAGTGAAATCTTGAGTTAAAAACACTTTTCAGATTGTAAATTGATTCAGTAGATCAACCCGAAACGGAAATCTACGATTTAATATAAATAATTGCCGCGCGCCCGCTACATTGAAACATCTCTCTAACCACATGCCCCACCACCACCCACCCCGTCTGGTCTTCTGAGGAGAATTTCCTGCTCTGGGTTGCATACTTACCCAATTCGGAGCTTCCGTGTGATTATGGTTTGTCTATTATTTATTTGTAGACGTTAAATTAAAATACAATCTAAATGTTTGACGATTTCACTACATTCACTATTTGAGGTAGGAAACTGCGCTCAACTTCCTCTTTGTGCTGTTTGTGGATTTCAGAACATTCCATAAATGCTCCTAATTAGATTAAATTGGTTTTAGTAGAGAGAAATAGTGCAGTAGGAGCAGGATTCAGACGGTCGGGCAGTTGGGGGAAACGTTTTGCAATCATATTCAAAAAATGCAATCTTGGTTTCATTGCGACTGCTAATGACACGAGGTGAAAACGACGCATTTCTGATGTGTCAATAGGGACTCTTATTTTCCGAATTCCTCCAATTTTATGCAGCTGTTGGCACTTCGGACTGATTGAGAAAAAAAATCTGTAAAGAAAATGGAAATCAAAAGCTGAATGTCTACAAACTACATCCAAACCAAAAGCCCTAAAATGAAGAGTTTGGCAATTTGGTTCTTGTCAATCCACTTAGCGACACGGACTGAAGGAGATGAAACAGACCTGAAGAAAACCACTCTCCGGTAATCCGTTTTATAGATCGGACTTGGAAGAGAGGACTCCGCTATAAAAGTGTAACAAGCCAGTATTGGAGTCTTATCTCCAAACTTTAGGTAGAGGCGGCAAAGTTGGGAGTAACAAGGAGTACAGAGTGAATGAGACGCAGGGAGTAGGAAACGAGAAAGGGAGAGACAGGTAGTCACGACATTAGATCTGATGATCTGGTCCTGCTGTGAGACAGGTCGCCATATCTGCATTTTTGTCAAAGTTTCATATAAGTTCTTGTATTTCCTAGACGTGATCAAAATCATGTCCATAGTTATATGTTAAAATTGGGCATTTTTTACGGTATTTAATAAATATTTCATTATCCATTAGTCGCAAGGAAAAAAAAACGTTCTAATGCAACTTGAAGAGCATAAAATTAGCTACAAAAAAGTTCCTCAAAGTACTGGGGTGCCCAGAATACCATTTTCTCATTTTTACTTCCCAAGCTATACAAGAAACAGAAAAAGTTATGTTTTCCAAAAGTTTTTTTTTTTTTTTTTTCATTTGCAATCTATAGTTTAATACAATGAGCAAATATATAACTGTATGCATGAGTGTATATGCCACATGTTGGGAGAGGTCAGTCAGCGCTGACACTCCCTAGAAACTAGTACAATGTTTAGATTTCACTTAGAAGATCTCGAGGCCACCTCCTTTTTAACTTTCCAAAAGTAAAGAAAACAAGTCAGTGAATCACATGCAATGTACTTTCCCAACACAAATTAGTCAACTCAGTTTTCGCCCTCTCTCCAGAACCAATCGGTGACTTTTTTTCGCTATTCGCTGAAAAGTCATTGGATCTGAACTGTAGAACTTGAAATTTCCCATCGTTTGAGTTGCTTTTTAAATAAACCTTTATGACTCTCACGAGAAGTAAGAACGACATAGAAATTGTGGAGAAACCGCTCGCCCGTTGTAGTCCAGCGTTCTAGAAGTTATACAATCTTGAAGGAATTATTTCATGCGAAGGGAATGGGTTGGGCTTGCAAAAAGATATTTAATAACTTCACGAGAGCTACATTTTTATTTTTGAGCGATTTTTGAAAGAGATCATCTTATTTTGAGTGTCCTACAACTTTTTCATTCTTCTTCTATAAAAATGGTACGTTGTGTCAATGCTACTCATTGTGCATGGCACGCATGCCGCAGTATTCTCCTGTGTATTTGAGTTTAGTCCTAAAAGTCTGTCAAGAAAACAAACTTGGGGAAAGTAATGTTTGACAGAGAGCCTTTATGGAACCGGAACACGAAAGGGCTGCTATCACAATAGGAACTTATGTTGAAAACTGTGGACGGAAGTGGAAAAGGAGCGAAACGAACCATGTAAGACAACCATGTAGGATTCATGTGGAAACAACTGAAATAGTCTCCTTCATTTTGGAAAAAGTTCCCGCCTCACTCTCTGTCCGTATCTCGACGTAAACGACAATACAAAACCCAGTGATATCTACAGACTTCTTCTGCGATTTCCATTTTCGGGTATAAACGGCTCCTTTTTACATTCTTATACCTCTAGTATAAAGATGGGATTAGGATTAGGATTAGGGTTATAGATGCTCAACATCTAGATCATAAGCATCTAAGGACTTTGAGATGTTATTTAATTTTTTTTTTTTTTGTATACTTTTTTGCTTGCATTATAGCTCGTCCATTAGCTTTGTATCTCTAAAGACGTCTTCTGGAGTGGCTCTCGGTGGTTGCCCAGGAGGAGATGGCCAGCTCTCCTGATAGTGTGGACACTCCTCCAGGATGTGCCGCACCGACAGCTCCTCCTGATGGAGTGGACACTCCTCCAGGATTTGCCGCACCGACAGCTCCTCCTGATAGAGTGGACACTCCTCAAGCATGTGCCGCACTGACAGCTCCTCCTGATAGAGTGGACACTCCTCCAGCATGTGCCGCACCGACAGCTCCTCCTGATAGAGTGGACTCTCCTCCAGCATGTGCCGCACTGACAGCTCCTCCTGATAGAGTGGACACTCCTCCAGCATGTGCCGCACCGACAGCTCCTCCTGATAGAGTGGACACTCCTCCAGGATGTGCCGCACCGACAGCTCCTCCTGATAGAGTGGACTCTCCTCCAGGATGTGCCGCACCGACAGCTCCTCCTGATAGAGTGGAGACTCCTCCACGATGTGCCGCACCGACAGCTCCTCCTGATAGAGTGGACACTCCTCCACGATGTGCCGCACCGACAGCTCCTCCTGATAGAGTGGACACTCCTCCAGGATGTGCCGCACCGACAGCTCCTCCTGATAGAGTGGACACTCCTCCAGGATGTGCCGCACCGGCAGCTCCTCCTGATAGAGTGGACACTCCTCCAGGATGTGCCGCACCGACAGCTCCTCCTGATAGAGTGGACACTCCTCCAGGATGTCCCGCACCGACAGCTCCTCCTGATAGAGTGGACACTCCTCCAGGATGTGCCGCACCGACAGCTCCTCCTGATAGAGTGGACTCTCCTCCAGGATGTCCCGCACCGACAGCTCCTCCTGATAGAGTGGACACTCCTCCAGGATGTCCCGCACCGACAGCTCCTCCTGATAGAGTGGACACTCCTCCAGGATGTCCCGCACCGACAGCTCCTCCTGATAGAGTGGACACTCCTCCAGGATGTGCCGCACCGACAGCTCCTCCTGATAGAGTGGACACTCCTCCACGATGTGCCGCACCGACAGCTCCTCCTGATAGAGTGGACACTCCTCCAGGATGTCCCGCACCGACAGCTCCTCCTCACACTGTTCACTCTTCCTGGCTTCTTCTCTTCTTATCATAAAGATGTATTGTAATCATGCGAAAATTCCAGATGGAGTTTTCAACAGAATTTCACGTTTCAAGATCCCCTGAGCAGGTTTTGACCATTTTCGCAATGATGTCTATCTCAAAAACGATTATAGCAACGAACATACAAATCTCAATTCAGGGCCTAAGTATATTTTACACAATACTATTATTTATACTATTTATGACTTAATCAAAATTTTTATCAGAAAAACCTTGTTGAGAAACTATAAAGGCATATTTTTTACGTGTTACAATACCTTTTTTCGAAGGCTTGCTGGATACATGCTTAACATTGACTTAAAAATGACTTTCTCAATACACATTTTTTTAGACTGCTTGATTTACGCGAAAACAGTGAGTCCTATCGAAATGTTGGTCCTTACCAAAAATGTCTCTTATTAAACTTCCAACCATAAAAATGCTCTCAGATTTAAAAAATATTGCTCCAAAGAATGTACAATAAGTTACCGTAGAAAATATTTTTAACTGATGGCTAAACTTATTATTGGTAGTTTTATATTAAAAAGAAAAAAATAACAGGGCTATGTTAGATGAATCACGTTGTACAATGAAACAAAGAAGACTGCTGATACCAATACATTACTTTCTTACCCTATAATGTCAGTTTAAAATGTATTTGAGAGGAAGTGATCTGTAAAATCAACGTTGGTATGAAAAAATTCTGTTATGGCCACATCAGATATTTTTTAAATATATTTTGAGACAATGGTCATATCTACAAATGGCTGATTTTTGTTCAAAACAAGTAGGTATATATTTTTTAAATACCTCAAAAAATAGTGGAAACATTGACGTATTTATGTGAACATTTACCACTGTTAGTAAGAAAAACCTCGTTAGGAATGAATAAAATGGTACACAAACTTAAAATACGAATACAATTAGGTATAAAAAAATTTATAGAAGCCATAAATAAAGAAAACATTGAGATGAACCCTTCTGAGATCGTAAACTTAACTCGCCCCTTACCTAACGTAAACTTAACTCGCCCCTTACCTAACTGAGGCAACAAAAACTATATTAAATGTTACATCAACCACAAAAAGAAAACGGTAACCAGCTTTAATCAAAAGTTGGTTGGTTTTATTATTATTAAAGTGTCTTCAACCCCACCCCTGTCTCTGCGCTCATTCGAACATTTCTCTCCGAAACAGTGTTTAGAAAGCAAATATGAGTATAGGCCCATCTGAAAGGCGAGGTGGACTGGGGGTGGACTGTACATACTAGCGAGATCTATGATCTATATAATATAGTAGAGGAGGAGGAGGCTTTTGGCAGAAAGATGAAGATGACGGCTCCTATGTTTTACTGCCAAAACGCACCCCTGTTCAAACCGAGCTGTAGAATTGGTGAATAGTGGAACTTACTCTATAAGGCAATGAATACTGGAACTCATCTATTCCCTCTCTTATGACGTCATCTACCTTTCTTCCATAATACTGATGCCAAATTACTTATGTACCATTATTAATTAAAAATCTAGCGCCTAATAAAATATAGAAATGTAAAAAAATAAAGAAAAATACAGGAGTATGCAGCAGCACTATGAGAAGGTAGAACAATTAAGGTGGCATAAGTAGGGATGGGGAAGGGGGTCCACTATCCGCCGATTCCACGGCCTTCTAGAGTATTTTAAATGTGTTTAAAAATGTTTTCTGACCCCTGATTCTAAAAATGAGAAACAAAATGTCTTATGTGTCTGTATATGTCATCAACAAGATAACTCCCGATGGAATAAATATATATATATATCGCCTCAAAATTTTATATGTGTACCTAAAACCCCATAAGGTATTTATATTTATATTATCAATTTTATTTATTTCTTAGTTATATAGATTTTCTTTTTCTCTTTTATTTTTGTAGATACTTTTATTTTTTTATTTTCACCATATTGAAGCTGTTAATTTTATGTTTTTTCCTGTTTTTTTCTTTGCTGTTTATCTTTTGTTTATCTATTTTTTAGTTGTATAGTTTTTCTCCAATGTAGCACTAATTTTCATTTACCTACCTATCTTTTTATGTCTTTGTACTGATACTATATTTCATTGTTTCATTTTCTTTACTCTGTATTTATTTATTCTTAGGGGACGTCGGTCCCAGAATAATAAAATTTCTTTTCATTTCTTTTCATTTCATAAGGTCGACTATCTATTCATCTTCAGGTGAGGGGGTGAGGGGGGGGGGGGGGGGGGGGGGGTCAGAGAGGTGCTTAACTCAAATACCCCAATAACTTTATATTTAGATTCAAAACTCCATAAGAATGGCACCTATTAGTTTTCTGCGAAATTAGCTCAAAAAAGAGGAGATGAGCGGAGGGGAGCCCCGATAACTGCCGGTGAAGTTACAATAGATATGAGGGAGGATTCAGAAATCTCTATGGAAATAAGTCAATTATTGATTTTTAGCCAGAACGCCCGATTGGTTTTAGAATTAGAGCGAATACGTAATTGATCAATTCGTGCTGGGGAAGTACATTGTCAGTGATTCACGATTTTTTTCTTTGTTAATGGAGAAAGAAGAAAATGTAACCTCCAGTAACCAGGAGTAGATGTATCTTGGTGCTGACGCTCCAAGTTCCAGGGACCAACTGTCCTGACAGACGGCAACCTTTGTTTTTTTTTCTTTTAAAAGTAATTGCTGAACTTTTACAATTTAACTGTCGTTTTCTTTCTAATTCGAAACATCTTAAAAACTTAAAATCAGTTAATTTTACTCATTAGTAACTTGTGTAATGGAATTTCATTAAAAAACAAAAATTAAGAAAAACTTTACTTTAAGAGTAAGTTTCAAGTTTCTAAAGAACAAATACGTTTAACAACTAACAAATGCTCTGAAGCTAAATTAGATTTAAAGTTTATTTTTACAAACATTTCATGTTGATTTATTTTTCTTCATTTTGGCAAATTAACAAAACACAGCCCAATATTAGCGTTTAAATATCTGATGTGGCCATTATACCAACCACGTATACACATCACTCTGTTTCCCTAAAAAATTTCATACTGCCATTACTAGGCATTACCCTTCTCAAATAATTATTTGAGAAGAGAGAGGAGAGAGTGGTTGGCATAAGAAATTCCTGTACTGGCCACATAACGTATATTTTTTTTCTTAATTTTTCACAAAAACTATCAATAATAAAAATATTTTATTAATAATCGTTGTAAGGAAACCCTATTAACAAGCGTTTGTCGACCTACCGAAGAACCGATGTCGCTAGTTGCTCCGGTGTGAGAGACGTCATCCGATAAGCTCATGCACACTATTTCTAGCTGCCTCGGCTTCACATTTTATTTTTCGATAAAATTGGACCATGAGGAAACAACTGCGTCAGAGGAGCTCTCTCTTCTATGCCTTTAAAATATCTATTTCCCGGGTCTCAATTTCCCAAAGCTACTCTACATTCTATTTTCATCTACTCAGTTAAATGAACACCAACCTTTATAAAAACATTTAAAAAGAAGGTTATTAAATTTCCATCAAGTATTGGCTCAAATTTGTTTTGTTATACTTTTTGATGTTTTTTTCTCTCTTCCTTTTTTTTGTTGTCTTTGATAAGAAAGTCAGCAGTGAGCCATAAACAGTTTAATCAAAAAAATCTTTTGACCGGATCGTCAAAGAAGGCGCTATAAGAATTAAAAATAAGGAAATAGAAAAAAAAAGAGTGAAGAAGGGAATGAAAGAAAGATGTGATGACAAAGGGCGTTAAGGTTTTTCCAGGGGGGGGGGGAGGGGGGTTTCCTCGTGGGATATTAGGACGGCGGGTAGCGGACCCATTGTCCGGACCTCTTTGGTTTAATAAACTCTAAAAACCCGGTGCCCCTGTCACTCCGTCCGCCTGATGAAATATTAAGACTTGGAATCTCGGAGGGGCTAAAGCCAATTGAAAGGGCTTGAAAAGTGGAGGCTCAGAATGACTTAAGGACAAATTGAAAAAAAAAAAAAAAATTGATTCAGGGGTGAAAAAAAGTTGGATGGCTTTATTAATGGAGGTTTATGTACAGGAAGAAAACACTTTGAAGAAAAGGAGGAGATTGTAGAAAAAATATTATATACATATATAAGGGTGCAAGTGGCACAATAATTCAAGATGGAGACTAAAAAGATGTGATATGGCCTTACAGGACTTTCTTATACCAACCACTTTTGTACAGACCTCTCCCTCACACTCCCTCCCCTCTAATTCATTTCATACTGGCATTACTAGGTTTATAAAAGCAATGTGATAACATCTGCCGTTTTCTTTACTTCATTTTACAGCGTGATTAGGATAGTGATTTTCATATACCCAGTATTGCCAGTAAGAAGTGAATATTGGAGAGAGAGCGTGAGGGGAAGGTATCTGTACCAAAGTGGTTGGTATAGGAAGTTTTACTCAAATCACATTAATTTTATTTTTTATTTATTTTATATTGCTGTTTTTTTAATAAAAACTACCGTTAATAAAAATATATTTTAAAATTAATTGCTATGCGTTACAATTTACACATTACTTTCTTTTTTTAAAAAAAACTTTGTTCGTATTGATCCTATCTCAGATATGAAGGAATATCGTTTTCCAGAAATTTAAAAAGAACGTTTTTGGTAAGAACAAATTTTTTGACAAGACTAACCATTTTCGCGGAAATGAAGCAAAAAAAAAAACCAGTTCAAAACAACATTTAGGAAGGTTTTCGGTATGTACCTCGCAAACCGAGCGACTTTCGATAAAGAATATTTACATAAAATGTGCCTTTCCGTTTTCTCTATGACTTTTATTTGAAGTGATATTTAATTAGATTAAAATGTACAGAGTAAAAGTGGTCACTCTCAGAATTACGTTGAACCTACAATGAAACAAAGAAACCCATTGATGACGTAAGTTTCATAAGCCATACACAGTAATGCCAGTATGATATGAGTTTGAGAGGGAAAGAGTGATCTGTAAACAAGTTGTTGGTATAAGAAAGTGTTATTAAGGCCACCTCACATAATTTATTTAAGTAACGATGAACCTTTTCCTTTTTGACAGAGAGATCTCCCTTTGACCGAAGCATTTCTCGCTAATCTTAATCCTGAAGAAAGTTGGAGCGTTCACTCGGTTAAGAAGAAGCGTCAGATATGAAGACAGGAAGGGAGGCTAAGGCGGGGGGGTTGGAAGAAGTAATTGGAGGAAGAATAAGACGTCAGGCAGAATATTCGTGAGTTCTAGCAGGCTACTTTATCACGTCTGTGGAACTGTTAGCCTAACGAGTAGGAGTCTGCAGACATCGTAACCATCCCTTCTGATTCTAACAACCGAAAATCCAAAGTTTCATCAGTTCTATTTTGAACTGGATATATTTTTGTATGGATGTATGTTTGAGCTTCATTCACAAACTTTGCAGAGCCTTTCTAGGATCGTCCAGTTTAGAAAACATATAAGAAGTGCTAGCTCGCTAGGTTCGTCGGAGTTTCATGAAATTTCACTAATAGTATCCTTATAAGCCGTGGTTACAGTTACTGACAGGGCAGAAAACATTACCTACCTGCTTAAATGTACTGGGCGTGCATGGTCGGGTAACCTGCTAGACCTCATATAAACCTGCTTGACTTCATATAAGCCGTGGTTACAGTTACTGACCGGGCAGAAAACATTACCTACCTGCTTAAATGTACTGGGCGTGCATGGTCGGGTAACCTGCTAGACCTCATATAAACCTGCTTGACTTCATATAAGCCGTGGTTACAGTTACTGACCGGGCAGAAAACATTACCTACCTGCTTAAATGTACTGGGCGTGCATGGTCGGGTAACCTGCTAGACCTCATATAAACCTGCTTGACTTCATATAAGCCGTGGTTACAGTTACTGACCGGGCAGAAAACATTACCTACCTGCTTAAATGTACTGGGCGTGCATGGTCGGGTAACCTGCTAGACCTCATATAAACCTGCTTGACTTCATATAAGCCGTGGTTACAGTTACTGACCGGGCAGAAAACATTACCTACCTGCTTAAATGTACTGGGCGTGCATGGTCGGGTAACCTGCTAGACCTCATATAAACCTGCTTGACTTCATATAAGCCGTGGTTACAGTTACTGACAGGGCAGAAAACATTAACTACCAGCTTAAATGTACTGTGCGTTCATGGCCGGGTAACCTGTTAGACCTCATATAAAATTTCATTTAGATATATTCAATATATTGGCAGTTTATATACTTGTTTAGTTAAGCCCTCCCCAAATTCTCTCCCTTTAGCTGATTTAGCTGAAAATCATTAGGTGTCGTTTTCGTTCAGGATACAGATATACAAATGTCGACATATTCCTTGTATCGTCAGTTATCGTGTTCACAGGCACACACACTCGAACAAACAGAGTGCCAGAAAACATGAAATTCCGGTGAAAATTCAACATCGTTTCTGACCGATTACAGAACATTTCCTATACTTGGTATAGCTAGGAAATTAGGTCATTTCTTTTTTATTATTATATTTTTTATTGGCATGTGCCATATTAGCCATCCCTCTATAAAGGGTGTTATAGTTTATTTACACAACATCCACGGCCCTGGGGTTCTGTCTATGAAATAAAACTCTCCCGGACGGGATTTGAACCCACAGCCGTTAAAAACTTGCATGTTCAATTTTGTTGAAAGTAAAATAGGCCATTAGTCGTCTAATCAATAATTTTAATTAGATTAGGGAGTAATTACCAATTCAGATAGGTGAGCTTCGAAATCAAGTGCAGTACTGCAGTGAAGCGAATGTGAGACGAGCGTTTATTTATTCATATGAAGCTATTTACATCTGCATATGTTATGTTACGTCGGAGTGCACATGGCTTGTCGTAAGAGAACCTGTCTCAAAATGTAACTGTGCACTGTCTAACTTATCACCTTTAACCTCTAACACTTTTAGCAGTATAAAGTTTCTATTTTTAATTTGAACTTTAACTACGAGGTCATATTACTTACTACCAAAGAGCTTTTTTGCAAATCGGCTGGTTATTCATTATTTCGGCAGTTATTTGGATTATTGAATCGAGTCTCACTCCTCGGATCCCACCTTCCCTTCGACCCATTTTGCGTTATGTTGATGGGTGCCGACCTTATAAGGTTTTAAATCCGCAGTTATTGAATATTTGCGTGGGGCTCCCTCTCATCCCACCATATTCCTTCGGCCGATTCAGCTGAAAATTAATAACTGTTGTCCTTATGGCGTTTTGTACTTACATTGTTTTTGTGTTATGCCCTATCACTTTACCTTTGGTCAATTTGGCTGAAAACCAAAAGATGTCGCTCTTATGGTGTTTCGTGTAAATATATTCATTCCATAGGGAGTTATCTTCTTCACAGACATGACAGAAATGTTTTTTTTTTTTTTTTTTTTTTTTTTTTGAATCATGGGATACGGAAAAACTGAAATTCCGTTGAAAACTCAACATGAATTGCTGACAGATTAAATCGATCAAATTAATTCTAATCTAATTTGGGAAAGAAGATGGAAAGCGGCAACCATACTTGTAGTTAGATAGTTAGTTATTATGACTCATGCCCGGGCTTTAACTACGTGGTCATATCGCCTACTACTAGAGCGCTCTTTCGTCGCTCTGGTGGACATGAGCCCGGCTCTAAATTTTGCCTACCTAGGAGGTTTATTCACCTAGGATAGGGATCTTCAAGTACCTGACACCTTACAGGGCCCTTCCTTACTTCAATATTTTTTGCCTGTTTAGAAGTCGTGGACAATAAACTTTCCCTTATGTGCCTGAAATTTAAACTAAAATTCAAATTTCGCACTTATTTACGTCCACCCTGCTGTATTAGCTAAAGAAAATATTTGCTGAAGGGAATTAATAATTATCCCTTCTGTTATAATTATACCTTTTGTTTAAGAACACTAAAAAAAAAATTAAATTAATCAAGTAAGTAAATAAAATAAAGCAGTGATACTTCCACAACGGAGTCCTTTAATTAGCAAATTGTCTTAATTAGGGTTAATTGTAAGGTTTCCTTCTGAGAAAATATTCTCAACCACATCTGGCAGGAAAAACAGGCAAGGACTGCTTGAGACTGAAACGTACGCCTGGCCTTTCAAGTCATGCCAACCAAAGTGCCTGTAACAAACTGTCTGTCTAGTTGTTAGTTATTAAGACTCATGCCAGATCTTTACCTACGAGGTCATATCACCTACTACCAGAGCGCTCTTTTGTCACTCTTCTCTGAGAGTCCTAAATGTTGCCTACCCAGGTTTAGTTTTCTGAGGTGGGGGTGTTTAATTAGTACCTGACATCGCACAGACTCGGGACCATCGCTTAACATCCCATCCGAGGAATGTCATGTTTTACCTCCCAGGTAAAAAATTGAGGGGGTCTCGGCCGGGTTTCGAACCCGCGACCTTCAGCTCCAAAGGCTAGCACGCTACGTCTACGCTACCGGCGCTCTCGTCTGAAAGTCTACGCTAATTTATAAAGAGAGAAAGTTTGTGTATTTGAGTTAATCCCAAAAACTATTTAACCAATTTGGATAATTCTTTCATCGTTGGGAAACTTATATTTCTTTCTAGTGTACATAGGCTCATCTTCATGAATCCTCAAAAGAACGATTGACGCTGCTAATAGGTTTCGAGATATGTCGTGAACATTGTGTAGAACATTTTATACGAAGGCCGTGAGGTATGAGAAATTTCCATTTATGCTGAGATGAGGGGGTTCAAATGACAAATCACCGGCCTCAAAATCATTGAAAACATAGTTATTTCTAAATTCATCTACATAGTCCATTCAAGTAACTTTAAGTTACTAACCGGGCAGACAAGGTTTCTAATCTGCTTAAAGTAAATCATTGAATGGCCTGTCTGTTCCTCTGTAGCTGTGTTCTGTTCTTGGTGAGGTCTCCTGGAAGCAGGCGGATGGAGACTGCTAATTGCCTCCCTTCAATCCGCCCTTACGATCCATCATCTACCTCTCCCTTACTTCTTCAGGTGATTAGTCGACAACTTCCCAGATCTGGGTCACGCGACACCTCTTCATTCGACCTAGTTTTTTGAAAAAATCAAGTTTTAATCAATAGTTATTTGAATAGACCTGAAACTGAAGTTCATATATCTTAATGAAATACTTCGGTATGTCTGAGTAGGATCAGAGGTGTGTCTGAGTAGGATCAGAGGTGTGTCTGAGTAGGATCATAGGTGTGTCTGAGTAGGATCAGAGGTGTGTCTGAGTAGGATCAGAGGTGTGTCTGAGTAGGATCAGAGGTGTGTCTGAGTAGGATCAGAGGTGTGTCTGAGTAGGATCAGAGGTGTGTCTGAGTAGGATCAGAGGTGTGTCTGAGTAGGATCAGAGGTGTGTCTGAGTAGGATCAGAGGTGTGTCTGAGTAGGATCAGAGGTGTGCCTGAGTAGGATCAACGTCCTGGAGACGGCTGTACGGCACGTCAGCGAGCACGTCTTGTATGACACCCTAATTCTTCAAAATGTTGCCTTTCCCACCAACCATCAACTTAATAATTTTGTGATATTAGATTTCACATACAAGTACACCTAGTAAGTATACTTGCAACTTGAAGACTTGTTATAAATGAATAAAAGAAACTTCTTTTTCAAAATATTGTCTATCCCAATACAAATTTTTATAAAAATATACTAGTTTCGAAGGCGCTCAAGATCGCGTATTCAAAACCCGACCGAGGCCATTAGGTTTTTTATCTGGGAAGTGAAAAAACCTTGTGCACGACGTCCTTCGGATGGAACGTTAAGCGATGGTCCTGAGCCTGTACGATGTCAGGTACTCGTTAAAACCCCAACTCTAGGTGAACAAAAATATAGGGTAGACAAAATTTAGGACTCCCACAGTAGAGTCGGGCTCATGCCCACCAGAGCGCTCTTTCATCGCAATATGACCTCTTAGTTAAAGCCCGGGCATGAGTCACAATAACTACTTAACTCTTATTGAGCTAGCTTTATAACGACCTGACGATTGAATAATGCCGAAACCGGTAGTTATTGTATAACATTTTCTTGTGGAACAGACGATATTTCAAAAAGAAGTTTACTTTATTTACTCTTTGTTTGTATTCTACTGTGATGTAAAACAAAAAAAAATACATTAAGATTATTAAATCAATTATTATTATTTATATAAAAACAGCTGTTAGAAATGAAGTAACTTAATTAGTAAAAAAATATATTAAGTCGCATTTTGTTTCCAAAACAAAATAGAACAACCAATAAATGGAGAATAAAAGACAATGATCAGCTGTTTTTATTAGAGTGGACCGGTCTAAGTTGGGTTGTGGAGGTGAGAAGTCTGAGGAGAGATGTGGAGTTGGACAGTCTAGTAGTGAGAGAAATGTTTAGGCTTAAGGTAGTGAACCATGTAGGTGTGAAATAACAGTGAAATAGATGTGCAAAGGAGGTACCTTTAATTTATTTATATGCCCTAAATAACAGTGATGTAAATAATGGCCATAAAAATAAAACAGAAAAAAGACTGATATAGTTTTAAATAATTAGTTTGTAAGATTTTTTTTATTGTAAGCAATTTGTTTTTCGTTTCATATTATTATTTGGATTCAATTTATAATGTAGGTTAAGTAAAATAAACTCCAATATTTGTTCTCTTATTCTATGCTATTCATTTTCCCTGGGAACCAAGTAAGATACTTTATACCTTTCGATTAGATTTAACATTTTTGCAAATTTAGAAAAACAATATGGCATCTCTTTAGTAAATTTAGAAGAAATCCAAATGAAAAGTTTGTTAATTGAAATTTTTTTAAATACGTGCACTTGCCAAGACCTTGCCAAGACCAGCTGTAATTTCTACAAGAAATGTGGTAATTTTATTGTTTGTTTATTTATTTGAATAATTATTTTATTTAAATATTTTCTTTAATTTTCACACTACATAGGGTTAAAATCAGTTCAACTCATTATTAAGAAACAAACTTCTCTTCCCAAGGAAAACAAAAATCTAAGGAAAACGACTATTTACAAGAAAGTTCTGTCTGTTGGCCGAACCAGGTTTCTGTTGTCAATATACAACCATCAATATACCTAATTTAGAGGTGGTTCTTTCGGAGGACCTCAATCAAGCTAATGGTTGTAATATTTAAAGGAAAATATATATTTGTATTTTTGATTTAATTTATACTATATATCCTACTCAACCATGTTACAAAATTGTTTTACTTCTGCTACGAATGTAGGGGAGGTTATGAAACAGGTCAGAAATATAACACTTATTTCAAAAATGAAAAAGATACATTCCTGTTGGTCAATCAATGTGTGTCTCTGTGCACGTATGTGTTTGTGTCTGAGATGACGACATCCAGAACCCAACAGAGGCGACACCTATTGACTGTCTGCCACATTGGTCAAAGAGGAAGGGGAGACCAGAGAACTCGAAAACCCCAATAACTCCCGATTTAATGAATCTACCGATATGAAAATTCATATTTAAATTTAAAACATCCATCATAATAACGCAAAGGGGATCAAGGGGGGGGGGTGTGGGGGGCTCGACACGAAAACTGTAAAAATCAGGGGGTCGGAAAAAACGAATATTTCCGGTGAAAACTGAATATGGAATTTCTGACCGATTACATAACTTCCGGTTTACTTCGTATAGCTGGAAAAATAAATGGAATCAATAATAATAATATTTATTTCGGTTAAACCAAAACATATATATCATACGTCATAACAATATGTATACATTGAGATAGTTTATAAATTAGATATATAAAATAAATTGCTTAGATACATAGGAACGTATAGAATTTTTTTGGTATAATTTGATACATTTGTATGTATTATATATAAAATTAGTGACTCGACTAGGCCACCAAAATAATGGAGTTTTTTTAGGGAATGTAGGATGCTTGGTGTACATGGAGCTCACTAATGCTGAAATAAGACCTCGAGAGCATCATGAGTTCCTTTTTCCTGATTTAGAGAAAAAATAGTTAATAAATATATTTTAAATGGAAAAAAAATAAAATAAAAATATTTAAAAAATAAAAAACGCCATTTTGTACTTTGTAGTAAAATATGTTCAAAATAATGAGCATTAAGAAAAACAAAAATAAAGTATACTCGGTGTATAATAAAAAGGTATTTTTATCTGTTAGGTTGTTCACATTTTTTCCAAGGTTTAAGGGATAAGGGGAGGGTGTAAGCTGAGGAAGTGGGTTTTGTTATGGGGAGGATTTGTGAAAATAAACAGGAGCTGAGAGGAACCGGCAACCCTGTTAAAGAGATGTTAGCGCAACCCTCCCAGACAGAATAATTACACGACATTATAGCTAAAACAGAGGCAACAGATCCAATAGTAAAGGGCTGCTACACTCCTTACATATCAGGAGAAATATTTTATCTATCCAAATGTTTCAGCAATTTTACTTGGCGATCAGGCAATAAAAAGGCTAACTCAACTGTTCATTACTTAATATGGCGCCCTTCGAGGCAAACGTTTGGTAAATATTGATGGCCAAAATTCCCCTAAAAATTGCTAATGTTCACAACAATTTTTTTGCCAGACTAGTTTTTTATGGATATTCTTATTTGGTTCACTGAATATCCACATTATCATTAAAACAGAAAAGCACAATGAAAATGAAAATTCACAAAAAAACAAGTACTTTTGTGACGAAAAGAAGATTGTCAAGTGGAAAAATAAATACTTATAATAATCTATAAAATAAATAAATAAAAATAATTATCAACAAATTATACATAAACTAGGAGGTTCACCCGGCGTTGCCCGCTTAATAACTTTAAGAAAGTTCATATGTAATAATAAGATGTTGCGAGACGAGATTTTTCATAGAAACAAAAGACGTTGTCCTACCACTGTTTTATTTTTGACCAGAACCGGTTTTCAACGCAGCAGCGTTATCATCACTGGCACATCCCACCGGTACATCGTAGAGGCTAAAGTACTACTTAACGCTGGTGCCACTGATGATGATGCTGTTGCGTTGAAAACCGATTCTGGTAAAAAATAAAACGGAGGGAAGTTTTGTTTCTATGTACAAGAAACTTTGGCCGCGACCACAAATGAGGCCCAAACCTCGTTGAAATTTTTAGATGTCACATGGCTTTTTTTTTTATTCGGGCTCCCAAGGATGCAATGCATAAAATTACATGAAAGTGTTGGTTTTGCCCCCCGTTCAAAATGTTGAGACGTCACATAACCTGTAACCTATGTTCGGGTCATCCCCGGTAAGTCATCCAAACGAATGGCCTTGCTAATCGTCATCGGATCACGTCACTCATTTTTTTAGTGATTATAGTAATTTTATAAAACCTAACCTAAAGTTTTTTTGAGGGCTTTCTTTATGTTTTCCCTTTATCTATTTTATTCATTATATTTTTCATCGGCACAAAAATACCTCAATTAATCCACAACTGTGTAGATCAGCCCCTGGAAATCAGGAGTAGAGTATGGAGGCGCTCTGGCTAGTTTTTAAGTATGACGCCGGGGTGTACAACTGATTATTCAGTAACTCCTAATCAAATTTAGCACTCAGACACTCTCTTACCTTAATACCAACATAAGTTAAATGTGTGTTAATTTTGAAACTAGAATTTCTGTGGAACAGCTCAATTGTTTGTTGTTTCCTCTGAGTTGTCTCGAATCATCCGCTTAAGTTTGTCTGACTCTAAGAAGAAGCTGAGGACGATCTGTCTCTGAGACACTACAAGACAGACACATAAAATAATTAAAATTAATTAACAGGAAGACGAGAAGGGAAGAGGGTTGTTGAAGGATAAGTTGAACAGCGCTGCCTGGTGGGTGCTGCCTGACTCTGGCAGACACCTAATTACAAATAGTGTTCCATACAAAACATCTGATCTGCTCACCTCACTCACTCTTATCTCACAACCCTCTTACCCTCTCTTCCTCCCCTCCTTTCCTCCCTCTCTTCACTCTTCTTACGCTAATTAAATTAATTTTCCTCCCGGGGGAAGTGCTGTTCGACATCTTATCCTGGAATTAAGAAGGAAGCAAGCCCTCAATTGTCTTTCTACCCTGGGCTGTAGATCAGCCAACCGAAGCCCTAAACATAAGTAGCAATTGTAATGGAGTTCCTTACTTTAATTTGAAAAAGAAGGAAAATGTTTCATCCATTGATGGATACTTTTCTCCAAATATCATATGTATATAGGCAGAAGAGGTATTATGATGAGGCTCCGTGTAGGCCACACTCGGCTAACCCATGGTCACCTCATCAACAGAGTGACGGCCCCGGGCTGTGGCAATTGTGTGGCCTATCCTCTCACAGTAAACCACATCCTGGAGGAGTGCCCTGGAAATAAGGAAATACTAATGACCGGACCGAAATACTCTACGTACAAGAAACTTACATGAGATGCTAGGGGATGACTCGTTTATAGAAGCCGTCCTAACCACAATGAAGACTAGTCACCTCATCGAACTGATTTTCATCACTTGTACGGCGTCCAAAATCTAGGCCATTGAGCGCCGACAAATAAACTCTTTCTATACTATTCTATATATATTTTTTTCCAAAGCCCCTCGCTCTAGCCCAACATGGCCCCAATATATTGGTTAATATATATTATCACTATTTATTTTTTAATTCCCCCACCTATACAAAAGAAAGAGGAATTTCCGTAATCGGCCCGATTTTTCACCGGAACTTTATGTTTTCCGATCCCCTGATTCGAAAGATTAAAAAATAATTCTGCCTGTCTATGAACACCTCACATGAAAAAAACTAAATATAACCAGTAAATAAAGAAAGCCCTCAGCAAGAAGATGTTATATTGTACAAAATTACCGTTACAAGAAATGAAAGAATAAATGGCTAAATGCGATAAAGATTGCCAAGACCGTACTTTCCATCTGACAGGAAGAGAGGAATGCAGGTGAAAAGTAGGGTAAGATTCCAGTAACAGTAAGATTCTAGTAATGAATGAATATTTCTCAGCCCTGGTTTCAAGAGTCCTTGTCATAATTTGACCACATTAACCTACTTTTCAGTAGAAGAACATCCATGTTTACCCTAGCCTTGGGGCAGTGATTAAGGATTGCAATCCCGGAATTTTTCACTTTTTACAACCTCGGAATTGAAATTTTTCAATCCCGCGATTTTCGTCTCGATTTTATATTAGGTTTTCATTTAATGTAGGTATTTCAATAATTACAAAATATTGGCCCTTTTTGGTCTCCTTCTATTAATTTATTTTGTCTTCATTTAGATAAACGATATTTCGTCCATCAGGACATTTTCAAGTACATACAACAAATTATAATATTCTCCATTATGTTATGCTATGAAACATTATTTTTTAATATATAACATAGCGTGTCAACATTTTTAACATATATTTCTACATCTTCATTGTGCATCTTTTTTTTATAGTGATTTTTGATTGAATACTGAGTGTATTCAATAAAAAATCACTATAAAAAAAAAATTGGTTGTCTGTAAAGTCGGTTTACGGCCGGTAGGTTGACGTGACTACGTCATAACATCACAGTAGTATAATACACAAAAGAAGTGGAAGGAAAATAAAATGGAAACAAGTTCATTGATAATTAACGGCGCCAATCGCCGCCTTCGGTTGTAGGCAGGTGAAGATAAATATTTTTTCGCACATATTACTCCAATCGGACAACATACTCAATATGACGAGCTTTGAATTATATTTTTAAATGCAATACCATTCAAGGCACCGAAGGACGGCATGCTCGGAATTGAAGATAAATATTTTTTCGCACATATTACTCCAATCGGACAACATACTCAATATGACGAGCTTTGAATTATATTTTTAAATGCAATACTATTCAAGGCACCGAAGGACGGCATGCTCGGAATTGAAGATAAATATTTTTTCGCACATATTACTCCAATCGGACAACATACTCAATATGACGAGCTTTGAATTATATTTTTAAATGCAATACTATTCAAGGCACCGAAGGACGGCATGCTCAAAAGTGTAGGTAGGCGATTTTTCCATCATAATACTCCAGTTTTAAATAATACTGAGTACAATGATGATGATGATGATGATAGGACATGATAAGGTAGGCTACACGATTGCAGGGTTCGACATGCTTGAACACGCAAGTGCCTGTTCAAGGTCACAAAATCAGACTGAATTGGAGGGAGAACGGAAACTTATTGAGGTTTAGAGGGAGAGCGGAAACTTATTAAGGTTTAGGGAGAGAGCTGAAACTTATTGAGGTTTAGAGGGAGAGAGGAAACTTATTGATGTTTAGAGGGAGAGCGGAAACTTATTGAGGTTTAGAGGGAGAGCGGAAACGTAATGAGGTTTAGAGGGAGAGTGGAAACGTATTGGGGTTTAGAGGGAGAGCGGAAACTTATTGATCTGGGGATGTACGATGGTGGGTGATTCCCAGCTGTGGAGGGGGGGGGGGGTGATGGTCACGTGGGGTCAAAGGTCATGAGGAGTAATTAATTAGTAATTTTAATAATTTTAGTCACATGACGTCTCCCTCGCTCTCTTGGGGAACGTGACATGACGTCACACTTTTTCGAACATGCGGCCCGTCGCATCGATTTATTAGACGTAGTCACGTCAAAAAAGATGCACAATGAAGATGCAGAAATATATGTTAAAAATGTTGACACGCTATGTTATACATAAAAAAATAATGTTTCATAGCATAACATAATGGAGAATATTATAATTTGTTGTACTTGAAAATGTCCTGATGGACGAAATATCGTTTATCTAAATGAAGAAAAAATAAATTAATAGAAGGAGACCAAAAAGGGCCAATATTTTGTAATTATTGAAATACCTACATTAAATGAAAATAAATAGGTCTCTAAAAATCGTATATATTGATACGAATTTGAAGATTAAGTTTTTATTAATTTTTTTAATTATCTATATCTTTAAAAAAAGTATACATATATGTGTAGCGTAGCACTTAATATGTATAAGGAATTCAAATTCAAACTTCTCAACACGAACTTCTCAACATATATTTCTCAACTCAAATTGTTAACTAGCGAGCCATGGTGGCCGTAGGGCTTTGGTCGCATGGTCTCACCATGGTTTGCGGGTTCGAATCCCGCCAGGAGTGAGTTTTATTTCGTAGATAGAACTCCCTCCCGGGGGTTTTCGTAAATAATTAGATAATACCATGACATGGCTAATAGGATAAGGCCAAAAAATAAAAAATTTAACTATATAACAGGTTAGGTTAGGTTTTATGACTCATGCCCGGGCTTTAACAACGAGGTCATATCGCCTACTACCAGAGCGCTCTTTCGTCACTCTGGTGGACATGAGCCCGACTCTACTGTGGGAGTCCTAAATTTTGCCTACCCTAAATTTTTATTCATCTAGGGTAGGGATCTTTAACGAGTATCTGACATCGTACAGGCTCGGGACCATCGCTTAACGTCCCATCCGAAGGACGGCGTGCTTAAGTTTATTTTACCTCCCAGATAAAATAAACTAAGGGCCTCGGTCGGGTTACGAACCCACGTTCTTGAGCTCATATAACATATCTAGCATAGAACACAGCTGTGTAGCAACAACAGCTGGTTGCTACATATGTATTTTAATGGATTAACAATAAGGTATAATATTAAAAGAAGGCAAGTAAAGGAGTTTATCTAAATTTGAGAGACAGCAGCGAAGAAAAAAATTCATTAAGAAATAAGTAACTCTCGGATCTCGGTTTTGATCACAATATTCCTTGAAGAAAAAGTAGAGAACACGCGTGCCTCTGGGCTCTGCACTCTCCCCTCACCATGATTCAGTTCAGTTTTTATTTTCAACTGGTAAAGACTAAAAATGTTTTCCTCTGGTAAAAAAAAAAAAAATAAAAAATAACCCTAATTCGGTGTGGCGCCATTTTTTAAAGTGCAGTGATCGTAAAAGTGCGAACTGTGTGGGAACATTTTAATGTGTGCTAGAGGCTCGACGAAAGGACTGCACGTCCATTTGAAATCTTAACACTCCGTAAAAAAAAATCTATCGAAACAGTGAATTTAATGGAAACAACAATTATCGTCTTTATAACCATTGAGATGTTGATGTAAATGTAATTGCTAAAGTGTAATTGAAGTCTTCCTAAAGCTCAAGCCCAACAGAAGAACTTGCCGGACCCGCTTATGACGAAACATCAATGAGAAATGCACTTAAACGGGCAATAAAAAACATTTACAACCGAAAGTTCACCGAAGAAAACGAAAGAAGATCTGGAGAGCCAGCTGAAGAAAGAAATGAGCGGTAAAAGAGGATGGTACCTAAACTTTGTGTACAGATCATTGCTAACAATCCACCGACCAGTGCAGAGGCCGAAAGGGGCTTTTCTGCGGTTGGGTACTTTTGTACCAAGCTGAGGTCAAGATTAGGCGATAACTCTTTGGAAACATTATGCTTTTTAAGGGCATATTTTTCAGCATAAATATGTAAATATTTTAAATAAAAAATTAAGTTTTTTTTTTTTTTTACTTTTTTTTTCATTTTATTTAATCCCGAAAATCCCGTTAATACTGGGATTGAAAGAGTTGAAACCCGAAATTTCGGAAGTTCGAATCCCGGGATTGCAATCCCTAGCAGTGATCTTGCTTTATCCTTGGTGCCCGCCTCATAATTACTCCAATAGAGTGTATAGTACCCAAGACAAGGGACGATGGCTGTACGACTTGCTAGGAGTTACATTTCCAAACATAACTCTTGAGAATTGTTAGTTACTATGACTCGTGCCCGGGCTTTAACTACGAGGTCATAACGCCTACTACAAGAGCGCTCTTTTGTCTACGCAGGTATAGTTAGGGTTGGGGTCTTTAGCGAGAGCCTGACATCGTAAAGATTCGGGACCATTCCGATGGACGGCGAACTCAAAATTTTTTTACCTCCCATAAAAGTAGTCGACAAGCACGCTATCTCTGATCTTCCTTACTAGATAAAGCATCATCAACAATGTATCATTCTATATTGAATCGACACAAAATAAAATAATTTGGAACCTGCATGTAATTATGACTCTTTGTTTTGTTTGTTTTTGTTACTCATGCCCGGGCTCTAATGTTGAAGTCATATTTCTTTCTATCAGAGTAGTGTAGTGTAGTGAGTTTTATTTATTTTTTTCATTTTAGTTATATTATTTCAAATAAAAAACAAGCTAAGACGATGCGCAGGTTCCACGGTATCTAACACCGCCTCTCCATACGCTATATCAGGGTGAGTTTATCCTTTAGGACATAAGATAATATATAATTTTATTTATTTCTTAAGGGTAGTTGTCGCTAGACTAGGTCAGTATAATAATACACAATTTCATGCAAAATACACATCTTTTTCAGTATGAAAATTAGTAAACATTGTGAATTTTCAATATGGTGTAACTATTAAACGACTTGGAGTTTTAGTTAGGTTAATAAGAAAATAGAGGTTTGCCGAATTCCCTGCGAAGTCCCTCCGTGGTCAGTCTCAAACCAGGAAGCCACAAAGTTGCCCAAAGTTGGAGGTCCAGCAACTAGTCATACTAAATTCCGCAGCCAACTTACCTCCTCTTCATACATTCATTCTGGCGGCAGTTAATAGATGTTTTGTGTTACGCCTCCCACCTGATCCTCTCTTCCCATTAGTCGATTTGGCTGAAAATGAATAGGTGTCTTTCTGATGATGGTGTGATTCTGGATTCACATATAAAATTTCGTGATGATACATTCATTTTATCGGGAATTATCGTGTTCACGTGACACACAAGAGAAAAAACAAAAAAAAAAACGCTTATTTGAACAGCTTACGTGTGACTTTTTTCAAAGTAGCAGGTAACAACTGGCGGAATGTTGCGTTCCAAGAAGTGAGTCGGTCGGATTAGACTAAAGAGAGGAGTGGATTGAGGTCTACCTCGACTGATGATTTATTGATATAGAGCCCCCTCAAACTGAGCAAGTCATTCCAAGTTTAAATTGCCTCTTCCCGCCCCTTCTATGCACCCTGGGAGCCCCTCCCACTGGGATTCCGCGTCTTGCCCCAAGCTCTGACTATATACCCTTGTTTATGATAGGAGGGGGTGCAAGAGGAACACATGTGAAGGAGCCAACACGTTTTTCGATTTGTTTGAGGATTGAGAAAATCCCCTCCCATCTCTCAATGCAATGGAACAAATCCATTTCCTCCACCAGATAGAAACTAAGGTACGAAATGTTTTTGGAAAGAGATAAAGGGATTCGTTTCTTAGGCTTCTCCAAAGCCTATTCTGGTTGATATCGTAGGGCGGCTTCCTAGAGGTGTTACATAATATTGTCAAAAAAACAACAAACAACAAATAATCTCTGCATAGAGCGAAGATAGAAAAACACTCTGTTTACAGAGTGTATCTCTCCGCTGATAATGTTGAGCTAATGCTAAATGTTCCTTCAAATTATGGGAACATGAAGAGCACACAAATGGAGATTTTTAGCAAAAACAGTCGACTGATTTTAGAGGGAGAGCGAAAACCTAATTGATTAATTCGTGCTGGGAAAGAGCATCGTCGGTGATTCACTAACGATTTTTTTTATTTTAGTATTTGCGATTATTTAGCATCCATTAAAATAGTGACACTACTATCAGTCCTGTTGGGCAGGGTTCTTCAGATCCAGAGCGTGCAGGCCGCAGACTTTATGGAAGCTATTATTACTTTTATGCTAATGGTTTGTTATCACGGAAGTTATTATTATTATATTGTACTAATGAATATGGCAAGTTTCACTTTACTTAACTAATATTAGTTTTAGAATTGTATACACTTTTATTTTTATGTTATTAGTTTTAATTCTATGTACATTCATTAGATCTACAATTTGCCTACCTGCTGTTTGTTTGATTTTTTTTTTTCGATGTAAGGAATAGGTTGTAGAGAAAACGTTAAGGAAATATGCCTTCAGAGTGTACACTAAATGTTGTTAATTACAGCATTCTCAAAAAAAGTGTTTGTTAAGTCGTGGCTGAAGATAGTAGGAATACCGTAAGTACTCCCATATATTTTGTGACATAGACAATATTTATAAAAAAATAATACTTTTTTCTTTATACTTTTTATTTCGTTTTAAGGAACTAAATTAAATCTATTCAAAAAATAGTTCCTTAAAACGAAATAAAAAGTATAAAGAAAAAATTATTATTTTTTTATAAATATTGTCTATGTCACAAAATATATGGGAGTACTTTTTTTTTTTTTTTTTAGATACAATAAAATTGTACTGGTTTATTTAGTTATTCATTTATTTTGTATAAATTGGTTCTTTCTCTTTCCGGCATTTCTTCCAGAGGTGTCTTCTATTTTCTGACAATATTTCGCGACACTTACACATCCCTTCTTCTGGTCACTATGAACATTCTACTCCTGGGTACCCTCCTTTTTATAGCCAAAACCTTGACTGTGGCGGTCTCTCCTCTCTCTTCTAAGAACTAATTGTTAAAAAAGTACAAGACAGTTTTTTAACAATTAGTTCTTAGGAGAGAGAGAGAGAGATACCGCCACTGTTTAGTCAACAACTTTCATAATGTAAACACACGGCTAATCCCTCTCTGAGTCTCATACTCAGTCCCGGTCAGTCCCCTGCTATAGTTGCCCGTGAGTGGACCTATTTTAAGTTTTTATTTATTGCCGTATTTTATTACGGCCCTCCTTCGCTTTTTGGTTTTCTCGAACTTGTTTTTGGACTTGCGATCAGCCAGTGTCCCCGTTCAGCTTTGTCTTCGTTCGTCCGATGAGCTTCGTTCTTCTGTTCTCACCGTTCTTCGGGTTCCATCATCCTTCGAAGAATCATCATTTTTATTTGTATTTCAATTTCACTATTTTCACCACACTGTGGTTGTCAACATAGAGATATTTATCATTTTATTTTTATTTTCATCGTGAGCTCATGTTAATATTTTCAGTTAATTTAATAACCTATGGGGTATTCAAACATTGTTTCTTACGGAACTACTTTCGTTGTAGGTAGTCCATAGTCCATAGATAATTAAAATATACAATTTCTTTGTCAAACTTCACTATATATTCTCAAATACTCAACTAGTTTCGCCGTGTTAAGGCATTATCAAGAGTCACTTACAAACTGTTTGTAAGTGACTCTTGATAATGCCTTAACACGGCGAAACTAGTTGAGTATTTGAGAATATATAGTGAAGTTTGACAAAGAAATTGTGTATTTTAATTATCTATTCATATTATTTTGTTTTTAAGAAAGATGTACTTTGCAGTTAGTTATTATGGAATGCTTTATTACTTTATAGTTAACCCGGACGGCCCAGAAACGGGAATAAGAAGAAACAACTATACTATTTATGTTTATTCCCCATGTAAGCAGCCTATCTGCTTTGGGTATAATGTAATATTTACAGGACTAGCCTCCTTGAGAAGGATAACAGGCGTTCCTGCAAGAAGGGCAGGCAACATCTCTTGTCTTTTATGTTAGAGGGGATCCCCCAGAGAGTTGATCAGGCCTCTATTTTAGGCAGATAAGCTCTTTAGAGCCCCTTCTTCAAACAATAGGATTTGGATGGGTCAAAGGAAGACGGGAGGCAAAAGAGGTAGGTAATACGACAGGAAAATACACCCAAAGAAGCTACGTCACTACCTAATAGGATTTGCCAATGAAATTCAATGTTTCCAATGGAGGGCAGACAAAAGAAATTATGGTCGACAAGTTGCTGGAAAAAATTATGAATGTGTAATGTTTTCATATTAAGATTATTAAGGATATAAACAGAAAACAAGAAAAAAAAAGTATATGAAATTTAGGGGAAGTTTTATAATCGTTCAGAAATTCGATGTTGAATTTCGACCAGAATTTCAATCTTTTCCCACCCCTGATTCCATGAATGAAAAAAAAAATGTCCCAGATTTTCAGCTAAATCTGCCAAAAAGGAGGTGGTTTGGGGCATTACTGTAAAAACTGCAATAACTGCCAAAGTAATGAATGTTTCGACCCGACCTTTTATATAGGTACTTACAAACTTATTAATTTTGAGCCAAATTTACTAAAGGGAAGAGGAGAGAGGGTTGAAGGGCTTAATAAAAGGAACCGAAGTAACGTATGTTGTAATAGCTGTTAACTCAATTAACTAATCCCTAATTTCGGGAGCTATTATCATTTTAAATATATTTCCTTAATAAAATAGACTGTATTAGGTATCAACATGCATAACAAAAAAGATGCAAAAAGTTCATTTATAACAGATGGGTTTATTTAAAAAAATTATTATTATTTTTTTATTTAAAATAATTTCTTTTAAATTTAATGGGGTTAGTAACATCTTTATACATAGAAATAACAATTAAAAATTGAGTATTGGCTTTCATGCTGTACTTATTTGTCGGGTAGTCTGATGGCTCGATAGCGTCCTTTTTCTCTCTGGTGTTCTATTCTTCTGCCAATCGCTTCTGTGTGTGACTTCGTTGTCTCACCATGATCCTTTTTACTTAGAAAAATACATCATCCGGATTCCAAGCTGTCCTCATATATGAGAAAGACAATGCAACTGACGATATTCATCTTTCAACAACACCTGTCCATATGGCCTTTAACTTCTCACTTCTGGCCTCTCCACTTGAATTCCACACACACACACTCACACAACACTCTGGACACACACTACTCTCTCTCTGTCTGAACACCGACTACTTACTCCTTGTGGGATATCGCTTCGCCATTTTTATGGACTCCTTCCATCTTATTGGCTAAAATTCGCAATGCCTTTATTTAATTTTTTTTTTTTTTTTTTTTTTACAATTCTATTTCTTACTCCTATTTTTACATGACTCCAACTACGTTTTTATATTTTCAATACTTAACAAATCATATAATTGGATCTTATAAATTAATCGACTTTTATACAATATCAAGTTGAGACAGCCTTACATAACCTCCCTCTTCCTAGAGGTGGGCGTGTCATGTTATAATTGCAACTACACTTCTTTCTTTTCATTTAATTATGTACTGGTTAATGTAGACCACTACAATGTATTGGTACAACATTTTATATCTATATCCAAAACCCCATAAGTAATACCCGTATCAATACGCAGCCATATCAGCTAAAGAGATATCAGAGGGCCCCAAAACGAAAATCCTGATAATTGTCAACTCAACGAATGTATCAACACCTTTAGTATGATGATTCAAAAGTCCTTGAGAAGAAACAAATTGATTTTCGGATAAATCGGTATCAGAGGGAGAATGAAAAATTAGTTGATTGGGAAGTGCCGAAAATGGAAAAGCAGTGCAAAAGGAAAATCATGAAAGTTAGTTGTGTGTGGTAACTTTAATGATAAAGGTAGAGTACTCTTCCGGAAGGACAGAACAGCTCTTCTTTACTGATTTGGTAAATAAGTACCCTATGATAACTATAATAAACTTGTAGAAAGGGTGGAAGTATTATTTAGAAAGTATCAAGATGAGTCTGCTTTCTAGCTGAAAGAAGTAAGTCTTCGGCACGGATGTCGCGGGCTTCCGGTTCTTATCCTACAGTCGTGTGGAAAATTAACAGATGATAATTAAAATTGCTTACCCATAATTTTCAATGAATCAATCAGAAGCCTTCTAATGAATCTTAGGCGCAAGGGGCAACGTTTACTTTAAGGAGCTGTTCAAAGGTATGAGGTAATGGAAAGTTATTAAGGCGAGTGTGGGGGAAAGTGATTGTGGCGTGGAGGGGATGGCGGGATTTCCTGAGGGGTCGTAACAGAGAAGATATTAACCACGGAACCCAGCCCTCGGGAGAGAGCTGCCTTGTGCTGAAATAGTGCCCCCCGCTTATTGGAACAGGAGCACGATAAATAACCACCTTCCTCCACAAATATAGACGTTCTCTAACAATTCATCCGGGAACCTCTTCTGCCTGATGAAATTGCGCACCACATCGCAACCAGAGGAAAAGGTGGTTCTGAAATTGTGTCCCTAGCTTCAGACATCGGGCTTCAATCCAGACTGCTGTTAAGACATACTCTCCAAGTCGATCAAGGATGAGGCCAGCAAGTCATCAGAGAACCTGATCGAATAGGTCAACTTTACCGATTAATGTTATGAGACATTGAACGGAAATAGGCTTGAGGCTACAGGATGTTTATAGTCACCTTTTCAAGAGCTGAAGGATGGAAATCGTCAAGACAATGGAGAACAGAAGTCGGCAATATAATTTCCCAGAAAGAATCAATCAACTAAATTTGCGCAACTTACAGTGTACCTACGATTTCACAAACTGAATTAGTTGACTTACATAGAATCTTCTGAATCCTCAAATTAAATTTTGTGTAGATACGTTCAATAGGTAGTAAGATTTTTGAGTTATACCCCTCCCCTTATCCCCCCACTTTCTTTGACCAAAAATCAATAGGTGTCATCCCTATGGAGTTCTGAATACAAAATTTCGTGTCAATACATTAATTCTATGGGGAGTTATCGTGTTCATAGACACTGCATGTACAGCACATTGCATTACTTTGATTAAGCAAACCTCGAGGCAAAATGATCTCATGCGTAGTCTTCTTTATGTAATATTCTGAGCGTTGGATCTACATTAGAATACATCTTATTCCTTCCTGTGCTATGTAAATGGTGCATAACTTAGAATGCAGAAGTGCAAGTGTCTGGAATTTAATTTGGAAGTCCTCACCATTTTACACTGCTGAGAAGTCTATTAGTTTATACACCGTTTTCCCACTTATTATGCACACACACACACATTTATATTGTAACATTTATAATGTTGGTGGTTGCCATTAAATACAGTTATTATTAAATAATAATATTTATTAAATAATATTATTATTAATTTTAATACAACATTAGAATTTGGGGGTGTCTGACTTCAAAATCTTATTTTGTGTCAAAAAGATGTAAGAAACAGCGGCCGCCCTTAAAGGGCAACAGTAATTAGACTTCTCCGGCTATATAAACTATAGGGGGATCTATCTCATCGGTCACAAAATGTTGATTTTTACCGGAATTCTGTGATTTCCGACCCCTAATAAATATATGTCGTCCTTATCTTCTTAAAAAATCATCAACATTTTGGAATCGTAAAGCAAAAGGAAAAGAATTCGAAAGGGTAATTATTCCATATATTGCACATAAATCTACCGGTCACGGCACGACACAATCTTCAGGATTAGCTACAGAGTATAAAAGTAAAACAAAAGAGAAAAGAAAAGCGCATATTAAGGAGGAGAAAATAAACTGATTAGATTGTAAATTTTCCAACAATTTCTTCTCCTTTAAGGGTCTTAAATTGGGCACGAAATAGGGTAATTCATCGCCTCTCTTCCGCCTTCCGCCTTATAGCACACTAAAACATTCTGTTGAGTATAAATATAATTGGAGAAACAGCTGAAGCCATTGTGACGTTATAATAAGCTGAGAATATCTTTTATTAGTCATGAAAATTTTAAAAGATCTTTTCACTTTGTAAATATTGTTTCCATTTTTTTCATCCAGCTGGTAAAAGTGGAAAAAAAAGTCTCCAGCAGTGTAGCAGCACAAATTAATTAACTATTTTCGCTCTACTGTAGTAATCTTTTCAATCTACCTCTAAATAGAGGGCCCCTGTAGCTCAGAAGAAGCATGCTTACTACAAGCTGATTGAGACCCTTAGGTTTGTTATCTGGGAAGTGAAACAACCTTGAGAACGCCGTCCATCTGATGGTACGTTATCATCGTCTGTCCACCAGAGTTACGAAAGAGCGCTCTGGTAGTAGGCAACATGACCTCGTTGTTAAAGTCCGGGCATGAGTCACAATATTACTCTACTAACTACCTATAAACCAATCAACCATTTTGGCTAAAAATCGATAGTTGACGTGCAGAGGGACTTTTGATACTCATGCTAAATTTTGTGTCGATAAGTTCATTACATCGCCAATGATTAGGGTTTTTGAGTTGAACCCCCCCTCTCCTGAGTCCCTTTTCCATTCAACCAATATGACTAAAAATTAATGGTTTTGAATACAAAATTTCGGTTCATTCATTACTTCGACAGTTATTCGAGTTTTGTGTTAATCTTTCTGTTTGACCGATTTAACTAAAAATGAATGTGTCCTCGGGTTCTGAATACATATATAGTTATTATAACTCATGCCCGGGATTTAACTACGAGGTAATATCGCCTACTACCAGAGCGTTCACTCGTCACTCTGGTGGACATGAGCTCGACTCTACTGTGGGAGTCTTAAATTTTGCCTACCTAGGTTTATTCACTTAGAATAGGGGTCTTTAACGAGTACCTGCTATCACACAGATTCGGAACTACCGCTTAACGTTCCATCCGAAGGATGATCTAATCCGTTTTTTTTACCTCCCTGATAAAATGAACTAAGGGCCTCGGCTGGGTTTCGAACCGACGATCTTGAGCTCAGTAAGCAAGCACGCATATCACTGAGCTATCGGCGCCCTAATAATACACATATAATACTTTGTGTTGATGCATTCATTCAATCGGGGTTCACACACTGACCAACACAAACAGACATCAAATTTTGTTTTCTATTTTTTGGAGTCAGGGGTCCGAAGAACATAAAACCCCGGTGAAAAATCAACATAAAATTCGTGACTTATTAAACTGATGTGTTTCTTAAACATCTCTGGAATGTTCCACTTTTGGTTGTTTCCGGCATTTTTTCTCCAGAGGTGTCTTCTTTTTTCTTCGTTGGACAATATTTCGGGACAATTGCAGGTCCCTTCTTCTGGTCACTATGAACCTATTAAACTGATATAACTTATTAAACTGATATAACTTATTAAACTGATATAACTTATTAAACTGATATAACTTATTAAACTGATATAACTTATTAAACTGATATAACTTATACTAATTGTAGGAATATTGAGGGTCAGTCAAAGATGGAAGAAAACACTATTCAAATGCCAACGTTTCGATATATTTTATATCATCAGGGCCTACAAACATGGGGAGGGGGGGGGGGGGGGGGGGGAATCAAGATTAGAATCAAAAATAAACAAAAATGTTTTGTTGATAAACATTACTGAACGTTAGAAATACATTATAACAAGTTAAAAATTGAAACTGGCTTACTATGAATACATTACTAAATATTAAAATTAAATGTGAATACATTACTAAAGATAAACATTAATAATGGAAATAGACAAATAGGTGGAACATAATAAAGAGTAAACATTAAAATGACTTACTATGAAGAAGCAGGGTTGGGGAGAAGACATGTACACTGGATGGAGTCTTACATTGCAATGAAATGGTACAAAATAATACTAGGAGGCTGAAGGAAACAGGTACAGGGAGCTCGGAAAACCCCGTCATAACTGTCACATTACAGCAGAAATGTTGAAAGCAATATAAATATGTATTATTAAGGTTGTTGTTGTCTGTATACTCTAACACATATATATATATAGATAATAAATAAATAATAAAAAATATATATATAATAAACAAAAAAATATAAAATAAAATAAAAAAAATAGATAATATAGATATTGGAGACAGAACTATAGTGTCAGCTCTTGCTAAGTAAATTAGGATAACAATTACTTAGATTATTAGTGTCTGTGCGGAAGTTGACTATATCAAGCGTTTTAGCTAAAATCTACAGTCGCTAATCAACATCTAACTTATACTGTTTATAGCAGTCGGTGTATAGAATGAGAGTCAAGTCGTCATCTGGAATACAGTCGTTTGTGTACGTGAGCTCCATTCAAACAAATTTAATATAAAAGTCATTACATACAGAAAATAAATAAATAAATAAAATGTGTTACCTGGCTATCCGTTCTCGTTCTCTTGAGATTGACTCAAAGATCTGAAACAGAAAGATGTTTTTGTTAGAAGGACGCTCATTAAATTGAAGCAGCCTCTTAGCTATCTTCTTATTTTCCAGGTAAATGATTTGACTTTGTATGTTTCTATAACCGAAGGAAGGAACCTAATAATCGACAAACATATGAGTGAGTTCCCCTTCTTTAATGATACGATATGTATCTGGAAGAACGGAACTGGAAGCAGCTCAAATGATGCAGAAAATAATGGTTCTCAATATAAATATAGCACAATCTCTCTCTCTCTCTCTCTCTCTACTTCTCCAGCTGTGTGTAGTACATTTACTGGAATTTCATGTTTCTCATTGCCTGATACTTGAAAAAAAAATTTGATGGTAAATTTAGAATCCTTGAAAAGTGAGATATCACAATAAAGATTGGATAAAAGCTCTATTTTCAAAAGTACATCAATAGTTTAACTATGCTATGCGAAATAGAGGTGGTTATGTAAACAGTCTGAAATTTGGAGTTTTCACCAAAATTTGTTTTCCGACCGCCTAACACCAAAAATGAAAAAAAAAAAAAGTCGATGATTCACCGACAATGTACTTCCCCAAAGAGAATTAATCAAAGAAATAAGTTTCCGCTTTCTCTACAACAATCGACCGTTTAAACTAAAAATGACTTCTTAACCTTCGTACTAATTTGTTTATCGAAACATTCATAGTATCTGGCAGTCATTAGGGCTTTTGAGTTAAGCCCCGTAATCTCCCTTCCTTTTGATTGAGAATCAATACGTGTCCATCTTACGTGGTTCTAGATACACTTATACAAACTTCGAAACATTTATTCTATAGGTAGTTATGTCCAAAGATAGAACTTCTTTTTTTTTTAATTTCTAGGATCAGGGGGACGGAAAACATGAAATTCCGGTGAAAACTTAACACCGAATTTCTGACTGATTAAATAACCTCCCCCATACTTCGGATAGGGGAAGAAATAGTTTCTGTGTATCTGTGAACACGATAGCTCCTAATAGAATAAATATAGCGATACAAACCAGAACCTCTATGAGGACGACACGTATTGATTTCCAGCCAAATCGACCAAAGGGAAGGGCGGGATTGTAAATCAGCTATTGATTAAAACGGTCGATTGGTGTTAGAGGAAGAACGAAAACTTAGTTCACTAATTGGTAATGAGGAAGCCTGTAATTCACCGGCAACCTTATTTAAATACATAACATGATGATAATTCTAACAGAAATAACATAAAGCGCAGGGCCAAAAAAAATGCAATATTTAAAACAAGAAAGGTTCAAGTAGTGAGGTGAGTTTGGGGCCAGGACGATGAGCTGCAGGATATCTGTTAGAGTTTGAAAATGCCATTTATCATGAAGTTGAGCTGCCCTAAACCCCATGCCATGGCCTACATGCCCTTCTTCTACACATGCAAAACATGAGACAAAAACTTGGACGGGGCTCTGCTCTGTACACACTGTATGTTGGGGATGCGGGCAGGAAGGGGGATCTGCCTCGGATAGTTGTCGGAAACTGGCTCACAGCATCGGGTGAAAAAAACCTGTTCACAACACCCCTACCAAAGTTCATTAAATCTTTCAATTTTCATCATGATGGGGAAAAACGTCGGTGAATCATCCAGCAATGTACTTCCCCAGCGCGCAGTAATCAACAAGTTTTCACTCTCCCTCTAAATACAATCGGGGACTTTTTTCGTATCGATACACTTTATGCATTGACAGATATTCGGGTTTTTGAGTTGGGCCCCCTTCTTCTGAACCCCCCTTTTTTTTTTGGTCAAGTTGGCTGAAAATTTATAGGTATCGTCATTATGGCGTTCTGGATTACATATAATAGTTCGTGTCGATATATACATTTCATCGAGAATTATCGTGTTTCATAGACAGGCTTTTTTTTTTTGAATCATTGGTTGGAAAACCTAAATTTTGGGAGAAAACTCAACAAGTTTCTGACTGATTACATGACCCTCTATACTTCGTGTAGCTTGGAAGGTGAAAGGATGAGAAAATGGATCTTGGGGCCGAACTACAATTTTGAATAAATTTGACAGGAGAGTACATTTATATGCTTCTACGAGTTAGTTATTATGACTCCTGTCCGGGCTTTAACTACGAGGTCATATCGCCTACTACCAGCGCTCTTTCGTCACTAGGGTGGCCATGAGGTCGGGGGGATACCTTGGGAATCCTACATTTTGCGAACCCTAAATTTTTGAGCTGAGTTTACGAAGCTCTTTCTTAGGCGACTCATGTATTTCGTTGTACTCGTACTCCTCCTAAACCCCTTTACCGATCACATTGAAATTTGCCACGATGGTAGTGGACCCGGTGACGATGGTTTACCACTAAAAAAATATGAAATAGAACATACCACGGAGGAATAATCACTGAAAAACGAAATCCCCATTGAACTCAATTGAGAGACAAAATTCTCGCGTAAAATAGAATTTTTCTATTTCAAATGTAAAAATCCGGGCGAAGCCCTTTTCGGTTCGACGTTTTTTCGATAAAAATATTCTTCAACATACAAAGAACACATAGTAAAAAGAATTTTGTGCAAAAACAGCTGTTGTTGTCTACAAAAAGGCTAGAAAAAATCCATTGAATTCAATTGAAATCTATTTAAAGTATTAATATCTTCATAAAGAACATACAAGGTGAGAAGTTACTGATAATTATTAAAACATTAACTGAGTTTTTTATACAGATATGCCTGACTCAGCTCAGTTTTCGCAAACAGCAGAATGCATTGCACACCTAGTTGCTCACCTAGGCCATGGGTCTTTAACGAGTACCTGCCATCGTACTGGCTCGGAACCATCGCTTAACGTCCCAACCGAAGGACGACGTGCTTAGGGTTTTTTCACCTTCCAGATAAAAAATCTCGGCCGGGTTTCGAACCTGCGATTTAGAACTCGCACGCATACCACTGAACTACCGGAGTTCTCGGGTCCTTCTACGATCTGGGAATCAATTTCGAAACGACAAGCTCAGAACTGCTCCAGCGATTCAAGAGATTCGAAAGAAACTAGAGTTGCGATCAGAAGATGGTGGAAACAAAAAATTAAATACGTTTATGACTGGCATCAATAGTTAAGCGTTTACTCGTGTCTCTATGTGCTTCCTTATGGTGCAAACCAAAAGGAGGTTCTAAAAGTCTAGTATGATCCATTTCAAAAGGAAATGATGTCAGTACAGATGAACTCAACAGTTTACAGAGGTATAACTTTGTTTGCCCCAATGCGAGGCCTACTTTGGGGACCCCAATGGTAAATGTATAGTCGGGTGTAGCAAACACTGGAGCATCTCTTGGGAACAATAATCAACATTATGCTTCATTCACAAACTTGAAAACAGCATCAAACATGACTGAATGTGAATAATAAACAGAAGGGAGCTATCAATCGCTAATGTTGACACTAAAAACGTATTCATTTCAAAACGAAAATAGACACTGTACCTAGGGTTCAATTGATACCACAAAGTATCGATACTTTTACTCATTCGTAGTATCGATTAAAACTTTCGATACTACTCAGGTATATTAATAATAACCGCATGTATAGAATCGGGTACTTTTTATAATTAATTTAAAAATATATCTACATATTAATAATAAAAAACAATTTATAAAAATTAAATGATATTTTACTTCTCAGAGTTAAAATTATACATATTTTTGTTAAATTCTTTTAAATGACTTTCTTTTGTTTTCACTTCATAGAGCATGCAGACGTTTTCATGAAGTTTTTTATGAATAGAAGAACTTTTATGGATTCACTGTTCAATTTGTTCCTTGTCTTCCTTTTTATGAGATTTATCGAAGAAAATAGGCGTTCAACATAGGTAAACACAACCACAAAATCGGTGTTTCCACAAAATCGGAAAGAATCGGGAATTCTCTAGGTTTTTTTATAAGGAATATTTTTAGATGTACTCCAAAACATTTGATTGTAGTCAAACACTGTCTGGCGGTAGATGTAGATATGTATAGTTAGAATATGTGTAAAAATACATACGCGTGCAGCAACTGAGATAATAAGAAATAACAAGTGACGCCTCAAAAAAGAGTATGTGAATCAATGAAATGTTGACAGTTGATAACACGTGTGTTATGGTACCAACTGCTAAATTCTAAATTGAAATGATAGCTTTTTGGAACGCAGCCTAACCTAATTTTTCATTTACAAAAGACAAGATTGCGTTTCATTTCATTTCTAAAAAAAATTAATTTTAGTGGAAGTAATATCTTGAGTATAACTTCTATAAATGTAAGAAAATCCGTAGATTTGAGAAATTAATCCGTACATCCGTAGAAGTCAAACATCCGTAGGTATACGGATAAATCCATAGGGTTTGTATTACTGCATGAGGTATTACCCTCATCGATATACGAGTATATCACTTGTCCGTGGACCGTCATTTGAGTTCAGTATTTTATTGTGATTTCAAATAAAAGAAAATTGTAAGAAAATAAACGGTGAACGATTTTGATGAATTAAAAACTTATATAATTTTTGTAAGTGTTGAAATTTGAAACGAGTACTTTGAATCGATACAAGTTATCTATTCGATACCTACTTGGTATCGGAAGGAAAGTATCGATATCAAAAGCACTTGGTATCTACTAAAAGTATCGATACTTTACTTCTATCGACAGATCCCTAACTGTACCTACATATGAGTACAAATATTTCTAGATCGATCGTAGGGTTGAATGATATATCGCATTCTGTGACTTTCCCTGAATGACTCATTCAAAGAGAGGAGGAGTGATTCCGTTCCGGATAAATGAGTCTGTTTACCTAACCATTATGAGGTGCTTAAAGGACGTCACATTTCTCAGATTTGTTTTGTGAGCAAAGTGGCATGAATTTTCAGTCAAATCACCCAAAGGGAAGAAGAGGGCCTTAACACAAAAACTATAATAATTGAAATGGGTTTATGTACCGAAATGTTATATGTTAATTCCCATAAAGACGACACCTAATAATTTTCAGTCAAATCGGCCAAAGGGAGGGGGGACCCTAATAACTATCTATTTATCTACTAATTTTTTAGCCAAAATTATCGATTGGTTTCGAGATCGAAAGCCTAATTGGTTAATTCGTGCTGTGGAAGTACATTACCAGTGAATGGCCGATGACGTTTTTCTTTAGAGTTTCATAAAACTCCTCCTCCGTCTCCTTTCTTATTCATATATTTCTACGCATCATTTAGGCTACCAATATGATAAAAATGTTTGTTTTAGTGATACTTAACATATTATGATGATATTGTAACATACGTCATTACTTCTGAATCTAATTGTGAACCTAATAAATAAGTAGATGTTTGCTAGCGACTGTAGAATTCAAAATTCTGGGGGTATTGAGGGTCAGTCAATGAAGAAAATACTATTCAATACTATTTTCTAATCTTGATACCCCCATGTTTGTTAGGCCCTGATGATGATATGAAATATATCGAAACGTTGGCATTTGAATAGTATTTTCTTCATTGACTGACCCTCAATACCCCCAGAATTTTAAATTTCTAATAAATAAGGTGACTAACTCTTTAAGTACCCGCTTCATGAATTTGACAGACTCTAAATATCAAAGAAAACACATGCCTTTACAAACTTTTAAAAATTACGTTACCTAGTTCAAAAGAAACAACATTATTTACATTTTAAAAAGCGAATTTACGAACAAATAAACTAAAACTGCATTAAATAAACATTGAAACTATTTACATTTTCTAATTGTTCAACAGTACACTAAATCAATCCTTAAGCAGCTGGCTGAGCCACATGTTTCTTATATGTATATAGAGAATTTCTCAAGCATAGAATATTCTATGCATTGGTCAGCATTTTGCAATATTATATATAAGCAGAACGTCTAAAAGTGATTACTTGATGAAAAATCTTTTTAAAAACAACATTAAAATAAATTGAAAACATTTTTTTTTTAACTCTTTTTAAACACAAAACGAACGAAACGGATCATTGAAAATAAACAAACATACCTATAGATAATGAAGATTACAAAATAAAACTTGTGCCAGGCCATTCTACATCAACAATGACTACTGTATATTTACCGACTAGTAACTCGCTAAGTTTTTGAAATGGTTTCACTGCACAGAAAAAGCGTCATTGTTCTTCTTGCTAGTCAGATAGGTGACTACAGAGGCCTCTCTTTCTCTCGTAGTACCTACCTAGAAGAGGAGGTTCACGATACACTCATGTGAAACACTTTCCATAGAATAGTTTAAAATTTTAGTCTGTAAACTGTAGCGAATACCTGGAGAATGTTGTATAGAAATTGTGAACTAAAATGGATGGGACCTCTAAAAGTTTGCAGGGACATTTTAAACAGAATATATTTTAAAGGTGGGGGGGGTTTAGCCGTCCTAATCCAGGCTCCGCTGCACGGCCCACTTTCATAAATCACCTTTACTCCCGGTGCCAATGGCTCTCCTCTTTTTCCCCTCTTTGTACGGTGCTTCCGCCAGTAAAACGCCAAATAACTGATACATTTTTCTTCTGCCCTCCAGGAGCCATGGGTTCAACAAATTTAACATCCAAGTAAATCATCATCATTTTTACCTTTAATCATACGTTTCAGGTTTAGGAATTGTGAAAAATTTCTGGGAAAGAAAGAGATAATTCAATGTTACTACTATCTATTATACACGCCAGCCAAAAAAACATAGTTCCTCATAAAGGTGGCATCCAAAAAAATATTTCTTCTATTCTGTTAAAGTTTCGCCTATCATGGCATTATCAAAACTTTTATGATAAACAAATAAAAATAAACACTTTTTTTTTACCCATAAACGTTTTATATGGTAGTCAATATCTCCCTAAAATTGTATATTATATGTATATTATACATAATTGTATATTATATCAAACCATGTGTGAACCATGGGAAAAAAATATTGATTGATTTTTATTTGTTTATGATAAAAGTTTTGATAATGCCTTAATAGGCGTAACTTTAACAAAATAAAATAAATATATTTTGAGGAGAACTGAGGCCAACCTTTGTTTGTTTTTTCAAACCACCCTCATCAAGAGAACATTGAGCCCTTCCTCAACCTCAAATAATTCCTCACATTATAATGAATAATTAGAAACACTTTTGTAGTTAATTTTGCTTCTAGTCAATCCCAAAAGTGGATTGTTTTTGAAAAATTGAAGTTTCTGCTACATTTGCTTCTTTTAGCAGACAAACTAGGACGTTAAATGGCGGTCCCGAGCTTGTGCAATGTCAGCTACTAGGACGTTAAATGGCGGTCCCGAGCTTGTGCAATGTCAGCTACTCCTTAAAGACATTACCCTAATTTAACGTAGGCAACATTTAGGAGTCCCAGGGTATAGCAGTGGATGCTTAGGTTCCTAGGTGCACACACCACCTTTCCCAGTGACGAGTTCTTGTTCCGTTGCTTGATTTTTTTTTTTTTTGTTTATTTATCAGAGTTTAAACATTTCAAAGAACTGAGGAAAGAAAGAAAAATATTTAAAAAGTTTACATTTCATTAATTAATGAACTGTTACTTCAATTCTCAAAATATTAATTATTTTAATAACATTTTCAAGCCTCAAACAAACCAGATAGGCCCTTACTACCATAGAAATTTATTAGATTGTTTTTTTCCTTCAGTATTTTTACAGATTTTTTTATTTTTGTTTTAAATAAAACGCGTTATCTATTCATGCAGTCCTTTACTCGTAAAATATGTAAATTTCATTTAAATTCAGGATGAAAGGAAATTTATGTTAGAGATTCCTCACTCTATGAATGATTGGGATCTAAAATTATGAATGACCATCATGCGTCAGATGCCATTAATGAAGTTCACGAAATATCATAAGCACTTTATTTGGAAGCAACAAAGTTTACATGCTGTTTGTATGAATTAAAATTTCATTTTATACACACCCACATGTGTTTTAATTATTTATTAAATTCGGTAATAATTATTCAAAGCACTAATGCATCTCTCTGTATCTGGTACATGGTAACGTAATTTTGTGGGGGAAGTGCAAATTTCTATATGTGAATAACATCGTTCCCGTTAAGCCCATGTACATAACTTGCCCTAAAGAAACTGCATCCATCACGAGCAGACATGAACGGAAGTGTGGACGTGCATAATCTGCTGAAGGCACGGCTCGGAGACCGATCCCTCCAGAGGCAGTCTATTGACGAACATCACAGAATTCTCGCGGAATTCTTCCGAGCAGTGCAGCTTGGTTGCCAAGTGGTTATAGAATTAAGCTGCTCTTGCTATCATCAAACCCTTAAGTTACATCGTTACTCACTTAAGGACATACCATAACCACTTCTCTCGTATCGATACACGATATATCAAGATATTTTAAACAAAAATTAGATTATTCTGCATCGATATTTTTGTACCGAAATATTGATTTTTGCGTTTTAACAGCTAATATGTTTATTTAAAATAAAACCATTTAAAACGATGCTTCTCGGTCACTGATACAATTCCCAGTTCGATATCGACAGATAGATAGCCCGTCACGTAGCAGTGTATTTGCCATACAACAGTTTTCCACTTCCTAAACACTTAACCAATTATCTTGTTGTTTGTTACCGGATAGGTTCCACTTACGACAGATAGGTGCGCCTCATCTTATTTATTCCTCCCGCTACCGATTCGCCACTTAACTAGTAATTTTGCCTCGATATTGCGACTTTGGCAATATTATTTTTTGCTGTTTCCTATCGGAATTTATACAACTTATATTATATCAATCGCTAACATCGAAAATATGTTTACTATTTAGATGTTCAAACATTTTATTTTATTTAATAAACACAATGTTTTAATATTTCATCAATAGTTTCATAACTAAAAAAATCATTGTATCGATATATTGTTTCCCTAGCGTATCGATATCATGACCTGATATTTTTGAAAGAAAATAAGGACCCATCAGCTGCAGAGCACTCCTTCCTGTGAATTTCTGGCTCCCCAGTCTTGTTACGACTCGGAGCTGGAGATAATAGGAATTAGAAGACCGATCGGTAGTCCTTACATGACTACATTACACTGTACAGATGAGAGAAAAAAACATATCTTATATAAATGTTTCTTAAATTTTTGTCGAAGTTTTGCTTTGGCTCCTTACAAGTTCATACTTTGGTATATACATATACCTTTATAAATCTGAACAATGCTACAATTTTGGTGAGTATAAATCAGCGTTTTTTGATACAAATGTAGCTTCGTTCAGGTTGATCCTGTCTCAAATAGCAGAAAAGTTATGATTGTCAGTTACGTTATGAAAAACTTGAGGACGGAAATTGAGATATGAGTAATTAACGAGTAGCTTTCTTCGTATTTGCTATGGCTTTTAGAGGTTTACTTAAATGAATAATACACAAATTTGGTTAATAGAAGAGCTAATGGCCTTTTAACAAGAGGTTTAATACAATTTTCAAAAGGGTTATCAACAACCTTCAAGATTCATGAAACAATGGCTTAGCCAACTATTTGTCATCAACTAACAATATAACAATATTAACAGATTAACCAAAGATTAAATTTACTTACGGTATTATCAGAGGATTCAATTAAGGCACCTGCCTCGAATAACGTGGAGCCAAGCCACGGCTGAATATATCCATTAGTAAAATGGAGGGTTGAGCTTTAGTGGGCACGGCTCGCGTTGGGTAGCAGCGCCATCTACTTGCACATAACTACTAACAATTTGGCAATCCTAACTGCAAATTTTACATATATCTCTAATCAAATATTGGTACTATTCACTCCACCATTGGGAGTCCAGGCAGTGATGGTAACTCATCGAGGATGCTGCTAAGGAAGGAAAACACAAAAACCTTGAGGGATATAACCAGACATGCAATTCAGTTTAGCAACGGAGAGCCGTCCACCGACGCTAACCACTACATCATCAGAAATCCAGTCTGCGAACTTAAACACTTAATCGGTCCCGAATGTTTAAGTTAGGATCTCTGGCTGAAACTGAAATGGTGTAGTCGCCAAGATGCGCTGGCTGGAAGCACCGCTAGTCTAGTGGCTTTCGATCCTATTGAAAAATTATATGTTTTCCAGATTCCAAATATGAAAAAAAAATGTCTGTCTGTGTGTCTCTATAAACACGATATCTTCCGAAAGAATGAATACATCGACACGAAATTTTGTATGTGAATTCAGAACTCTCCAACGACGACACCTATTGATTTTTTGAAAGTTAATTGATTAATACATTCTGGGGAAGCATAATAGACTTTTTTTTTATAATGCTTCATGCTTTCTAAGCACGGAGAAATAATCAAATTTTATATGAGGACTGAGGAGAACTGATTAGAAAGCATCCATTGATTTTCAAATATTCAAGCAATATTTCATTATTATTTTTGTTTTTTTAACGTTATAAGTTGGCGTGAGAATATTGCTCATTACGAAGAAGAAGAGGCGGCGGAATGAACTGACAGCTTGTTGAAAAGAAACAAAACAAGATGGGGTCGATATTGACTAATCACCTGTAGTAGGTGGCTGGCTATCTTCCTCAGCTCATTATCATCATCTTCACCCGGCAATCATGTTATCTTCATCATCTTTGGAGTATCTTCTTCAACTCTTCTTGTCGTCTTCATCAGGGTGAGGTGGACTCTATCTGCAACATCTTATCCTCAACGGATCAGTCGGTTTAGGAAAGTGACGACGATGTGCCAATTAGAAGAAAGTACGAAACGGCACGTGTCAGGAGAGGACGACATGCTGATGACGAGACTTGACCTAATGAGAGATACTTTCAGTTACAAACCAGTCCCCTGTGTATAAAGTTATGCATAAAGGACTAAATGTTGAAAAATAGCAGGAGAAATGCCCATCTTTCTATTCTGCTAGTCTGCTTCCTGGCTGTCGATAGGGTCCCCCATCTTTCTATTCTGCTAGTCTGCTTCCTGGCTGTCGATAGGGTCCCCCATCTTTCTATTCTGCTAGTCTGCTTCCTGGCTATCGATAGGATCCCCTATCTGGTGGGTTACATTCCTTTAACCATCCTCCCTACTTAATTGTGATAAACTATCTTCCTTTCCCGAAGTGGATGTTGTTTAATTCCTGTAACCTATGTCGACGCAACATTCTAAATGTGAATCCCGGACCCAGACAAGAAGGGACACTTGTTAACTTCCAGGGAAATCAGCCTAACGGAAGAGGAGGCCCCCGGGTTCAACTCAACAACCCTAACAACTGATAACGTAATGAATGTAAGGCACTTATTGACTTTCATCCAAATCGGTCATTGATTTGAGAAGAAGAGTGAAAACAGTTGATAAATTCGCGCGGGGGAATAACACTGCAGATGATTCATCGATGATTCGATAATTTCTCGGAAAATTCTGTGTATATTTGCCGAAGCAAAACATTTACAGAGCATTTCTAGAGAATCCTGTATGAATTGTTCGTAGAAAACTGAAAAAAAGTTGTTCCTTTACTGTTTCCTCCTTCGGGGAATTTCTATTTCTTCTTGTTGCATTCTTTACGTAGATAGTTATTAGCGTTTTCTAGTAAAACCCTTCTCACCCTATCACCCCTTACCATTTCTTTTTTTTCCCCATTGGTCGATTCGGCTGAAAATTTAAATGCATACTCCCCATGAGATTTGACCATATAGAATTTCATCTGAATAAATGTTATTAGGTTTTTTGTTGTTGGGCCCTCCGTTAATCTCTTTCATCCATTCGGTCGATTTGGCTGAAAATTAATATGTGTCGTTCCTATGAGGTTTCGGAATTACACATACAATTTCATGTTAGCTATTATGACTCATGTCCGGGCTTTAACTATGAGGTCTTATCTCCTACTACCAGAGTGCTTTTTCGTCACTCTGGTGGACAGGAGCCCGACTTTACTGGGGGAGTCCTTAATTTTACCTACCCTAAATTTCAATTCACCTAGGATAGGGGTCTTTAACGAGTACCAGACATCGTACAGGCTCGGGACCATCGCTTAACGTCCCATCCGAAGTACGGCGTGCTTAAGTTTATTTTACCTCCCAGACAAAATAAATTAAGGGCCTCAGACGGGTTACGAACCCGATATTTTTACCTCAGGAAGTGCGCATTCCAGTGAGCTACCGATGCCCTCCAATTTCGTGTTAAAATTTCTGTTAAAATTCATTACATTTGTAGTAATTCGGGTTTTTGTATTAAACATAATTCCCCACGATCCGGCTGAAAAACAAATGTCATATTTGGTTACGGATATACAAAACGCCATAAGGAATACACCTATTGATTTCTAGCCAAAACCATGGATTAGTTTTAGAGGTTGAGCGAAAACTATATTTTTTAATTCGTTCTGGGGAAGTACATTGCCATTTCCTCAATTTTGATATCCGCCGGTAGGTAAACATGAAATTTCAGGGAAAACACAACATCGACTTTCTCCAGATTACATAACTTCCCCTATACTCGTACTTTGTATAACTAGGGAAGTAATAAATAAATAAAAAAGTCCTGTCCTAATGCGGGCTCCCAAGTCCCTGTTTTATTCATGAGTGGAGATTTAATCGAGAAAGGTTTAAGTCCGACTATCCATGAATTTTACACGATTTCCTGAGTTCTCTGTCTTATCGGGTGGCTCTTTAAAATCTCGTCACCCCCCTTCCCCCCCCTCACTTTTATTATTAAGTAATTAAGCTTTGCCATGCCTTTATCTTGGCCCCTTTAAATATAAATTGTGTGGTTGGAAAAAAAAAATGTATCCTACATTAAAAAATCTTTTTGGAGAGAAAATTTTTTTAATTGCTAAAAGCTTTTTTTTCATGTTTTTTTCTAAAAAGGTTTGAATGTTTCTTGGTTAACTTTTTTGATTTATCAATTTTGTTATGTATAGGTGTTATGTATTATAAATACACACTTTTTGGCCATATGGTCTCCCTTTCTACATTTATTTCTATTTTTCCACCAGAATTTCAACCATATTTCGTCCCTTGGCACATTCTCAAGTATTCTTCTTTAATATTTATATTATTATTTGTTTATTTCCAGTTATAAAAACTTCGTCATATATTATCACACCTCACTCGTTCCTCCATTCTACTCCCCTATAATCAAACATGATAAGTTAGTACTTTCAGCATTTCTCACAAATATCTATTATTCCCAATATGTCAAATCTTAATATAATTACCTTTTATTTGAGGTCCCATTAAAACTAACACCAAAATCTTAGGGTAACCTGAGGTTAAGGTTTCATTACTATCGATCTAATCTATATTTTTATCAATATTTTTTTATGTCCTACATATTCTATTTTTGCTTTTCAAAATCCCAACCTATCAAATTGATTGTTATATTCCCCTTGTAATTTGATTTCTTATGCTTTCTTCATATGTATATCCCTGATTGTAAATAGAAAAATCTACTTTCGTTTTTCTCCCCCCTACCTTAATATAATTAATTGTTATAGATTTTTTAAATTTGCTAGCGTTTCAGAGTAAAAATTGTTTAGATTCCTAGAGTCTGTTTTAAAGTTGATTGTTCTGTCATTGTTGTCCGCTATGTATAATGCTTCAATGCATTTACGTTTTACTATATTAGCTTCTGTATGTATAATTGCAGCATTTTCAAAATAGAAATTGTGTTTTAATATCTGGTTGTGTTGAGCTAGTGCTGTTTTTGTTTCTTTTACACGGTGATGTGCGTGGTGTGATATGAAATTTAGTATCCTATTACTACTTTCAGGCTTCTTCGTCCATCTGGTATGTAGATTGTTACCTTCCCTTATTATCAAGATGTCTAGAAATCTTATTTTTCCATTTATTTCATTTTCTTGGGTAAACTTTAAATTAGGGTGGTAATTAGAACAAAATTAAAGGAGGAGGTCTCTAAAAAAAAAATTGAATTCTCAATTAACAACATTTATCAATTTAAAAATTTTCCATTTTTGTAAAGTAGGTACAAGCAATTAATTTATTTTCTGTACTCTATAGGTAACAAACATCCTTAAGAAATACTATTTGAAACGCTGCGTGGGATAAGCCAACCATACTAATACATACTATACATTACCTCCCAGCAGTCTTAAACCTCTTAAATCGATCTTAAAGAAACGATTCCGCAGTTTGCGCAGTTTGATATCGATGTATAGGTAGTTTTTGGTTGGTTTTTTCAATGACTCATGCCCGGGCTATAACAACGAGGTCATATCGCCTACCAGAGAGCTCTTTCGTCACTCTGGTGGACATGAGCCCGACTCTACTGTGGGAGTCCTAAATTTCGTCTACCCTAAATTTTTATTCATCTAGGGTAGGGGTCTTTAACGAGTACCTGACATCGTACAGGCTCGGGACCATCGCTTAACGTCCCATCCGAAGGACGGCGTGCTTAAGTTTATTTTACCTCCCAGATAAAATAAACTAAGGGCCTCGATCGGGTTACGAACCCACGACCTTGAGCTCAGAAGTCAAGCACGCATACCACTGAGCTACCGGCGCCCTCTATAGCTAGTTGTTCATCGCCTACTAGTAGCCATGTCGATTTGCTGCAATAATAATGCTCTTGTACCTATTATTGACCGATTACATAATTTCTGTTATTTTTTTACTTTTAGTATGAGGTAGTATCGTGCAAAAATCCGAGATCGAGTTTTAAATGGAATTCCACTTTTCAAGGTCACCTGAAGACGTTTTGGGCCTCTGTCTATCTGTGTCACAAAATTAAATGATGATAGATATGTGGTCTCGCGAAAAATAGTTTGGTAAAAATAAAATATTAAGCGCAAAAATATTTTCAAGTTATGGGGTGCAACTTTGATTGTGCAGCCATGACGGTCATATAGAGTATTCCGAGAAATTACTTAACCAACTAAGTAGTGATTGATTTTTGGGATTTCGTAAAATTTAATATGAAAATATAAAATAAATAACAGATTTTTTAAGGTTCCACAACTACAGAACTCGTATAGTATTTTAGTGGCGTAGTTGAGAAATGGGTCATAACTTCGTTGAACATTTTTCAAATTTTCTCTTTAACGATTGCAATGAACTTATGATTTGAAATGAATATGTCACACGTCCTAACTTAGATCTGATTAAATTTTGGCGGAAGTACAATTTACTTTACATTTTACAAGATATCGCTTATATTTATGACTTAATAAAAATATTTCTTCAAATAAAAGTTGCAGTGAATTAAGACTGGAAGACGCCGTGGGTTTTCGAAATTTCACCTACTGATTTTGAAAATTTGCTTCTGAAGGTTGGAGAGATAATAATGAAGCAAGATACAAAATTTAGAGAAACCATCACAGCTTCTCTTCGACTGGCAATCACTCTGCGTTTCCTAGCAAGTGGGGACTCATTCACGAGCCTCATTCACACCACAGACTGGGACATGTCTCGCCTCTAGACGCCGAGTGACGTCCACACTGTTAAAATGTTGCGCAATATGTCTAACGTTGCATGCGGTCTCCCATTCCGATCGGGAGACTTTAGACCTGCGATTTTTGGTCTCGCAACAGGCCCGTAGACGGGGATTGGTCTATAGACATGTCTACGTAGACAACCTGAGACACGTCTCAGAGACCAAAATCGCGCAACATGTCTACTAGTGTGGACTAGGCTTATGAGAGACATTTTTACAAATGTCCCATGAAGTTCTCGCTGTTTACCACATTCTAAATTTACCTATTAAAAGTTTGCTTGATTTACGCCAAAACTATTATTCCTATCAAAAAATGAGTTCTCGCCAATAATGTATCTCATGAAAGTTTCACTCCTCCTCGCGCAGTGAGATTTGAGATAGATTTGGGTTTGATTGGTATGTAAATAATTTTTTTTTTAAATTGCCATAACTGGACTTTCTTATACCACCAATTTTGTGCAGATCACTCTCCCTTCCCCTTTCCCCACTCAAATTCATTTCATACTTGCATTATTGGGTATATGAAAGTAATGCGTTGGCGTCATTGGTTCTCTTCGTTTCATTGTACAGCGTAGTTCTGAGAGTGACTTTCCTCTTTTAAATACAGTAATGACATAATTTTAGAGAGGGGAGGGGGAGAATGATTTGTAAAAACGTGGTTCGTATACAAATGTCCTGCTGGGTCCACATCACATATACTTATACTTTGCTCTGATTGTTATTAACACATCCATATACACCATGTGATATTACGATGAATGGATATTATGTTGATACATATTATCTTTTCGAAATACATCCCCAGTGCCAACTGACCTCTGGACAGAAGCAAGGAGACCCCTTTAACTTCAAACAGCCATTCATTCTGTGATATCTTTTCCCCTGGAAAGCAGCCAATACCATTTTCATCGATAGGATTGTACCGTGATAAGGTTAGGTATATTGCAATGTGTATCATCCCTTATTATACACACCCTCTCCATACAATGTACGGACGTTATAGCGTAATGATCCAATTAAAATTTCATCAGATACCCCCGTTGTATAGGGGACAGACAAAACTATGATCCGGGGAGGGGGGGGGGGGGGATCCCAATTTGTCGGAGCCCTACGTTAATTCAGTGGTGGGTGGGGCAGGAGCAGCGCCCCTGGCGGCTGAATTATGCTGTTGGAGGGAGGATCACGATAACTCAGGACTGGCCTAAAACCCGGCAGCTATAACTCACAGGTCCAACAATCACAGGTCCCCATCACAGGTCCTCACCCCCTCCTTGATATACAGCCTTGCTCCATTATTGTCTCTCCCATTGACAATATTTGTTAGTTCCTCTCCATTATATCCTCTGAGCTATTGCTTCGAGTCCAATTTTATTCATTTTTTTATTACTAAACGTTGGTGGAGTCGACTATAGTTTCCCTAGTACCTTGCACTCCATAAAGCTGTCTTTTGCATCGCATACATCAACAACCATTAACTTTATTGACAATTTGTAATAAATAATAGAAAATCCACGGACCATTCACAAGGTGATCCAAATGTATTCGAAGTCAAAAATAACCATTTCTAAATTGATTGTTGTAGCCAAAAAGTGTGACATGCGCAGAAATGGGATCATTCAAAACTGAATTCGAAATAAGGAGATAGAACTCCTTCCATTTTTCAGTGATAGCGCATGCGCAGAAGAAATATCAGACTTTCTGAAATCATTGAAGATCATTATACAGAAAATTCGCCGTTGTCCGCATTATTTCGTTAGTAATATTTCGCAGACAGAATTCTCTTTTTATTTAAGCAAAAAATATTAAATAAATAAAACAAACTTATTTTTTGAAGTATTGTCTATTCCACTAAAGATATTTATAAAAATAAAACTACCGGTTTCGGCCTTACACCATCGTCAGGTCTAGTTATGAACAGTTCTTAGACCTGACGATGGTGTGGGCCGAAATCGGTAGTTTTATTTGTTTGTTGTATTTATTTATGTTTGTTTTATTTATTTATTACAAACAATAAGTCCACAATAAGTCCGCATTCCTCAACTTAGAAGTTGCAAAAAATATTAGATAAGTATTTATTTTATATAATTTATGAAATCATTTTCCAATAAAATTGTGTTTCAATTAATTCCGATCAAATAATAAAATAATTAATATTTAACAGTCAATGGCAAATTTTTTTTATTTGTATTTATAACGAAATTAATGTAATGATTTATTAATTTATGTATAATTGCAATGAAGTTTTTTTCTCCAGTATACCATCGAAGCAAACCTCTACTTTTCTTATTTTTGCGACTCATGCCCGACAGCTTGAGGTCATATCGCCTACTACCAAGCACTCTGGTGAATATGAGCCCGACTACACAGTGAAAGTCCTAAATTTTCCCTACCCAGTTTTAGCTACCTAAGGTAGTACAGGTCCGGAACCATCGCTTTACGTACCATCCGAAGGTTGGCATGCTCTAGGTCTTTTACCTCCCAGATAAAAAAAAATTGGTGAATAAAAAATGTTGTCTATCCAGGGTGGAATACGATCCTGTACATATTTTAATATTTAATTACTTCTTGCCCCTACCCCTTTCCAACATATTTTCGTCAACAAATTTCTGTGGAGGGGGCTTCTTCAAAGAAACAACCTCAGGGTCCCCAAAACTGTAAACCTCCACTGGTAGTGTAATCAATGAAGATTCCAATCAATTTATCAATGAGGTCAGCTCACGTCAAGTGCATTGACACAGTAGGAGAAATGAAGCCGTGACATTATTGCCCAGCATCACAGCAACACTATTGCAGACTGTTGGGGGAAGGCAAACGTTGCCATGCCAACTTGCCCTACCAGCTGCCAGATGCATTTTTCACAGGTTTTCACCACCCTAATATTTTATCCTGTGACAGGGTTCCACTTCTGCAAGTCACGTAAATTTAAAGTTGAGGAATTATTAATCCAATAATTTTTCTCTTTTCTCTCTTAGGACTGGGTCTTGGGGGGGGGGGGGGGGGGGGGGGAGGGGAGGGGCTCCTGCAGGCTTAGAGCAAACATAAAGAAAATGTGTTAGCGCAATTCGAGAAAATTGATGTTTACTTCCCCAGCTCTTATAACGTTGTTACCTGAACTACAAAAGGTCGGGTTTGTTTTGTTATAATGAGAACCAGGCTGATGCATTTCGAAAATAGATTAGATTTTGTTTACATTTGTTCTCTCTGCCGAAGGGGGGGGGGGGGGGGGGTCAAAGGGGGCTAAACTCATAAATCCCAATAACGTCAGATGTTATGACTGCATCGACCGGAGATTTTATATTTAAAATGATAACCCCATAAGGATGGCAGCTAACATTGTTCCGCGATATCGGTTGAAGGGAAGGAGAGTCCACTCAAATACCCCAATAACTGCCGACGTGAAGAATGTATCGACACAAAATTTAGTATGAGGATTCAGAATCTACTATGTAAGTCAAATATTGCGTTTCAGCCCAAATGGTCGATTAGCTTTGGAATGAGAGCGAAAACGTGATTCCATTATTCCGGGGAGTTTTTGGATTTATAGACTCAGACATTTGTTTTCATATTTGAAATCTAGAGGTCGAAAAGCATGAAATTCCATTGGAAACTATGCATCGAATTTTTCACCGATTACATAACTTCCCCTGTACTTGGCTTGGCTGGGGAAGTAAACATCAAGAATTTCGTGGCTGGAGACCAGGTGCGAGTAAACTGGCCTTAAGGAATACATGTTGCGATTTGCAATGGGGCACTGTTGAACCTGAACTAAATGTTGTCTCAAGGATAACAGAATGTCCCTCTATGAAATCCTACGATTTCACACCTAGATGAATCGACTCAATTTCATCTCTACGTATCCATTATCATATTTTCACCTACACAACGCAAGTAGAAAGACTAAACATCAGCTGATTATAAGTCACTGAAAGAGTTAGCAGTGACAGATTGATGAAAATCATTCGAAGGCGATAGAACTGGATGGTCCTAGTTTCATTTAGCATCTGTCAAAGAGGTGAGATGAGCCGTGTGCGGTGGAGCTTAGAAGCAAGGCGATAAATCTAGGGTTTAGTTAGAGCTTGAGTCTCATTAACAGGGCAGTTAGAGCGGGGGGGGGGGGGGGGGGGGGGGGGGGGGCTCTACCAGTGCCTCAAGAAGGGAACAAAACCGCCGCTAAGGCGAAGAGAAAGGAAGACCCAACTTTCATAATAATAATAATAATACTTATTTCCGTTAAACCATAAAATGGTAATTGGATACGTCATAATATTTTGTACATCAAAGTAAATAGTAAATAACTAATGAAGTTAATGATAATAATAAAAATATTAAACAAAAATAATTAGGATAGAAGTTATAGGATGGGTGGAAGATCTCTTCAATGAACATAAAAATGAAAGCATGAATTAAAACTTTTATATACGTAACACGACTTTTATATATTGTTTTTTTATATATAAAATTTAAAAATCACATAAAATTTCGAGTCATATTTAAACCATAAAAATTTGAAAGTAATGCCTTAAATAATTTGAAAAATAAAAGGTTAGCTGTTCTTTTAACCGACTAATATCAACAATGTTTATTATCAATTAATACCAAAAATCAAATTCCCGGAATACCATCCCCCACCCCCTGGGCACTTCATCCCCCATACCACTCCTGTCCTTTTCACATTTTCTCATAAAAATGGCCTCCTGCCGCTGGATACACTTTTTTAACATCCATCATTGATAATAAAAAGTTACGATAAAAAGAAATGCGTTGATGGATGTACGCAGTTCCGGGACATGTAACGGATTGACTCGCTCGTAAGTTGAGAGAAGGACCCATGAATGATCTTCGATCATTCTCAATCAGACACTCGGCACTCGGTCGGTGCTTCACACAACTTTTCAAACCAACTCTTTAACTGATTGATGAGCCAGTTCAAATCGACCTACATTTAATTTAACTGAACTCAATGGCTAAATTAACTCAATATTAGCTTTCCCGAATAGGTACAGGGATTCACAACAATTTTTTAGAAAATTATGAAAACAGTTACGTTCAAGAGATTCTTTTTACTTTCCCAGATGTACCAATTATAGGGAAAGTTATTTATTAATAGGATTTTCATGTTTTCCGACCTCCAGATTGCAGATATGAAAATTGTTGTCTGTGAACACGATAACTCTCCACAGAATGAATGTATCGACATGAAATTTTATTTTCGAATTCAGAATCCTCGTAATTAAATTTTACAAGATACAGCTTATATTTATATCAGAAATCTCTTCAAATAAAAGTTGTATAGAAAATTGAAAGGTACATTTTATATTAATATGATTTTTTGAAGGCCGTCCGGTTGGCGAGATACGAACCGAAAACCGTTCTAAAATGACTTCTCAAACCCATTGTTTTAAACGTTTGCTAAATTTACGCGACAAGGATAAGACTAAAGTAGTATGGAAAAATTGATCTCTACAAATTCTGTTGATTTTTAATCAACCAAATGCGTTGGATACATCGAATACGACCATAATTATATCCCTCCAAAAAATATACAATACATTTTCATAGGGTCAAATGTAGTACAAAACACAAATTGTTATTGCATTGAGTTAAGGGGTTGACAATGCATTTTTTAGCTCGTTGGGGTCGATGAACAAAACTAATTTGAAAAAATTTTAGTTCACTAGCCGAAGATGCTTCAAAAAAAAAGAAATTTGGATTCGGTCATAATTTCGCCTGTACGATGCATGTGTTGAAGTTAAATGTACAATAATGAGAAGAAGGCTCATGTGAGTAGTTTTATTGCACAGGTTGTAATATAGTCTAAACCTCTCATTTATTTTATTATTAGTGCTAGCCGGCATTCGTGTTTGCCCTTATCATCTGTCTCTCTCTACAAAGGACTCATAATTTAGTAAAAAGGTGAATAAAAAATTATTTCTAAAGACTAAAACATACATAAACACATAACAATATTATATGTGCTAGATATTATTTAGTTAAATAAAGTGATATGAAAAGGTTCAACGATAGACGGTCAAAGGACCATTGCCTAATGGTAGTGTTAACCTTTTCTCTTCATTGTATATTTCTATTTAAAATAAACATATTTATCTAGCTAGTTTACTGAGCTCAAGATCGTGGGTTTCAAGGCGTTAAGCGATAGTCCCGAGCCTGTACGATGTCAGGTACTCCCCTGCCCTAGGTGAATTAAAATTTAGAATAGGCAAAATTTAGGACTCCGACATTAGAAATATCATGTTCACCAGAGTGACGAAAGAGCGCTCCTAGTAGTAGGCGATATGACCTCGTAGTTAAAGCCCGGGCATGAGTCATAAAACCTGACCTCTATCTATTTAAAAAACGTCAACAACATAATATATATCATATTATGATAAAACATGAAACATTTAAAAAAGTAAAATAAATAAAAAATATAAATATGTGTAACAAATGAATAATCTACAGAATAGAGCGCAGACGGATCAGCGCTGTGCGTGCTTGCTTACTAAGCTCAAGATCGCGGGTTCGAAACGAAGGAGGGGTGATCCTTCGGATGGTCCCGAGCCTGTACGGAGTCAGATACTCATTAAAACCCTAATTGAATAAAAATTCAGGGTAGGTAAAAGTTAAGGACTCCCACCTTACTATGAGCGCCTGAGTCGGGCTCATGTCCACCAGAGATATGACCTCGAAGTTAAAAGCCCGGGCATGAATCACAATAACTAACTAATCTACTGATCAATTTAATTTTTTTGACATTTTTACTAAATGAATCGTTCTTTAGATTTAGATAGCCTGATGAGGGCAACCTCGAAAGCCGGCTATCACAAGTAATAAAATATGTGAGAGGTTAGACTAATTCTATATTTTACAAGCTGTGAAATAAACAGTGGATTTATTTGAAGTGTACTTAGTAGTCTATGAGTAAGTGATGCAGTTGTTAAACACACTGGCAGATAGAGGCGTGAAAGCCGGCTCATTCTACATCAAGACACCAGTTGGCATTTAGCTAAAAGCTTTCCAACATGTTTAAATACGAGTGTATATGCCCTACCCAGTCAGTCTTCAGTCAGACGGAAAAATTAAATTTCATCTAAATTTATTTATTTAAGGTTCTATAGGTCAAAGACTGTTTACGAAACCAAATACAGTTTCATTTTTGGAATCAGGAGGTCGCGAAACATGAAATTCCGTTGTATACTCCGCATCGAATTTCTAACCGATTACATAACTTACCCTATAAGTACTTCGTATATCTGGGAAAGTTAAATCAGTATGGAAAATATAATTTGGTACCTATAGTATTTTTTGAGGGTGCCGGTGGTAGCGACGAAATAGCATGGTAACCTGGGAAGCGGGTTCGAAACCTGAGTTTATATTATCTGGGAAATAAAACCACTTCAGCACGCCCTCCTTCGGATGGAACGTTAAGCGATGGTCCCGAGCCTGTACGAGGTCAGGTACTAGTTAAAAAATTTAGAGTACCTAGGCAAAAGTTATAGGCAAGAGTCAGGCTCATGTACACCTGAGTGACGAAAGAGCGCTCTGGTGATAGGCGATATGACCTCGTAGTTAATGCCCGGGCATGAGTCATAACTGACTATAGTATTTTCAGGTTAGAGAATGTACGCATTAGGTTAGGTTTTATGACTCATGCCCGGGCTTTAACTACGAGGTCATATCGCCTACTACCAGAGCGCTCTTTCGTCATTCTGGTGGACATGAGCCCGACTCTACTGTGGGAGTCCTAAATTTTGCCTACCCTAAATTTTTATTCACACAGGGTAGGGGTCTTTAACGAGTACCTGACATCGTACAGGCTCGGGACCATCGCTTAACGTCCTATCCGAAGGACGGCGGGCTTAAGTTTATTTTACTTCCCAGATAAAATAAACTAAGGGCCTCGGTCGGGCTACGAACCCACGACCTTGTGAGCTCAGAAGTCAAGCACGCATACCACTGAGCTACCGGCGCCCTGAGAATGTACGCATGATGCCTTATAATAAAGACAAAAACTAGAGAGAGGACGAAATTGATAAAAGTTTACTTGTGACTGAAGGGTGGAGGGGGGTAAGCTGCGGGAGGGCTGGGAAGTGTTGTGAGACACATCTGAGAGACTGCACTCCAGGAGGCAGCACTCTGTCAACAGCTTCCATGAAAACATGTCTTTCAACGAATCTAAACTTCTCCCTTCTAACCATCTCAAACATTATCATTTCACTTTACCATAGGAAATATTATGTTAACATGACGAAATTTAAAGTTAATTTTTTACGTTTTACGAAGTACAGAGGATGTTATGTAATCGGTCTGAAATTCGATGTAGTTTTCACCGGAATTTCATGTCTAACTTTCCATAGAATGAACACATCAAAAAAAAATAAAAATAACAAAAAATAACAGTTAAATAATCCTTTGCCGTGTCTTGATATCGGAGCTGGAGTCAGACAAGGCATTGCACTCAGAGGGTGTACGGCTCTAGTGTTCAAATGGGGCTACACCGGCCAAATCCCGGAAATAGAAAATAAAATGAACCCCCCCTTTAAAAAAAACGTGTATCTATAAAAAAAAAGAGACGCACATGCTCTCGTGCAGAATAGCATTTCCATTTTCCCCTATATTGTCTCTTTACGCATCACTGCGTTTTCTCAATTCTTTTCTAAAGATTTTGAGTAAAGAAGTGAAATTCCATTCCGTTAAGCTTTTTTTTTAATGTATATATTTGTAAATAAAATCGTGGAATCTTTGAATATATTCACTGGCGGATTGAATCGTGGGCGGGGGTTGGGGTGGCGGGGGGGGGGGGGGGGGGGGTTCAAAGCCACCCCAATCCTCACACTAAATAACTAAACTTGTGTTTAACAGAAATTATGTAGGTTGTTAGAAATGTACCCCTTCTCTGATAGCTAGACCATCGTTAACAAAGGATGAAGTTGTGAGAGTGGTAACTTCAAAACCACATTTCAAGGTTTATCTCAAAAAACTGGACCACCTGCGAAAAAAATCGTATTTCATATAAAATATTTATTTAATTTTCTCTATAACTTTTACTTGAAAAGATTTTTATTTGGTCATAAACATACACGGTATCTTGTAAAGTGTAACTTAGGCCTTGGAGTAAAGTGGTCTCAATTTTCGTCCAATTTCGGTCAAAATCAAATCAGATCTAAGTTAGCATATGTATGCTCTACATTCCAAATTTCAAGTACATAGCTACATTCGTTTTTGCGGTAGAGCGTTCACAACTTTCTAATCAAATACACACACACTCACAGACAGACATCAGCGCGAACATGGTCAAAACGTTATCAGAGGACTTTGAACCGTAAAAATCCGTGGAAACCTCGAACTCGGATTTTTGCACGATTACAATATTTCCTTATATTAGATACAAGAGAGTAAAAATAGACTGATGGTTTTCAATGGGATTATACAATTCAAAAAACCATGATTATGTTTTGACCATTTTCTGTTTATGCGTCTGTCCGTCAGTATGACTCAAAAACGATTATAGCAATGAACTTGGAAATTTTAAATGATAATGTCACATGTGCTAACTTATTATTGTTTTGGACAAAATCGGAAGAAAATTAAGACCAATTTACTTCGGGACCTAAGTACATTTTACAAAATTATATTAAATTTTATGACCTAATCTAAAAGTCCAAAAAAATTAAAGTTGTAGATAATACTGAAAAGCACATTTTATATGAAATAGGATTTTTCGAAGGTCACCGGTTTGCGAAATTCATACCGAAAACCGTCCTATATGTAGTTTATGAACGTTTACCTACTTGATTTCTGAGTAAATGGTTAGTCCTGACAAAAAATTGGTTCTTGCCAAAAATGTTCCTAATTAAAGTTGCAATCGTATTGGTGTCCTCAGGTATGAGATAGGGCCAATACAAAGTTATAGCACCCTCCAATGATTGTACGATAAATATGTCTAGGATGTATTGCTAAGTCTTGGTTAAATTGTAAATTCTCAAAAATAGTGTTTTCGTTCACGATACAAAATAATATACAATTTAATGACTATTAAATGGGTAGGCATTGAACACACCTTTTCATTAAATCTCAACAATTACATAAAAACAATAATTAAAAAAAGACAGATAAAAGTTAACTTTTGAACTGACATGAAACTGGCCATCTAACTGACTTTGGCATTTCACTAACGATGTTTATTAGGATGTCGGCCCTAATAGGCTGATTTATGGTGACGTCGTCAGTTTCATCAAAGTAATGAGTTGGGATAATGGGCATGTAGGGGGCGCCCCAACATCATATGCAGCCTTCCCGCCAAAATTAGATTTGGCGGGGAACACTGCCAGATGGGTCGTACCCCTCTCCCCCGTCCTAGGCTATTAAACAAACCCATTTGGGTCGGCCCCCCGAAACCGTAATTAGCTGAAATTTGGGCTTGATGATAGCCAAGAAAATATTCCGACTATACCATGAAGTTGGTATTAAAGAAGTTATGAACCAGAACCTGTTACTTAGAGTGTGGGAGGTGCAGTGAGATGCAGAGTGCATGCACTGTGCTGCAGAATATCGTCTCTACCAGAGCTAATAGAGTTGTTTTCTATATATTATCATGCGTCCTACTGAAATTGCTACAGAAAAAGTCGTCGGTGAATGACTGGCAGTGTACTACCCTAGCTCGAATTAATCTACAGTTTTCTTACCACTTCTGAAACCAATATACCAATTTGGCTGATTATCAACCGTCTCAGTCAGGGACTTCTCAATTCTCGCATTACATTTAATTTTATGTCGACACGTCCATTATATAGGGAGTTAGATCTTTTTTAGTACATATATAAAACTGCATTTCGATTAGTTTTATCAATCGGGAATTATTGTTTTCCAGACATAAGCATTTAGAGAAAACTGAAAGGCAATTTAATATAAAAAATGACTTTTCGAAGGTCGCCCTTCTTCCGAGATAAATGCCGAAAATCACCCTAAAATGTCGTTTTGAAATCCACTTTGTTAGACAATTGCTTGATTTAGGTGGAAACAGTCATATCAAAAATGTGTTCTTAAACAAAAATGTTCCTCCAATTGTCTAAGCGTCCCTTAAATTTGAGATAGAATCAATATTTCTAAGTGAATTCTAATTTGTAACGCATTGTTAGCAGATAATTTTAAAATACTTTTTATTATTACTAAGTACCCATTTTTTTTATTAGGAAGTAATAAAAAAAATTAAAAAAATATATATGTGGCCATTATAGGACTTTTTTATCTCTGCAAATGTGGTTGGTATAAGAAAGTGCTGTTATGGCCACATCACATATATTTATGCACATAAATTCAGTTAGGAACGGTTAAAACAAGAGGTTCATTAATATAGCTGGAGTTACCATATGTCTGGTTATCTAGATGGTTCCAGGGATGCTGGAAGTGCTGGAGTTACCATATGTCTGGTTATCTAGATGGTTCCAGGGATGCTGGAAGTGCTGGAGTTACCATATGTCAGGTTATCTAGATGGTTCCAGGGATGCTGGAAGTGCTGGAGTTACCATATGTCAGGTTATCTAGATGGTTCTAGGGATGCTGGAAGTGCTGGAGTTACCATATGTCAGGTTATCTAGATGGTTCCAGGGATGCTAGAAGTGCTGGAGTTACCATATGTCAGGTTATCTAGATGGTTCCAGGGATGCTGGAAGTGCTGGAGTTACCATATGTCAGGTTATCTAGATGGTTCCAGGGATGCTGGAAGTGCTGGAGTTACCATATGTCAGGTTATCTAGATGGTTCCAGGGATGCTGGAAGTGCTGGAGTTACCATATGTCAGGTTATCTAGATGGTTCCAGGGATGCTGGAAGTGCTGGAGTTACCATATGTCAGGTTATCTAGATGGTTCCAGGGATGCTGGAAGTGCTGGAGTTACCATATGTCAGGTTATATAGATGGGTCTAGGGATGCTGGAAATGCTGGAGTTACCATAGTCCGGTTATTTTAATATTTCCAAGGGTGCTGTAGTCACCAAAAGTCGGCTAATATTCAACAACTTACTGTGAACCCTATGCAAAGCTGGAAGCCAATAAAAGGGGTGAAGAATACAAAATACCTATTTAAAAAGAAGCTTCCGGAAAAGAACGAAAAGTTAAATAAATGCATTGAAAAAAAAAAAAAAAATCTTTCAGAAAATATTGAGGAGATGAGAAGGCCAGACACGTCTGCAACTGGGGGCTCAACCCCTGATCTCGAAATGTGATTTTCAATTCAAAATTCAATAAAGGATCTGGGACAGTTGGAGAAAACCTTTGTTAAATCCATGGCCGCAACATCATAATGTATTCTATTTGATAAGGTTCCCAAATCGAGTTCGGGGGGCCCCAATTTCTTTTTTTCGTGGAGTAGGGGGGGGGGGGGGGGGGGGGGGGGGAGTCTCTGGGGATTGAACACCTCAGCCCCCGTTCAACCCAATGATTTCCCGATAGGATTCTTTCGATAAATGTTTTCAACCAACATATTCCTAAGGGGTTAATTTAAATAAATCAATTTGAATATACATATGTACATAAATTTCATAAAATGCCTTCGAAATTGAAAGGTTTTCCATTATAACGGATCCATTCATCTTTCTATGGATTTTTAGAAAAGGAAAAATGTAATTTCGGGGCATCAGCGACACGTAACCCCCCCACCCTCAGGTACGTCATTGAGCCTGAAGTCGTCATAAAGAGAACATGAAAGAGGAAACAAGCAAATGTCATGAAAATGAATCACCGGCAATGTACTTCCTCAGCACAAACTAATCAATTAATTTTTCGCTCTCCATCTAAAACAAATCGACCGTTTTGGCTAGAAGTCAATGGTTGATCCCTCCATTACATCGGCTTAATAATTAATAAAGTTAATAAAGTTTTTCTGTTAAGCCCCCCTCCCCTAATCCCCCCTTTCTTTTGGGCGATGTATCTGAAAATCAAAAGTAGGAAAACATGAAATTCAGGTGAAAACTCAACGTCGAATTACTGACTGATTACGTAACTTCCCCTATACTTGGTAACCCTGGTGAAGTAAAAAATAAAAATTAAACTCAATTTTTTACTAACATTTAGCAAATTTATGTTTTTATTTTTTTTTGTTCCCCGCCCTTTTGAGATTTTTGGGATAAAATAAGCGCAATGTTTATTATTATCTAGTATCTGAGAATGTAGTCTCAATCAATAACTTTTTTTTTTTTTTTTTTGTCTTCTGAGCTTAAGATCGTGGGTTCGAAACCCGACCGAGGCTCTTAGTTTATTTTATCTGGGGAGTAAAATAAACTTAAGCACGCCGTCCTTCGGATAGGACGTTAAGCGATGGTCCCGGGCCTGTACGATGTCAGGTACTCGTTAAAGACCCCTACCCTGTGTGAATAAAAATTTAGGGTAGGCAAAATTTAGGACTCCCACAATAGAGTCGGGCTCATGTCCACCAAAGTGACGAAAGAGCGCTCTGGTAGTAGGCGATATGACCTCGTAGTTAAAGCCCGGGCATGAGTCATAAAACCTAACCTAACCTAATAGCATTTTTCTACAATATAATGTGGATTGGAATACATCGTAAAGAAGTAACTTATATTTCAATTATTTTGTATGTCTTTCCTGTTGGTGATGTATAAAAAAGAGAAAATGAAAACTTAGAAGGCAGGACAATAAGGAGATGAGAGACTTTGATGAAGGAGGCTGTGTCGCTGTGCGTCTTCAGAACTCACTTCAAAGGGGCTTTTGTTACCAGCCGAGTAAGGGGTTTCACACCTTTTGAACTATCTGGTTCCACCATTCGACTAATGGAGTTCATAATAATGATAATATATGCATACAAAGATGGACATCGAGTCAATTCAATAATATTTGAAAAATACTCTATTCATTACATAATATCAGATAAATATTGGATTAGATAAAAACATTTTTTATTTTTCATAAATGTAATGGCAAATTTGAATTAAAGTTAAAAAACGTGTTTATCCTCCTTCCGTATTTTCAACGCCTGTTATGGAAACCCCAAATAACCGTAGTATTGAGGGTAAAAATCCGAAGAAAATTGTTAATTATTTTTGAAAATGGGTGGAAAGTCCTACTGTCTTAAAGGAAAAATCTAGCAGAAAAAATAATTTTCCTGTTCCTCCAAGAGGAACTCGCTTTCCTCGGGATTGAACAATCAAAATCTGAGGTAAATATGTCAACCTAGCAAACTTAAATGTTAGTGTTGAAACATATGAAAGAACTAACTAAATAATATTAACTGAATAAAGGAGAGGAAAGAGGTAGAGGGTTACTATGGAAACGGTACTCTAGCAAAATTGTTGTTAGGTACATGATTATAATGCTTGCAATTTATCTTAATTTAATAGAGTGAAAGGGAAGGGAGTGGGGGTGGTAGGGTTGAATGGTTGCTGATGACACCAAGGTAAAGAAGGGGAACCATTAGAACGACCACAACAATGGCGGCCGAGGCGCAATTATAGCAGAGAGACTGTAGGCCTGGCTAAATTTAATAGTGTTGGCAGTCCCAGGGGGCGCTCCACCCAGATAACTAACTTACAGCGTGAGTTATAGCACCAGTCGTTGTTCACCCTTGTTGGCAAACGTAGAATGAAACAACCTTTACAAAGTACACCCGAATATGGTAATTATAGTAGAATTAATTTGAAAAAAAGTCAATTTCCGAGATTGAGTTGTGATGTGAAACATAGGGTGGTCCAGGGAGAGGGGAGTGTATTCAGGCACTCCTGCTTCTTGGTAACAACTCCAATCGGACACGTTTCAGAAGTCCCTTGGCAGAGGCATTACCAAGTCGCCAATGGGAAGAAGTCGGTCGACAATAAATTGTATGTTCCAACGACTTGGTAATGTCACTGCCAAGTGTCTTCTGAAATGTGTCCGATTGGAGTTGTTACGAAAAAGCAGGAGTATATTTAATATATACTATAGAATTCCATATGACTAGAGTATTGGAGAAATATCTATAGCACTATCGATAGTTACTCATAGTTTGGCCTACCGGAAACCGTCAATAGTATTGGTTCGGTTGTTGATGTATCTGTTTGTTTGTTAGGTTAGTCTGTAGTTACGTTTTCTTGTTGAGGGACGGAGAAAGAGGAAGTCTATATTATTAGTTATCTTTGGTGTGAGGTGGAAAGTTAAATTGGTTCGGTTTTTTAGGTTTGTGTTTGTTTGTTAGGTTAGTCGGTAGTTACATTCTCTTGTTGAGGGACGGAGGAAGAGGAAGTCTATATTATTAGTTATCTTTGGTGTGAGGTGGAAAGTTAAATTGGTTCAGTTTTTTAGGTATGTGTTTGTTTGTTAGGTTAGTCGGTAGTTACATTCTCTTGCTGAGGGACGGAGGAAGAAGAAGTCGTCTATACTGTTAGTTTTTTTTTTTTTTTTTTTTTGACGGGTGCTCCAGCAAATCACCCGGCCTGATATTGTCGGGGAAAGAGGTACAGATAAAAATATTTTTGTTTTATTTTTACAAAAAAAAAAATTAAAAATTTGTGTTGCTATGGATGTCTGGGAGCGGCAGCCTCTGGTCCCTTGCGGGACAGACTGGCGCTCCCAGACTCCCTTGTATTGGGGCTGCCTGGTGGCGCCGAGAGAGCTTGAGATCTGTGGAGTGGAGCTGCTTTTACATCGCAGTCGCCGAGGTGTAGAACTCGGGCCTGGCCCGTCAATCGCCCTTGGCGCCGGGCCAAAAGGCCTTTTTTTCTGTTCCCGCCAGGAGGTGACAAGGCCGAACAATATACTATACTGTAAGTTATCTTTGGTGTGAGATGGAAGGTTAAATTGGTTCGGTCATTGTGAAGAAGAAATGTGCTAGCCTTCCCGATATGCGCTAGCCTTACCGATATGTGCTAGCCTTCCCGATATGTGCTAGCCTTCCCGATATGTGCTAGCCTTCCCGATATGCGCTAGCCTTACCGATATGTGCTAGCCTTCCCGATATGTGCTAGCCTTCCCGATATGCGCTAGCCTTACCGATATGCGCTAGCCTTACCGATATGTGCTAGCCTTCCCGATATGTGCTAGCCTTCCCGATATGCGCTAGCCTTCCCGATATGTGCTAGCCTTCCCGATATGTGCTAGCCTTCCCGATATGTGCTAGCCTTGCCGATATGAGCTAGTCTTCCCGATATGCGCTAGCCTTCCTGATATGTGCTAGCCTTTCGCCCACAGTGAGGATTTAATTTTGTGAGAGCTCTTGTGTAAAATATAGTTTCATCTATGTAAAATTATTCTGACCTACAATTTTCCTTTCTACTTTAAAAAAGAAGGCAAGATATGAAATGCTACTGTGGAGGAGCCAGTTTATCGGTTTTAATACAGAGAACTTGAGACTGAAAATAAGGCAAAAAGTAACAGAAAGAAATGTATTCATATAGAGGAGAGATGCTACTCGTGTATGGTGGGGTGGGGTGCCTTCTTTGCCAACCTCATAAACCTTTCAACATATACGTGTTGATAATAGCCAGCGAGGTAGGTCCCTGCCAGCGGTAACTCGTGCCTCTTGGGGTAATAGCATTAAGGTAGGAGGCAGCCGGATTACAAAGACATACGACAGGGAGATAGCGCGCCGCCCCTTCCTTATAAACCCCCCCCCCCCCCCCCCCCCTTCCTATTTATTATTTTTATAAGCCCCAACCTTCTTCCCGAAATGCCCTCCCCTGTATGTTATATCATGGGCTGCTCTGATTATCGGAAGTTCGGTGAGAGATGGAATCAGGCTTTATATAGACAAGGCCTTAAATGTAGAAGACGAAGTCATAGTTCTTCACAAGTTCAGAAAATACAATCTTGGTGTACTGCATTAACCATTTTTTTGGAGGGTAGGCTCCTCAACATGGATTTGGCTGCCATGAACAAAACATGCCACATACTGAGCCTGGCGTAAGAATATATCAGTATTCGTGACATGAAAGACCCACACACAGCCACATTGGACAGGGGTACGTCAACAGACGAGGAAGGAATGTTTTGTACAAGAGTAGGGGGGCTTCCAATTATTTGTACGAAGTTCGTACATTTACTCTGTCAAGATCAGTTCCGTCATGAAACCCTGAGTTTGAATTAGGAAGGAGGAGTAATGAGAAAACCAACTTATCTGTGTTGGGAAAAGCAATTCTTTAACAGAAAATTGCCACGGAGTTGGATGGGAATAATCAGGAACAACTCGAAACAATGAATTGAAATAAAGTACTGAGTAGAGGGGAAAATGCTGTTTTGGCACAAGGATAATGCGCAAGATGGCGGCCTTCCTAGAACGGGGCATCGATAGTAGATATACCAACGCTTCTAGTTTTCCTTTCGAGTGCAGGGGCTCTCTCACCTATCCAAAAGCCCTAACCTACCCTCCCTCTACTTTCCCTTCTTTCACCCTCCCTCCCTACCAAACAATTTTTTTTTATTACACCTACGTCGCCGCTCCTCACTTACTACCTCCTAATCGCCCCTATTTATTTTTTACTTTTAATTTTTAGACCCTCTCACCCGCACCCCAGATTTATATGTATGCCAAAACTGGCCTCCTCCCCCCCCCCCCCCCCCCCCCCCCCCCCCCTTACTCTACTGAAAAAGCAGACCTCACTCTTCTGATAACTAGGTAACACACCGAAATCGCCAAGGTCCGTCAATCGAAATGAATTGTTGGACAAACAGACATCTTGAAGAGAACAAAAAAAAGTAATTGTTCTATTGAACGGAAGCAGACAGCAAAGTGTGCCCATCTCATGCGGTTTCGTGCTAGCACCTTGACACAACAGATTAATGATTTTACCTAAATCTTTCCACCTCTTTTTCCGTATGATCCTGGACCCTTTCAGTGTCACTCGCCTCGAACCCCAGCTTGGTTGCGTTACTTTCCTCTTGTCTCAGCGTGTTCTATCCACTGCAGTGCCCATCTTCTTATTTGGGGCAATGTAGGTCGTTATACTGCTCTCTCTCTCTGGCCATACTTCATACATTTCTAACAGACATGTGGCACTGATGAATAAGTTCCTTCACTTAACTCTCTACTTCCGCGACGGACATATAATTATTTTACCTGCAATCTATCACAATTACAAGAGAATGACCTCCGGTCGGTAGTTCAGTGATAAACAAACCAATGCATATTATGAAAGTGCATTGTGTTTGTTTAAGCTGTGTAATATATTATGGACAACCAAGAATATTCAATTATTTACAACTTTATCAAAGAAATCTGGCAAGAAACCCACCATATTTGAATGATAATATAATGATTTAGAATTTCATGATGACATTTAATCATCCCGTTGATAAGAACATACATAAATGGAAAGAGGGCAGCCTTTCCAGTGTCACCCGGGGAATGGAGGGTCGGTCTGAAGGGGGTTCGGTGATTATTTTGAGTTTGTTTTGAAAAGGAGGAAGGGGACATATATCAGCGAGTGGACTGACAGGGGAATTATAAGGGTCAGTGGCTGACTGACATTAGGGGCGGCCCTTGAAAATATGTTTGAAAACAAAAGGGCAATGGGTGAGAGGCCTTGTCAGAACGATGCGTAAAGGGAGGAACACCCAGTCCTATCCATTGGACGACCTGCTCTATGGAATCATCAACAAAAGCATTGGTGATTTTTGTTGTTCTGTAGACTGATAACGAGAATATTTCATCCAGGCCGTTTTTTGTACAACTGTCGTCCCTTCATACTGATTGTCAATGGCTGATCTACCATGATGGTTATGAAGCCTCAAGCTCACAATGTTAACGGGACCCCACTTCCAAAGCATAGTCATTTTACCTAGACGGCTCTTCTTTTACTGTATAATGTGTAAGTGGACTTCAAGCAGTAGACGGTATAGACACTTCTAGAGATATATTGCGTCCCGCAGAAGAGACGTAGAATTGTCCCAAAATATTGTCAAACCAAGTTGAAGACACCCCTGGAAGAAAAGTCGGATAAAAGTAACCATCTATATATCAGAAAATAATCATATATATTTCATTTTTTCTTTATATCCTTTTTATTCAAAAAACGTTAATAATAAAACCATATATTAAATTCGTTGCTATGTGATACAATTTAAACATTACTATCAAATATTTGCAATGGAGACTTATTTTACGCTCTTTGGGGCGTCATAACTTTAGTTATATTTGTCCTATCTCAAATCTTAGGACATAGCGATTAGAAATTTTGTAAGGAACATCTTTGGTAAGAACCATTTAACCTTCGAATTTAGTCATCTCGGAAACTATGAAAGGTAATTACAGAATCAGTAAGTTAGATTGTTTTTTGGAGTTAAAAGCAAAAAATAATTTTGGAAACTATAATTTATCAGCGACTTTTTAGTGAGCTATCGACTTTCTCCATTTTCCAGGGCAGTTATATTTTTTCGAATTTCCAGGATTTTTCACCTAATTCTCGGTTTTTCAGGAAGCTCCATGCCGAATTTCAATCTTCTAGCTCACCGGAAGGTACGGAAAAAAACAATAGAAAAACAACTTGCAGAAAGACACGGGAAGGATCTTATACTCTAGAAGATACTTAGTAACTTTTTTCTGGAGTGGAGAATCACGTCCATTACTGGTTTATTTACTTTGCTCTCAACTTTTCAAGATAATCTCTTTTTTGTTATGACAAGCATCTCTATTGATTGTGATAACATTCAATTTGCTAACACTGACAAGGAGGGGGAATTATTGATTTATAAAGCGATAAGACGCGACATCTGTGAAGACGCCGATTAAGTAAATTTTAAGAGTTTAGTCCGAGGGTTGGAATCCCCTCCTCCCCTAAAACTCTGGAAGAAAGTTTTTAAGAGCAGTTTCTCTTAAATCCTGATTTTCATAATAAAATGGAAATGTCAAACTCAAGTTCCCAGTTCGAGTGTCTTCAAAAAATAACTTCATTTTGAAGTATTCGAAACTGAATTTGCCATATTTTCCCCCCGTCTAGCCTACCTACAACTACAGGCACTCTCTTGCTGGTTGTGGTGACATAGTCTGCCCCACTCTATCCACCGTACATTGGTAGCTCTTGGGGAACCTCTCGTAGCTGCGGATAAAGGTTAATTCAAATGATGATCGTCGATTCGGACGGAAAATCGAATATGCAAATCTATCACTTAGCCATATTACCGCTTCATAACATGATCAAGCTTGGGTCATAGAATTCTACACAATTGGAGAACGACAATAGGTCCTAATGCGCCCGAAGGTTGATCCCCTGGCACTCGACGAGGAGAGGATGGATTAGTGCGGGGCATGTCGAGAGGGCAAACAAACGTCCAAGCCATGGAGGGCCCATGGTGATGTGTGCTTTGTGGAGACTCGAGAGCAGATCATCCATGTTGCTGGAATCTGTTAAGAGGCTTTCTTCGACAACTACAGTCCGCATTAAGTACGAGAGAACACTTTAAATAAAAAACTTCTGTGTGTCAGTGAACAGGATAACACCTGATAGAATGAATAAATAGACACCAAATTTTATATGTAAACGCAGAACCCGTTAAGAAATATACCTATGGATCTTCATCAAATCGGCCGAAGGGAAGAGAGGATTATGAGTGAGGCATAAAACAAAAACGCTAATAACTGCTGTTGTAATGAATACATTGACATGAAATTTCTTCCACTGATGTAGACATCCAACTTTCTCGACCTAGCCCACTAATGTAGACATCCAACTATCTCGTCCTAGCCCACCAATGTAGACATCCAACTATCTCGACCTAGCCCACTAATGTAGACATCCAACTATCTCAACCTAGCCCACTAATGTAGACATCCAACTATCTCGACCTAGCCCACTAATGTAAAGACCCAACTATCTCGACCTAGCCCACTAATGTAAAGACCCAACTATCTCGACCTAGCCCACTAATGTAGACACCCAACTATCTCGACCTAGCCCACTAATGTAGACAAAATTGCTTCCTAAGCATGACGTAATATATAAACATAAAGTTTTTTTTTTTTTTTTTCATTACCGTATTAATAAAATAATAAAACTTGATTTTGCAATTAGCGCCGATAATAATATCTTCGCCCTTTGTCAGCTCGAGAATAGTAGCGTTACTAGTTAGGTACTCACTTGATCTTCTTAACTACAATGGCTAGAATTAACGTCTTCATGTACCAATTTATTTTTTCAATTTTAATACTCCGTCTGACAAAACAAAATTTCAACGACCGCTTTAGGATAAATGCCAGGCAGTGATCACTCTTAGTCTCCAAAAATAAAATGTATATATTTTTTTAAATGTAAATATTTATTAATATCTAAATAAGAACAGATAAAAACAATCTCGATAAGCAGCTTATTCATATGAGACAAATTCTAATTTTATAATCCGTCTGATTGAGGGTCCTTGTTCCATTGTATTTGAACTGTCTGTCTACGTTGTATTTGAGTTCTGTTTTTGGTTCTTATGTCTTATCATTAATCTACTGTCTTGATCAGTAAAACTTTCAGATGAGACAGTGGAAAAATAAATCTAACGGTTTATGTTCTCTTTATATCTTTCATTTCAAACGGGAATTGGTCGTTTCAGTTTAGAAGTCAATTTTCTATCGCACAGAATATAGGCGCCTTAAGAACAGCGGCTTAAGACCTTCATTTTCTTCTCGATATATTATATATTCTCGTTACGTTTATGAAAAACATAAACATAATTTTGGATTAAATATGATTTAGAATTTTTTATAGAGTTTTTTTTATGTATTCCTGCGTTGTCTGGTACAAGATAGCACTAAGGTTATTTATTTTGGTTTAACAGCACCTTGTGTATTCTCAAGTCGGGCAGAAAAGGCTACCGTCTTCCCCACTTATGCGAAATATAGGGGAAGTTATGTAATCGGTCAGGAATTTAATGTTGAGTTTTCACCAACAAAAAGTAGAGAGTGAAGATGAACGACACGAAATCAGTTCACATCGTCTTCACCCTTCGTCGAAAATAATAGAATACCTGCCCTCCAGTGTACGTTAACAAAAATCCCATCCCTTTAAAAAACTAAGTCCGCTATCTAGGCCTCATACTCGACAAACGACTAACTTGGAATCCTCACACGAGACTGAAAAGACAAGAAATGAACAGACGTTATAAACTTTTGCTAAGTAAGACTACTAGACAAAAGATCCAAATTAACTTTGAAAACAAAATGACTTATATACAACGCAGTACTCAAACCTATGTGGACTTACGGACTTGAACTCTGGGATTATGCCAAGGCTTCCAATCTCCAGCGCATCCAATCCTTTCAATCCAAAATCCTTCGTAAAATAGCCAATGCTCCTTTATTACGTATTCAACAAAACTCTTCAGACTGACCTTAACGTACCTTTTGTCACCGAAGTTGTTAAATCTAAGTATAAAAAATTATTTTCCCTTCTTAGTTCCCACAATAATCCTCTAGTCCCTGCCCTCTATTCATACACACTTCCCAACGACGGCTTAAGCGTCAATGGCCTAGAGAACTAATTAGCAGAAACAGTGACAGTGACAGTGACTGTGATTAGTTACAAATGAGAGTAAATCAGTAACTAGGGAGTGTCACCACTGGGTGATTTCTCCCATCTTGACATTGCCATTATCCCTCTTTTAGCACATTTGCTGGTTGTATTTATTTTTATAGAGTTGTAAATATCTATTTTGTTTTTTCTTTTGTAAGAGTTTTTACCTGAATCTCCGTTACCTGAATTTTCCGACCCCCTGTATAATTATATCCATCCGTCCATTTAATGAATGTATCGACACAAAATTTAGTCAACCGTTAAAGAGCTATAAGTAAATTTTATGTTCGCGCCCCTCAACCCCCCCCCCCCTCCCCCCCACATGCACTCTTGTTCAAAATTGTGAAATGCCACATATTCCAATTTGGCCGACCCTTAAAAGGAATTATGTTCCACTCGAAAGCATGAATATATCTAGACGATATTTTATGTGTATCAAGAACCCTACAAAGACGACACCTATTAATTTTCATCCAAATCGGCAAAGATTGCGCATGTAAAGAAGAATTACAGTCAGGAATACAAATTGAAGTAATCGTAGTCGTTACACAGAATACCTAATTTGTGATATTGATTCTAATGATCAGGTTTACCTTGATCACCTTCATATGGTCAAGAAAGATCTTGAACTACAAAGATCTTTTATGCTGAAGGAATGAGCCGCCAGTAGTAGGAAGAGATACTGAAGTATTGTCGTGTTGGCCGAGGAATGTTATACGAAAGAATGAACCATCGTATTGTATTAGTTCCTTTTCACTGTTGAGTAGTCGGAAGAGAGACTGAAGTATTGTCGTGTTGGCCGAGGAATGTTATACGAAAGAATGAACCATCGTATTGTATTAGTTCCATTCCACTGTTGAGTAGTCGGAAGAGACACTGAAGTATTGTCGTGTTGGCCGAGGAATGTTATACGAAAGAATCAACCATCGTATTGTATTAGTTCCTTTTCACTGTTGAGTAGTCGGAAGAGACACTGAAGTATTGTCGTGTTGGCCGATGAATGTTATACGAAAGAATCAACCATCGTATTGTATTAGTTCCTTTTCACTGTTGAGTAGTCGGAAGAAAGACTGAAGTATTGTCGTCTTGGACGAGGAATGAACCATCGTATTGTATTAGTTCCTTTCCACTGTTGAGTAGTCGGAAGAGACACTGAAGTATTGTCGTATTGGCCGAGGAATGTAACAACTCTGGACAGAGAAGCGTCAATGGGACTAATACGTCTTCCTGATGAAAAGTGTATCGTGGTTTTGTTTTAAAAGTGAAACTGACTCGAGTATTTGTCTAGGAGCTTGAAGTTACAGCATGTTTCCCGTTCAAAGCAATTCCGCAGGTTGCCTCATTTGTCAGCTAGCTTGTCTCGTTAAGAACCTCCCCACTTGTAGTTGTCTCCTTCCACAATGGCCGCCATTTGCATTTCAAATCCTCTTCGTGATCTTCTTTTCCTCCTCAACTACCTCAGTTGAGAATAAATTAATATAGTTTACCCTTATTGGACAGCTGGGAAGATTGACTTTTTGCTCCTCGGCGAAGAGACACTGTTTGCTTGTCCACCATTTGTTACAAAGTGACAACCTCTAAAGAGTTCTACAATCAGAAGCCGGTCCAGCCATACAAATACCAAATACGAGTCGACCCTTTACGATACTTTACCGATACCCCGTCGCTCAGCACAGAAAACTGAAAATTTTGATACTATTACTTTTTTATGGTATTAAAGTCGTTTCGAAAGCCTACACTTGCATATCCTTGTGAATCAATGCTTTTTTTCTCTCTCTTTGTTTTAAAGCTATATTCATCCTTCATTTTTTGTTTTCTTCCGATATCTGTACTTCGAAACTTCTTTCCAACATTTTCCTTCTGCTAATCGAGTGTCTGCGTTACAACGCGAAATTGTCGATTTAGAGAATAAGCGCTCGGAAATTCGAAGTTACATTTTTACAATTTCAAGTTTTCCGACTCCCTGAATCCGAAAACGAAGAAAAAAAAATCCCTGGGTGTGTGTTTGTGGTCACGACAACTCGCGATAGAGTGAGTGAATTATCGTCACAAACTTTTATTTGTTGATCCATAACCGACTTAATCGCAAAATGATTAGTTATAATGTTAGATATACATTTTCCTCGAAAGTTAAAAGTACGTGTGAGTGAAATAGCCAAATAGAGGCATGTTTTACAGACATTTGTTGTTCGGTCAAACAGAGAAAAACTTAGGTGTCAAAATTCCTAGGTCGAAAAGTATCCCTCACCCTAACCTAAAGGTAGAAAGTATTTTTAAATTTCGGTAAGTAAGAAGTAATTTCTTTCTAAAATTTGTTTTAAATTTTGAAACCTGATTGTAACCAGACCAATTTGAAATGATGTATGTATTCTGCCTAATAACGTTTTTTAATAAGAGGGGGAAAATAGGGAATCTTTAGAAACTCTTAAAAGTTACATTTAGGCACACAAAGAGGGCACTTGAAGAGATTTAAGGAATCAGTAATTCGGGTTCCATTTGTCCTCCATTCTTGAAGTTGGGGGTTTATAAAAAGAAGAGGTAGGGAGCCCTGTCTTTAGGGTAATACCTGAGGGAATGCAGAAAGCGAAGTGGGCTAATGTAATATGGAACGGGTCATTTGCTTTTCAAAGGGCAATCCTAAAGGATTAAAGCAAGAAGGCGGGACGCATCTTGAGTTCATCCCACGACAAGCCACCTAATTGGATTCCTTGTCTTCTGATGATGTACCTATTTTCGATACAGTTTTAACATTTTAGTTCAGTCTTCTTTCTTTGTGGTTGCACCATTTTGAAAAATTTACAGACTTTTTTTGTTTTCAACCACTTTACTTGTTTCTCACTCCTCTCTAATTTCAGTGTTCTTGAGTTGCTTTACTTCTCAGCTTCATACTTGTTTTAGCTTAGTAGATTTGTGCCAATCTTGATCAAGAATATCTATGAAGAACCTATGAACGCAGCAAATCTATGAACGTAGAAAATAAACTGTGGTCCATCCAAGCAAATATTGACGAGTGGAAAAGCTCGGAAAGGCGAGATAGGCAGGAGCAGGTGTGTCTGATGCGGCTCTGAGGCTGTGGCAAGTATGGGGACCTGGCCTCGTACAGTAGGCCACATCCTGGAGGAGTGCTCCGGATATAAGGAAGTACTAACGGCAATGGGGATTCATACAGATGGAGAGATGCTGACGGATGACAACTCGACTATAGAAGCCTTCCTATCATCAATGAAAGAAAGCCGCCCGATCGAAATTATATAATTCATGTGTAGGGCGTAAAAGATCTTGCCATCGAACGGCGACAAATAAAATTATTCTATGAGGAACCTAATAGCCTGTTGAATTTGAGTAAAAACTGATAACCTTCCGAATACCTCGGTTTCATGAGGTTGTGAAACGCATTGAATATCAGCCAAGTCCCATACCATAGACAGTTCCTTCAACCTGCGTATCTCCGAACAATCCATAGTTCATAATGTCGTTAATTTCTGTACATTTTTGCTCTAAAATATGTCAACAAATATGGCCATAGATGTCTGCATGAAATATGAGATGAGACCGGAATCTGAAAAAGCCCGGATAGCGCGCCCCAGCCACGTGTCTAGAATACTCCCATATCTTCCTCGTAGCGGTCTTTCTGAAGTCTGGAGAGGCTACACTTTGTGGCTCTAGGGTATCCTGCAACTTTTATCTTCTCATGTCCATCTAAATCAATGATCGGTTCGGCTCCTTCCCTTAAATGTCTTCCTTTATGCCCCACATAAAACCTGCCCTCAAGGAGCGAGCCCGCCTGCCCAGCGGCCAATCCTACATTATCCTCCGGACCGTTTTAGTTGAGTAATAAAAGTGACAACCTAATTTCCCATAACGACCCCGTCCCCGGGGCCCCCTCCAAGCACCCGTTTACGCCTTTTATGTACGTACACGACAAGGAATCCAACCACTGAATTTTTTCAAGCCGTTACCACTTTTCATTGCTTTTTTATGCCCTACTTTTTCCTTTCAGAACTTTTTTCGTTCATGTTTTCACATCTATAAAAGCGTAAGTGGTGTCAACATTATTACACCTATGTAATTCCACATGGAGAAATATTTTATTATCAATTTCAGAAGAAGTATGCCATAAATAGGTTCATTGCACTTCCTATATGTTACTTACCACTCGGAGCGTAATACACCTTTAAATGCCCAATTTTAAAGGGCTCATGAATTGCAGTCGTTCAAGTACAGCCCTTCTGCATAATGCTGAACTTACACATATAAACTGTTTAAAAAAAACTGAAATATGTTTAATTCCTGTTGTCATACCTTTCGGTGGAAACCGTCGTCACTGGCTGCTTTTCGAGTACTGTGGGCGAGCGCTTTCGACGTGAAGACATCATCGTCAAGCCATTGTTAATGTTGTACTGCTATACTCGACCAGCAGCCAGTGACGACGGTTTCCACCGAAAGGTATGACAACAGTAATATATTTACTGGCGGAACCAACCCCTTAGATTATATACCATGTTTAATTATGTATGTCGACATTTAGCAACAATTAATGCGAAGTTTTTTGAAGTGAAAACTTCTTTAGCACCGTTGTGATTTGAAACTCGATGAAACGAAAAAGCGACACTATTACCTTACCCTATATAATTAATATATATATGTTAATATATATATATATATATATATATATATATATATATATATATATATATATATATATATATATATATATATATATATATATATATTAACATATATATATATATATATATGTTAATGTATATATATATATATATGTTAATATATATATATATATATATATATATATATATATATATATATATATATATATATATATATATATATTAATTATATCCTTATAACCTTCTTGTAACTGAAAGTGAAGAGAAAAAAAGTTGCCGATAATGCTTCTTCTCTAGTCTTGCGACCCAAAAAAGTTAATCATGAAAAATTCCATCGCCTCCTCCTCTCCCTCCAAAAAGTTTGGAATTGTAAATTTTTTTAGACTTTTAAGAACTTATTAAGGAAACATTTATTTCATACTTTAGTTACCATAAGCCACTCATGTCATTTGTTGAAATAAAAAACATGGAGTTTGAATAATAAAATATAAAATAATTTTTAAACTTGGTACCAATATTATAATAAATAAACCTTATAATTATCCCACTCCTGATACTGCATTCATCTCATTCTCTCGCAGTTTAGTTTTCTTAAGGTTTCACTTGTTTTTTTGAAGATGTCTCTAACACATCAGGCTGGTAACTCTTGAGTTGGTCTCCTCTGTAATGGGCGTGCATTCGAGGAACTTTTTTTAAATTTATTTATACTCTTAATTTCTGGTATCGATGACTTGCATTGATTCTAAAATTCAAAAAGAAGTACCTTACCTAAAGTTGAATGATACATAAATAAACTTAACTAGATGTAAAGTAGAGAAAATACAATAAATTCATTATTCATTCAATTACATTAGAGTAATTAAGACATTTTCGCATTTTTAGGACGTTTTCAGCTTCCGTTCTTCAGCATCGCAAACGAATCTTTGAACGAGCATTATGGGTGTGGTCTACAACTTCTCCCACAAAAGGAAAATAACATAACCTGAAATGGATAACCTCTCAGAAGGTGTAACAATAAGACCTTCACCTCGTTGCTTTAGGATTAGGGTTAAAGTAATATAGGTGCAACAGTTGGATGATTCGAATTAAAATAGAAGCTATTTATACAAATGTTGGAAAACACTAAAATATTGTTTCCTGTAAATCACTAACTAGCCGTGTAATAACAAGAAACAGAGGGAGGCACAGACTCGCAAACAGCATAGTGATCTCATACGCCTTCTGTTATTTTCAAACTCTTACATAGAAGAAAATCGTCGGTAAATATACTTCCCTAGCGCGAATGAATGAATCAAATTTTCGCTCTCCGCTCAAACGAATCTACCGAATTTCTTGAAAATCTATAGTTGACTTACACAGAGACTTCTAAATCCTCATACTAAATTTCGTGATGATGGATGTATTTGGGTCCTAGATGCACATATAAAATTTCATGTAGTTACATTAGGGTTTTACCTAATTTAATTTACCTAACAACATGAGCAGATGAGCAGTGTTTTGAGGCAGAACTCCCTTTGTCTTGTAAACTTGGAACACCTGTCGGTAGCCTTTCTTGGAGGCTCCCGGGGTTGTGTTGGGGATGTGTGCGGGTTGTTACTTGCTATTTCTGTTCCAAAGTTGAACACATATTTACTTAGGAGGTGCTTGTGATCCGTTAAGTGAGAGAGAATAAAGCGCTATAAAGTTTGACTACTCTCCGTGAGAGTTGTGGGTTCTCGCTTTAACGTTCTGCCCTTCCCTACCTCCCCCCTCTAACGAAGTAAACTTGTTAGACACGCACTCAGCTGTGAGACATCGGATCCCGCTTCACCTTCCATCAAATTTTCCTCTCTCTTCACGTTCAGTTTTCTACTGTTTTAAGTTTTTACCATCAAGTCCACCGTATACTGGGTAGGGAACTTTGTTATACATCAGTTAAGATGTTGAGCGTAAGTTAGGGCGAATAAGTGAAATAGCAGAATTACATGTTTATATTATAACCTCTATGCCATACGTTAATTAATTGTCATATCAATAAAATTAGAGCAGTAGGTCAGTTACGTTTGGCCTCTAAACACCATATCAGTTTGTACATAAATAAAGAAAAAAATTATTTTTGAAAAGGATCAATGTAGATGTTGTTCTAGAGAACTCAAAGAAGATATTGTTAATTTCTTATTAAACTCTGATGAAGATGAAAGTAATATTATTAGAATATTAGAGATTGTTTCTATGGAGCAAATTAATGATGTATATTACTATATTCTAAATTATATTAATTTAAAAAAGCAAACATTAAAAAATCTAACTTACAATAAAAATTAAAAAAAAATATAGGTATATAATAATTATATACGGACTTAACCAATTAATTATTAAGAATAGAGGACAAAAAATAATAAAGACAATGAAAAATGAATTAAAGTTGAGATTTCATATTAAGTTTTTGTTAAATACTTGTTATTTACAGTTTAAGTACAAAGTGGTTTGACTTAATGTTTATTACTTTGGTTTTATTTAAAGTCATTATAATATGTACATATATGTTTATGTATGTATATGTGTGCATTTATTATAATATTCAGATATTTAGAAATTTATTAAGCTGTACTATTCAAATTGTATCCCAACTCCTTTATAATAAGCCATAATAGGCTTCAATGTAGTAATAAATAAATAAATTATAACCCATAAAACGAAAATGAAAACCATAATGGTTGTGATTGGCTAGATTCCCTAACAAGAAAGATCCCTAAGGCAGAACAAAATGGGGAGCCAGACGGAAACCGAGCCCAATATCCCTGTACACTCATTGGGGGGTGTCTCTTATAGGAAATGAGCTTAGGGCCTGGAGAAGCGATACTTGATCAGAAGAACGTTCTTGTAATGAGCATCGAACAAAACCCCGGCGGCGCGGTCCAAGCGCCCCAGCCCAGCCATCATCCATCTTCAACTATCTGATTTGCCGCTAAATATTTTTTGACATACATCTTCCATGGGAACTATGTGAAACATCCAGGAGTACACAATGTCATGGAGATGCACATTCAAACCGTCCACAACAACAACTTTTCTTATTGCTTTTGGTTGAGTTTTCTACTGTTTTAAGTAGTTGGTAGGTTGTTACATATCGAATAGAAATTATGAGCACATGTTAAGCCGAATCAGTGAAATAAGACACAGTGTTTTCGTAAGCCCTAAATCAAAAAATGACAAAATAACCAACCAAACGCCCATCTGTGAACAAGGTAACTCTCGACAGAATGAATGTATCGATATGAAATTTTGTATTTGGATCCAAAAGTTCATAATGGCGGCACTCATCCATTATCAGCCAAATCGGCCGAAGAAAAAGTGGGATAGAAGTATAGGGGGGAAGTTACTTCTCTGTGAGAATTTTGATGCGAAGTTTTCACTGGAATTTCATGACGATTATATCGACACGACATGTTTTCTGTGCATCCAGAACCACATGAGGACAACAGCTATTGATTAACGAAGGCCGAAGAAAAGGGGAGGAGACTCAACTCAAAACCTCAAAAACTGCCGAAGTAATAAATGTAGTTAGATGAAATTTCATACTTAAATATAGTTCTCGGTTTTTTTTTTAATGGCTTTCCACCTCCTGAACCTTCCTGGGTATCTGTATCAATACGACATAGTGAGATATAGGAACTGAACCTGAAGAGGTACCGAGGTGACATCACCACTCAAGAGCAGCCTGCAATTGCTTACCAATGCATGCGCTGTTTGTTATACCCGTGGTTTGTTGATTTATGCACCCTTCCAGTTGCCGTGATGCCCCAGGCCTAGCAATGTGATGCACCCTAGACTTTATGCGTTTCCAAGGAAATGATTGAATTTCCATTTGGTTACCTCGAAGCCGTCAACTTCAGTATTGGAATGAAAACTATTCTCTTCTTCATCGTTCATCTCATCAGTTAGTTAAATCAAAGAATACCAAAGAAGTTTCATCCTTTGCAGTGGTGTCTTTTATTTCTCCAAGCTTAGAGTACAGCAGAAGTTAGTCGTATATAATCGGTCAAAAATTCGAGCTGATTTTTCATCGGAATCCAAAATTTCATGTTTGGGTATGTGTTCTTGGAATTTGATGATATATCGAAACTCCTATATGTCGACACACTTTAGTTTTCAGCAAAATCTGTCTGGATATATCGACATGAAATTTGACATGAGGATAAAAAAATCACTGATGAAGGCATCTATTGATTTTCGGCCAAATGCCCCAAAAATTAGGGGTTACAGGCAAAGAAAAAACTTAGTTGATTAAAAATTTGAGCTGGAGGAGTATTTTGCCAGTGTAATTTCGATTCTCGTAAAATATCATATTGAAACGGTAATCAGAGTAGTAGCAGCATTTTTTGATTCAGGTTACTTAACAGCGGCGTTTCAAACCTGAAAGAGCCTAGACCCCTAGAGGTGTTAATAATAATAATGGTAATAGGATATGTCATAAGAATTTGTACAATAAATTAGCTTATAAATTAGTTACTGAATGTATCGACACAAAATTATGTAAATTCAAAGACTCGTTTAATTTTCCGCGGAATCGGCTAAAGGGAAGGGGAATCTTCTCTGATTCAAAAACACTGCCCCCAAAAACTATCGATGTGATGAAAGCATCGACACAAAATTCGTTATGAGGAGTCATGATGTTTAGTTCAAACGGTCGATAGGTCTTGGATGGAGAGTGAACATTTAATTGATTAATTCGTGCTGGGGAGGTGCACTGTCGGTGATTCAACGATACTTATCTTTTTTTTCAATTTTGACTTTACTGGTTCGGAATATGAACTTAAACTCTAACTTGGAATTTTGGAGCCTTTCCTCACTTGCCCTATGAAGTAAAACATACTTAGTCGACTATCGAATGACCATAATTCAATATGGCAACTTGCCTGTTTGATGTCGTATCGGGTTTGGGTGTGCCATAGAGAAGGGCCGAGAAAGTCTATATTTCGGCCTGGCATTCCGGCTATGCTTCAAACCCCCCTATAATATTATAACCATTTACAAGGTTATGTTATTTCATCTTCTCTTGATACTCTCCTATAAATTACTTAAATTCGGACTGATAGTATAATAATACTGTGGAGGAGATTGGATTAAAAGATCAGCCATATACACATATAATTCACATAATAAATTCATTTGGTTCGTTAAAAGTTCTTTAGATTAAAGGATATAATATATGTGATGTAACCATAAGAGGACTTTGTCACACCAATCTCTTTCGAGCGTCGGTAGCTCAGGGGTAACATTCTTGCCTTTTAAGCTGAAGGCAGCGGGTTCGAAACCCGGCCGAGGCCCTTTGTTTTTTTTATCTGGGTGGTGAGAAAACTTTGAGCATGCTGTCATTCGGATGGGACGTTAAACGATGGTCCCGAGTGCGATGTCAGATACTCGTTAAACATCCCTAACCTAGGTGAATAATTCACAGGTTGTCAAATAAAATATAGTATAACCTCTTACTGATTTTTATTAGAAGTAGCTAGCCGGCTTTCGAGGTTTCCCTCATCATCAGGTAGTCTGATACAAAATTTAAAAAAAATCTTGAATGAAAACTAAATAATTTCATAATAAAAATAAATAAATAAAACAATCTAAAAACTAAGAGTTGTGACTCAGATGGTGGACAGCAACTCGTCTGTCCCCATCCATGATATTTTAAATTGTTAACGTTTTTAGATTGTTTTATTTATTTATTTTTATTATAAAATTGTTTAGTTTTCATTCAAGAAATTTTTTAATTTTTATCAGACTGCCTGATGATGAGGGAATCCTCGAAAGCCGGCTAGCTACTTCTAATAAAAATCTGTTTTGAGGTCATACTATATTTTATTTGTCAACCTATGAAATAATCACTTTTCGAGGGCGCCGGTAGCTCAGTGGTATGCGTGCTGGACTTCTGAGCTCAAGAACGTGGGTTCGTAACCCGACCGAGGCCCTTAAACTTAAGCACGCCGTCCTTCGGATGGGACGTTAAGCGATGGTCCCGAGCCTGTACGATGTCAGGTACTCGTTAAAGACCCCTACCCTAAGTGAATGAAAATTTAGGGTAGGCAAAATTTAGGACTCCCACAGTAGAGTCGGGTTCATGTCCACCAGAGTGACGAAAGAGCGCTCTGGTAGCAGGCGATATGACCTCGTAGTTAAAGCCCGGGCATGAGTCATAAAACCTAACCTAACCTAATCACTTTTCACTACATCAGCCATCTTCATATTCTAGGTGAATAAACCTGGGTAGGCAAAATTAAGGACTCCGACTGTATGGCGTATGTCAACCAGAGCGACGAAAGAGCACTCTGGTAGTAGGCGATATGACCTCTTATTTACAACTCGGGCCTGAATCACAATAACTAACTCACGAAAAGCATACCATTCATATTTAAGTATGCGATGCTATTAGTGACTGAAATATGTAGTTTGTTCATCCAATCTAGAATGGTACACCAGATCAATAATTTTAAATGTATTTCTCTCAAATTGAATTATGACGTTTCTAATGGTAGTGGCTCTAATAACCTGCCCGCTTCCGTTAGCCTTGAGCCTCAACCCATTAATATTTCAGTCAAATCCAATTGGAAACTGAATGGAGTGGGCCTTTTAAAGATCTGTCGAATAATGAAATAAATGACGTTCCAGGGCACATGGCGAGTATTGCCTCTTTCCTCGTTATTCCGCTCATACGAACAACTAAATTGGAACAGCTCTCTCTGCCCGACCAAGATATCACGTGACTTCCCTATTTTTAATAATCCCTCATTTACCAGCGCCTCCCTCCATTTGTCAACTTTTCATTACCTCGAGATAAACAACACAAATAATGCGGGGGCTGTAGCACAGAGGTATCGTGCTTACCTACTCTCCTCATGACTCGGATTCCACATCGGACAGTTAGGTTTTTTTCATTAGGGACACCTTCTTAGCACCTGCCCCCTTGAAGTCCTCAATCCTTAATAATGTCTAAACAAACACTGATCGAGACAGATCCGCATCTCTCGAAGTCACGTTTCTGGAGTTATGGTTCGCAACCCTAACTAGTATATTTTTGTCAACCTTAGTTAGGCTAGGCACCACCAGAATATTCCCAGAGAAGAGACAAGACGAGAGACATTCATCGACTTCGGGGCCTTCCAAGTCGCTCTTCAGACTTGCCTCCTGTCAGTTTTCTTGCCTAAGTGAAGAAGTCGATTTCATTTTCCTAGCCACGGGATCTTCGCGTACGAGTCTATTTGTGATTACATTACTTATACTTTTTTTTTTAACAAAATAAAAACCATGTCCCCTGTTTTTTTGAGTTATTAGTAATTGTGAGTGGGGAGGTTTGTGTGATACTGTAAGCTTGTATCTGAAATAGCCCCTTAGTTCCTCCCTCATTAGCAAAGGAGCCGCCCGCTATAACTTATGAAACCACCACTTTTAATTACTTGTACGACTCCAAGTAATTACTTAGCTCCTATTTTTGTAATCCCCCCCCCCCCCTTCAGAAGGCCCGTAAATTTTTTTCCCTTTTGTTTTTTTTTATTTTGTCACATCAAATGAGATCCTTAGTAGCATCTGTATTTATTCCTTCATCCGATGCTCGGTACTAAAACAAAACAAAAAAATATTGGTGGGGTATATTAAAATTTGTAATATTGGGACAAAGGTATTGTTGTAAGGTGAGATATTGTCATTAGGTCGCACACTGCAAGTTCACACACTGTAAATGTTAGTCTTTAATCTTCAAGATGAGCTTTAGAAGAAACTAGCGTCTTTCAGCGTTGCTTTGAAAGATTTGAAAAACATGAAATTCCGATGAAAACTCGACATCAAATTTTCGACCAATCACATAACTTATACTGTACTTCATATAGCTGTGGCAGTAAAATTTGGGACACTGTCCAGAAATTTGTCTGTTGGGAAAATGGTTCATTTTGTTCTACTGACCAAATATTGGTGAGTTTTTTTGTTGATAATTTGTATATTTATTTTGTACCGCTCATGTACTTGTTCTAATTCTGTCGCCTAATACATTTGTGAATAAATTGATTTAACTTTATTGGTCAACCATTAAACAACTCTGAAAATAGTGGTTCATTGGCTAAACCAACCATAACATAATTATATTATTATAACAAAAAAACTAAGAGTTAAAAAAAAATTATTATTATATCTAAAATTATTAAGAATTAATTAAATATGTTTAAAAAAAAATATATATATAATAATTATGAATACATTAAAAAAAATAAGATAAAAAAATTGTCTCGTTAAAAACAGGTATAAAATATGATAATGAAAAGATTTAAATATAATTATATAAATAAAAAAGAGGGCGCCGGTAGCTCAGTGGTATGCATGCTTGCCTTCTGAGCTCAAGGTCGTGGGTTCGAAACCCGACCGAGGCCCTTAGTTTATTTTATCTGGGAGGAAAAATAAACTTAAGCACGCCGTCCTTCGGATGGGATGTTAAGCGATGGTCCCGAACCCGTACGATGTCAGGTACTCGTTAAAGACCCCTACCCTAGATGAATAAAAATTTAGGGTAGGCAAAATTTAGGACTCCCACAGTAGAGTCGGGCTCATGTCCACCAGAGTGACGAAAGAGCGCTCTGGTAGTAGGCGATATGACCTCGTTGTTAAAGCCCGGGCATGAGTCATAAAACCTAACCTAACCTATAAATAAAAAATATAATTCAATATTCTTAAGCTAACATTTATTTATGGAATATAATTCTGAACTGTGAAATGATCCTCCATTTATTGAAACGATTGATTCTGATAGTGTATGTCTGTCTGAGGAGAGAATTTTCTTTTGTTTCGTTCAGGATCAGTGCTAAAACTGAATAGTTAGTTATTGTGACCCATGTCCAGACATTAACCACAAGGTGGGCGCTCTTTCGTCGCTCTGATAGGTCCGACTCTAAATTTAAAGTCCTCAATTTTCCGACTCTTAGCTGCTTGAGCTAAATTTTTATTCACCAAGAAGGGGTCTTTCACGAGTATCTGACATCGTACAGTCTTGGGGCCATTGCTTCCGAAGGACGGCATGCTCGGAGTTTTCTTGTCCCAGATAAAAAATCTAAGGGCTTTGGCCGGGTTTCCTATCATTCATTTTCCACAATAAAATTATTTTGGAACATGGAATCACTCATGGTTCATACCGATATTTATAATTTTTGATAAATGTAAAAGAGTGTACAAGTCTAAGGAGATTTTATGAACCATATTGGAAAATGGGCAAATCAATAATTGTGAGGCAGTGTATAAACATGGTAAGTACTCTATAGAGGGCATTTCTTTCCGGTCTGTCTGGTTTAATAGGCCCGAAGACTTGTGTTGGCTACAAAGACACAAATCAAACTGAGTGGCCAGCGCTGGAGGACGGCCATAACTTCACGTCTAATGGAGCGAGTCATTCGGCAGTAACTTCAGCCGGAGACATGGGGCTAAATTCTCCACGCTACAAAGTCACCACAAGGATACTCATAAAAGAAAATAAACAACAAATGGTTTTAAAATGTATTTTTTTTAATGGCGTAATGAGGTAACACTATCAAAGGTCCTTCCAAGAGCTTCTACAAAGTGGGCCTCAATTGTTTTCTCTAGCTTCCACACCAGCTGATTGTTTAGATCATGTATGGGCAACCTTTGACATGTTGCGGGCCAAACTTTAGTGTGCAATTACGTTCGCGGGCCGCGTAGATGGTTCAAAATAAAATAACGTCGGACTTTAAAGTAGTTTTCATAATTTTTAGCGATAGATATCAGACATGAAATAATAAGACAATGTTATTATGTTATATACAATTTATTAAAATAACAAAATGAAATGAAACAAAATAGGTACAATATTATAATTAAATCGTGAAATTTGGAATTATTACAAACTACGAAAGTTAAGTAGCGACACAGAAATCAATGAGACACTTGAGCTTGAATTTGGGAAACTAATCCATTGGTGTTTGGATTAATTCCACTGATACAAAGACGTAAAGAGTTTTCCAAATTATCTTCAGTGAGCCTTGTACGATGTTTTGATTTATTAACTTTCATCATTGAAAAGAACTGTTCGCATTTATAAGTACTGCCAAACGCACTAATCAATCTTCTTGCGAATTTTCTAAGCTGCGGAAAATGGTCTTCTTCGAGGTATTACGAGCGTGTTTAAACACGCGATGACATGAATTTTTCCTCACTCGCCTTGCTCGCTCACTTGATTCCGCAGGAGCAAGCGACAAACCCCATCCTACTAGATTCCTAATTTGGAGTGAGTGTGAGTAAGTAGTGTAATATTATTTTTTCTTTTTAAATTGGGTTTTTCAAAATGTCTCGCGGGCCGGACCAAATCTTACAGCGGGCCGGTTGTTGCTCACATATGGTTTAGATTAAAGAAAAATGTGTTGTGGCTATAACACTTACTTATACCAACCACTTTTACACAGATCACAGTCCGTTCCCCACCCATCTCTCTCTCTCTAATTGATTTCATACTGACATTACTGGCTATATGGAAGAAATAGCTTGCCTCAGCGGTTTTCTTCGTTTCGTTGTATCCCGGCAGTCTGAACGTGACTTTCATACACTCAGTATGATGTACCAGTATGAGAGGAGGGAGGGGGAGGGAGAGTGACCAGCTGATTGTCGGGGAGCGGCATCCAAATTGAATGTTTTCTAACCTCCCGTCTCCCCCTTCCTGTCGAGTAGGCCATAGACTCAACTTCCTGGCTGAAGGAAATAAAGACAAAACATGTAAAATTATAAGTTCCCCCCCCTAAGGAAGCGAACTGAAGGGTCGGATATTAGTTGATTCTGTTCAACAAAAGTCTCCTCAACCCAAATGTAATTACTTGTCAAACTCATGTTTTCTTTCCAGGAGTCCAGGAACCAACCAACTACACTCATAGGATTTCTGCTTTCAGCAACTTCCTACTTCTATTTATGTCTAAAAAATAAAAGCAGAGCAAAATAGAATAGACGGAACATCAATAGCCTATCTCTTCCGTTCCGACTAATTCAATAAATCCCAGGAAATCTATTAATAATATCAGTCTCTATTGACAAAAACAAATAAAAATATGTGACGTGGCCATTACAGGACTTTCTTATACTTCGATTTGATTGAAAGAAACTTCTGAATCCACATATTAATTTTCGTGTTGATAGATTCGTTACATATGTAGGTAGTATTTAGTGTTTTGAGTACAACCCCTCAAATCTGGCCCCTCGTTTCCCTTCAACCCATTTGACTGAACATTGATGGGTAATCGTTCTTATGGGCGTTTGGCTTTACATATAAAATTTTGTGTCGATACATACATTACTTCGTTTTTAATTGTTTTTGGGTGTATCTTGCACGTGTACATCACCCGTTCATCTTCGTACAGGGAGCTCGAGATCTGAGGAGTCCTTAAGTAAGACTATGGCAGGCCGGGGGCGAACACTGGTCGACCAACGTGTGGCAATTGGTGGTCGCCCCAGCCCGTCACACCGCTTTTTTCTGCTCTCGTCAGAAGCCAACAAACTGGCTGAACACTGGATAGCCGGTCTCCGTCCCAGGTATGATCCGGTCCCGCGAATCAACTCAACCCTGGCCTGGTCATACAGCGGGCCATCGAGGACTACCTTTTCTGCAGTCTCGATGCCTCCACATGAACAGTTTGTTGTCCTTCCTTTTAAAGAAGAGTTTGTAGTTATAATACCTGATAATACCTGGGACATCCAGTGGTGAGGCTGTACCCACGTCGAGTCGAGGCATACCCGGACATCCGGAAAGTGTGCGTAAGTCGTTCGGCCATCCGGATTTCGTGACCATCGTTGTTGTCATTCTCCCATTATCCATTCCTGGACAATGGCTCTGGTCTGGACTGTCCGTGCAAGGCTAGACGTAAGGGCTCCGGCCAGCTATATTCAGTTTGATAAGCTCTTGTAACTCTTAAAAGGGCTGCTCTCTGAGCTTTCAACAAAATCATGCGCTGACATGAGGCGATGCCACCAACCAGCAAGCAGCGTACCTTGGACGGCCACGTGCTTGCTGCGAATACTCCAGTGTAGATTGTCTTACACGCAGAGTAGCCGAGGCCCCCCAGGCGGCTCAGAGCGTTGAAAGTGGCTGTTGTCCATTCTTCAATGGCTACAACGTGCGCCAATGCGGCTGAAATTTGATGTCTGTTACCCCCATGGGGTTTTTGATTTACATATGAAATTTGGGGTTGAAACATTTATTACCTGTGCAGTTATTGAGGTTTATATTTTTACCCCACTCCCCAAATCCTGGCCTTCTCTTTGGACGACTTGGCTGCAAATCAATAGGTATCATTCTTATGAGTTTCTGGATAAACAAATAAAATTTAGAATCGATATATTTATTTTATCGGGAGTTCATGTGTTAACGGACTGGAAATTTCTTTTTAATTTTCGGAATCAGGGAGTCCGGAAAACATAAAACTTGCCCTATACTTCTTCTAGCTGGGCAAGTAGAGGAGCGAGTCCATTGGGAGAGTAGGAAACTTAGAGAGATGTAACACAAAATTGGTTGAAAAACGTTATTGACACTTGGGAAACAAGAAAGAAAGTTTGGAAGGTAACTTTATAGCAGAATCTGGGGAGGGCTTTTCATTCGAAACTTTTCTTATGACTGGCTCATTACAGGTTGAGGTGCAAGGGCAAAGTTTCAAACTTGTCAGTTATGACATAAACAGCCCTGGTCAACATTAAATAACCAACTTTGGTCAGCGGGCAATTTACGAAACTTTTAGGATCAGAAATTTTCTGCACAAGTTCAATAATATTCTTAGAAACAGAAAACAATTTCAACTGCCTTCACCTGTCCAATTAATAATAAAAATAATAGCAACGTATATATCGTTCCATGGTCAATGAAACAACCATTTTTTAAATATTTTTTTTTATATTTACATCTTAACCAGGGCCTGGTTTTCCTTAAGACCAGAAAAGAAGATACCTGGGACGGCAGGATTTTGGGGGAGAGAAGCACTTTTTGAACAAACTATTTTTTTTTTTCTAATTTTTATAAATATAATTTCAAGAAAGATAACAAAATATTTTTTCATTTTTGGATTTTTGAATATAGGAAAATATTCCGATAAAAGTTCAACATCGAACTTCCGACCGATTACTTAACTTTCCCAATATCTTCGATCTTAAGTTGGATCTTCTGCGCGCATTTCATTTAAAATAAATTTGAGGTTTTGTAATAGTAACGCTTGGAGCAGGTCCTGTTCTCAAGATAGCTGGTTCTAAAGGGCGAGACCGAGTTTTCCTTTCCACCTCGAGCAAAAACTTTCTTTGGAAACTCTGGTGTGTTCTTAAATGAGTCAGTATTAAATTTGACCGCTAGATGGCGCATAACGTATTGCCTTGTGCATGACCACCGGAAAGCACAACTAAAAACTAAATAAAATTAAATTAATGAATTAAAAATAAATAAAAACAATACTCATCTTCCAGAACAGTAAATCATATATATATATATATATATATATATATACATATATATATATAAAAGTTTGTACAAAATTGAACAGCTTATGAGTTAAGATAATATTGTAAAAAATTGTCTTTAGTGTTTATTTGATACAGTTTTCTAATATTCGGATGCTTTTTAATGTGTTGCTAATGTTCTTTCTTCCGGACTACTACCATTTTTATTAGTCATATAAAGACGTGTGTTTTTCTTCTCATTTTGAGTTAGTCAAGTTTGATTTAGACTGGCCAGGTAATTAAGGGTTTACTATATCAAAATAGTGAATAAAGACATTGATTGTAGTGTGAATTATTTATTAAGTTATATTAAGTTACGGACCACGGACAATGTTTTTTAAATCAACTTTATTCACATTGGAAAGTTAAAATCGTAATTTCAGAAAGAGGTATACTACAAACTTGTATTAGTACAGACATTGCAATGTAAACGCACCCTTCAACCTCAAAGAATAGCGAGGGAAAAAATACATATAGAGGCTGAGAGAGGTTTGGGGTAAGTCTGGATCCGGTGAATAAACCAGCGTGCTCAATAAAATATCAAGCTTCTGAATATTAATAGATGAAGATGTGGGGAGTGACCTTTGAGGATTTGTAAGAGAAACAGAGACTCCAAACCACCATCTCCGTTTCTTGGGGTTTTTATTTGTTGTTTTCTTATTTCTTTGAAACTTAGGATACTCTTTAAGACGGTAGGAGGGTCTCGGTAAGGCTGTGCAAGCAGCAACGTTGAAATACTCAGGTTTGACATAAGTTTCCGCCTTTCCTATAGTTGCCTCAATGTTTATTTTTCGAGAAATTATTTTCACTTCAGGACTTCTTGAGTTAGCACCAACCACAAATTGATTGAGAGACTAGAGATTTACAGTGGCTGACTACAGTCGAACCTTGGCATCTCGAAAACCTCTCTAGATTTCCACAAGGAAGTTGCTTAGTGGCGCCCTTATCAAATGGCACCGAGGGCACATGGCATACCCTGGCAGAAGTTTGAATGCTTCAAATTCTTCATAAATCATTGAAATGTAGAAACAAAAATTGTTGGATTGGATTCACCGTCAATGTACTTCCCTAGCACGAATTATTCAATTAAGTTTTTGCTCTCCCTCCAAAAGCAATCGACAGTTTGGGCTAAAAATCAACAGGTGATTTACTTAAAGGCTTCTGAATTCTGATAATACATTTTGTGTCGATACATCCATTACATCGGTCATTATTTTTGGTTGAGCCCTTCTCATCCCCCGCCTTTCTTCGGCCATTCTGCTGAAAATTATTAGTTGTCGATCTTATTGGGTTTTGAGTTTGTATATGAAATTTCGTGCCAACACATTCATTACAACGGCAGTTATTAGAGTAGGTACGAGTAAGTATCCGTCCCCCATCAAATGATGAGGGCAACCTCGAAAGCCGGTAAGCAAAAAAATAAGAACCTGTGAGAGATGAAACTACGTAATTATTTTACAAACTGTGAACCCAGTATATCAGCCATCTTCACATTAAAGTATATAGTCGTTAACAGAAAGTTTTTCCATTATCCCCAAGCCTGGCAAACTCAAAAATGCATTTATCACGTCGAGCTTCAGCAGAGGCGTATCTAGGGTTATACCACACTTTACACATAAACTTTACCGGTTTTGGTATAATTGTTATTATTATTTTTTTTTCTCTTTTCAATATTTCACACATTGCGACATGATGAACGTAAAAATATCTCGAAATGTCGTCGTGGAAAGGCACTTCTGGAAAAGTTAAAAAAATTTTACATTTTAATTTTAATTAAATTAAAAAAATTATCTACTGCATTTATTAATATTATTATTTTTAAGTATTTTTTCATTTTTTTTTTTTTATCAGTACTGTTAATTCTAAAAATTCTATTCTTATGTTGTAATATTTATTTATTAATTTCTTTTGTTTTTTATTAGTACTGTTAATTCGCATAGAGTCGCATGCGCCTACCGAACAGTTTCTGGCGACGTTGCCTATGTAATTGCTGGGCTGCCCCCCATTGACCTACTTGCACGGGAGCGTACGCGACACTTCAAAAGGAAACAAGACCCGGTTCAGGTGGAAGAGGTGGTGCAGCGCTTCGACCGCAGGGGAAACCGGGTCTTCTATCAGGACGCGGGGGCCAGCCCTGGTCCAGCAGAGCCAGAGAGGGCCAGGACAATTAGAGAGTGGCAGGAAGAATGGGACAAGTCCACAAAGGGACGGTGGACCCATCGGCTCATCCCTCGAGTCGAGCCTTGGCTCACCAGGAAGCATGGGGAGGTGAATTACCACCTCACCCAGGTACTCACGGGACACGGTGGGTTCCGGGGGAACCTCCACAAAATCGGGGCAGCAACAACATCAGACTGCCCCGCGTGCCTTGGTGAGACGGAATCGGCGGAGCATGTCCTCCTCAAATGCCCCAGATTTGAGGAGGGAAGGAAAAATCTGGAGTGCAGTGTGTTTAATGGAAATGAATATTATTATTATGCATTCGGTCAGAAATTTGATGCTGAGTTTTCAGCGGAATTCCACGTTTGCCAACCGACTTAAACCAAAAATGTCTTGTCTGCCGATAAAATGAACATATTGACTTGAAATAGTATAATATATACTAATAACTAATAGTGTATCCTCATGACCTAGTGATTTTCAGCTAAGCCAGCGTTTATATATAAGTTCGGATGGGACGTGTACGTTGTCCGGTGTACGATGTCAGGTAGCCGCTAGGTGAAGATACCTGTGTAAGCAACAGTCGAGTCGGGCTCATGCCTGATAGAGCGTTGAAAGAGCGCTCTGGCAGTAGGTATGACCTCGTAGTTAAAGCCCAGGCCCCAGTCACAATAACTAACTATATAAAAGCTAGACAAGTTCTAAGCATACACCTCTAGAAGAAGGGATCTGCTTTGATAGCCCAGGACGATCTCTCCAAGGACCACTGCAATTAGTGCAGGGAGACATGGCCACCCTCTCTAGCTGGACCGATTTACGGCACCCTCTTGCTCCATTAATTAACTACGATACGACACTTTTTTATCTGATCTACATCACGATCTGCTCTCCTTCAAACTTGCGGCACCTCCCACCTTACAACGGAATTCTGAGTTCCCATTGTTAGGTTCCGTAACTGAAAGAGGTTGTCACTCATGTACACCTAGACGACCATACCCGATGAAGAGGGGCCATATGCTGCAGACTCTCTGTAGACCTCACCATCGTCTCTAAATTTATAGATCGGTGACTATGAAACAAAGCCTCAAAATCCCACTAGTATCCTGCATACGTCAGTTTTCAAGCATGAAAAAAAAAAAAAAACAGACGTTAAGAAAGCAATAGAATAAAAAAAAAGTCGTCGGTGAATCACCGGCTATGTACTTCCCCAACAAAAATTAATCAATTACGTTTTTGCTCTCCCTCCAAAGCCAATCGACCGTTTGGGTTAAGACTTAATATTCGTTTTGCATAGTGACTTCTGAATCATACTGAATTCAAGTCGATACCATTACATCGGCAGTTATTAGGGTATTTGAGTCGAGCACCACTTCTCCGCTCCCCCTATTCTTTGACTGATATCGCGGAAAATAGGTGCCATACTTATGGGGTTTCGAATGTAAATATAAAATTTCATTTCGATACATCCATTACATCGGCAGTTATCAGCATTTTTGTGTTTACCTCCTGACCCCCCCCCCCCCCCCCCCCTCCCCCACCTTCTGATGATTCCGCTAAACATTAATAGTTGTCGTCATTAGAAGGCATTGAATTTACAAATTTTTTCTTTCTTTCATTGTACAGCGTAGTTCTGAAAGTGACTTTATTATACCTAATAACGACAGCATCAATTGATTTTTAGAGGGAAGAGAGAGTGATTTTTAAAAACGTGTTTGTTGTAGAAAAAACCTGTTATGATCATAGCACATAGTTTTTCAGTTCAAGTCAGTTGAGATGGGTTGTTTTTGCAGAACAGGTCAAATTTCTCTGGTCTGTAACTCTAGACAGGGGCCGTTCTTATTTGCACTCTATTAACAGGGTTATTAGTACCATCTTCTACTACAAGAATGCGCTGAAATCTCAAAAACGTAAAAAATTGACAAGGGCTGTTTTTGTTATGAGCACCTCAATTATACTAAAGATGTAAGAAAGGAAAAATGAACATCGCCAGGTGTATACAATGGTTAATACAGCTCTTGCAGAAATATCAGAGCCGAAGTATGCGGAAAATAGGCATTGCCACATGAATGGAACAAGGGATAACCTCCGATGAAAAGCGACCTGAAGGACTGCATCAACTGGAGGGGCATTGCTCGTTTTTAATGAAATTATTCTTAGGAGACTGAAAAATTCGAGGTTAGGTTAGGTTATTTGACTCATGCCCGGGCTTTAACTATGAGGCCATATCGCCCACTACCAGAGCGCTCTTTCGTCACTCTGGTGGACAGGATCCCCACACTACTGCAAGAGTCCTAAATTTTGCCTACCCTAAATTTTTATTCACCTAGGGTAGGGGTCTGTACCTGATATCGTACAGGCTCGGGATCATCGATTAACGTTCCATCCGAAGGACGGCATCCTTAAATTGATTATACCTCCCAGATAAAATAAATTAAGGGCCTCGGTCGGCTTTGGAACTCACGTTCTTGAGCTCAGAAGACAAGAATGCATACCACTGAGCTACCGGCGCCCTCCGAACAATTCTATATTATTTACTAATTCCAAATGGAATACGACATTGTACTTGACTAGGGTCAACACATTAAGGATATCTTCTACAAAGCTTCCGAATATCATTTTCTCATTACGTCCTTTTCTTGGTCTTTGAGAAGCACTCAAGTTGCCCATAGCCGAAGGAGTTCAGTTTTGTATCGAATAAAAAGAAAATCGGAAATGAGAAATTTAGCTAATTTTGTTAATTCATGACAATAATTAAAAATTCAATCTCATATCAACAAAAAACGGCACTAATAGCGCCTCCCTCCACTTAAGGTTGGGATGCATTAAGGATTTCAAAATTGTTTTATGCAATAAGAAAAGAAAATTAAAAACTCAATTAAATTGACCAAAAGTGAAAAATAAAAAAAATTAGATTTTAAAGAAGAAAAGTCATTGAGAGCTGTCCAATTAGATCTCTTGTAAATGTCTTCAATATATATGCAAAATGTAGACTCATAATGGAAGCAATATAAATTTTCATATTTTTGAAAAAAAAAAAGAAAACTTAATCAAGTCAGATAACTATTCCTCAATTCCTTTCTTAATTACTTAATTAAAGGAGATGAAGGCTCATACTTCACGGAGATTAGCAAATCAATCAGTTCTCCACACAACACTCACTCTTTTATTTATTACAACTGGTTTATTTTGCTATTTTTGTACGCTCCTAATTTCCCAGCTATGCGATGTACAGGGGAAGGCAATAGTGGATGTGTTTTCATCAGAATTTAAAAAAACGAAAATTAATTTCCTGTCATACTAAGAAACCGTGTGCTTGTGAACACGATAACACCCGATGGAAAGGATATATCAACACGGAATTTAACATTCAAATCCTAAACTCCATCAGGACGATAGGTATCAATTGTCAGCCGGATCAGAGGACGAGTAAATTCAAAATCCTAAGAACTGATGGTGTAATAAATATGTCGACACGGGAACATGCTTCCCAGTATGCTCAAATCCTCATGCAGCTATTCTAATTTTTACTTAACAATGTTACTGTCAGAGCCCGAAGGATCGGCAATCCTAAGAATGTACCATTTTGCACTTATATTCTAGTTCATACATTGCCTAGGTAATCCTAAGTTAACCCTGAACTAGACAGTGTTAATATCGGCTCCCCGGGTTCTGTTTACCTCCGTCTCATTACCCAGGCATTAGTATTTCCTTTTCTTTAGCTGCTATTTTCACGTGCGTTTGATGTTATCAGTTCTTGTTGTTTCCTATCTCAGTAAAAACTGATTTAACTTGAAGGGCGTCAAATCGCTTGTACTTTAGCGTTTTTATCGGGCAAAGTGAGAAAGAAATACCTCGAAAATAAAGCGTCCTTCCACTGTTTTTGGAAAATCAACACAGATGAAATATTACTTAACCAAAGAACTTTTTTTCATACCCCCATGCCCATGTGGGGAGGAGATAAGAAATATCTGAACTGTGTAAAAAAGTTTGTTAATTTGATAAGAGATTATTTAAATTACTATGTAGCAGTTTACGAAGTTTGGCATAAAAACAAAAAGTAATCGTCGAATCACCGGTATTGTACATTCCCAGCACGCATAAACGAAAAAAAGAGAATTTCAGTTTTGATTAAAAATCGATAGTTAACTTATACAGCGACATCTGAATCGTCATTTTAATTTCGTGTCGATACACTCATTAGATAGGCAGTTAGTAGGGATTCTGAGTCGAGTCCCCATCCCCTGATCTCCCCCTTCCCTTCGGCGGATTCCGCAGAAATTTAATTGGTGTTGTCCATATAGGGTTTTGAATTCACGTATGAATATTTGTGTCGATACATTCACTACAACGGCAGTTATTTGAATTTTATATATCATAACTTCCCCTATGCTTCATAAAACGGAGAGCAGACGAAGAGGAAAACCTTTTTCTTAGTGTTTTCCAGAAAAGCCTTGCTTTGTTTACTTTTCGCATTCAGCCCTATTAATGCTTCCTGGCGATCCCTGCAATAATTCTACAATAAATTACTGTAAATTTAATGATATTTTGAACAAATTCTACGCCGATCGAAGCGCTTTTACAGATGCTTTCATTTACAAACTTTTTTTTGTTTTTTTTATTTGTAGAATTTAAGTGCGCCTGTTTTAGTATTGCGAACTGCCATTAGTTTAAGTATTTTCATAAAAGACAGACAATTTTGCCTTCAAGTTAATCATGTTTACTTTATCTTATAGTTAATTGTTTTGTTAAATGATTATTGTATCGTTCGTTTTTGTGTCATGGCCAGGCTTTAGCTACGAGGTCATATCGCCTACTACCAGCGGGCTTTTTGCCTCTCTGGTAAACTTGAGCCCGACTCAAGTACGTATCCTTTTTGCCTACCCAAGTTTAATTAAGGTAAGGGTCTTTAACTACCTGAAATAGTACAGGATCGGGACCATTGCTCAACGTCCCATCCGAAGGACGGCGTGTTTAATTTTTTTTACCTCCCAGATAAAAACCTACAGTGAGACAGATCATGTCCCTCGGGCCGGTCGGGAGTGGAAGGGGAATGACAGGTCGCTTGGGGCCAATCGGAGAGCAGCGAGTGCGTCATGTCGCCTTGACAACAGTCCAACGTTACCACTCTTCCCGCTCTATTGTAGCATTGCACTCCCTCCTCACTCCTCAATCGCATAATATCTGCCGTTTTACACTTTTTTTTGTTTTCAATTAATGAAAAAATCAAATTTTCACCATCATTTTTTTATAAAACGGAGAAAACAACACAATTTACCGAAAGAGAAAACGATAAGTAGGTAATTTTCAGGGGGTGTATGTAACAAAACCAGATGATTCAAACTGATTGAAATAACTCACAGCAGGAATGACGAATATTTTGAGGTTAATATCTTAAAAAATGTGGGACGGGTAGAAATTTCCTCAATAAAAGGACTGAGGGGAACAAAAATAAAATAGCTGGCCAGGCAGAAGTTGACAAAAACAAGCGGCAACGTCGCAGCTCACCCCTCCCCACTTTTAAACGGTCGGGTGACATGATTCACCGGCTTCACTGTAAGAGCCTTGACCCAGTTTTAAACACGCAATTAAATTATTAGTGTCGTTATCAATAACTTTGTATTTAATTTTAATAGCTTTTATTGCTGACATGAACCACTTTGTGTTCCTTTAGAGATTCTAAATAGCTGACATCTTCAGCTGTCCGTTATACGCAAGTTTCACAGTTCATAGCTGCAATATATTTAGGTTCCATAGTATCAAATATCTTTCATAAATTAGTAATTTTTTCATACAGATATTTTTTTTTTTCATTTTTGGAAACATGGGGTTTGAGATGTTGGTGATAATTCAACATCAAATTTCTGACCGATTTTATAACTTCTCCTATAGGATGCATGTTGTGAAAAAACATGGTGGGTATATAACAAAGCGTTGTTATGGCTACATCAAATATATATTTGATTGTAAATAACGGGAATAGTTTGAAATAAAGGAAGGTTGTTGAGCGATACAAAACTAATGATGTTTAAAATATCGAGCTGATCTCTTGAGGAGCGAGGAGTGAGGAGCGAAGAGCGAGGAGTGAGAAGCGAAGAGCGAGGAGCGAAGTGCCGACGAGTGAGGAGCGAGCACATTTTATCACACTCATTCTAAACTTTGCTCTTTTCATCAACATCACACCCATCCAAATGGTTTCTATTAAAATTAAAACTGTTACACTCTGTATTTATGTCACAGAGAATAAATACTTGAATTTTCATGTGCAAATAAATTGATCTTTTTAATTTCTTTTTCTTTTTTATGAAATATTGAACAAAATATTAATTTCAAAATGTTTTAAATGGAAGGAGCATACATGTATGTATATATACGTATTACATTTTGTGTTTCGACATTATTTTGAACTTTTAACATTTAAATTTTATTATTTGTTTGAGTTTGTTTTTGTTATTTTGGATGGAAGTTGGACTTGTTTACAGACTCCTCCCTACTAAGCTTACTCCCCCCCCCATCTCAGTTCAGCCATCAGGTGATGTCACGATGAGGTCACTGTCCCATCACATCCATCATCTCACCTCTTGCCTTGCAGTCCCCACCCCAAGCAAGCACGCTTACCACTGAGCTACCCTCAAGTTATATTTTTCCTCTCTAATATTAAGTTCAATTTTATGTTAAGTTAGCCTATGTTTTGTTATCTCTTCAGTTGGCCAACTGCATCTTACGAGCTCTTCTTTGGTTTATTAAATATCTTCTTTTACCATTTTAAAATTAATCAATCTTATTATTTACACCTTATATTTCTCTCCTATACTTTGGAGTGGTTCTCCACAAAACCTCCAGAAGTGTAGCCCGGTTAATTGGCAAATAACCACAACTTTGCGCTAATCCCCTTCCATTATGCCTCTCTTGATTGTTTAATTCATTATAATACTTTGAAACGTTTGGCTGCAAAACTTTGAAAAAATGTTATTGTAACCTACATTATCATATGGTTCGCCATTTGAAAAATAATATTTTTTGACAAGATGTCGAAAAAGTTTTTCCTGGCCTTCTCAGGGTCTTAATTTTTCAAATCATATGTTGAATCTCAGCATGAGTAAGATTCGATTATTTTTTTCCTACTTTAAGGAAAGTCGTCCATGTACTCTCAATGCCCTTCAATTTGATATCATACTCAATTATTTACTAAATTTTTTTTGGTTTTCGCGAAAGCAATTTTTCTTTTTCTGCCATACTGTGCGAAGATTTTTCTGGAACCGGCCACTATGCTTTTTTATAGCTGCTACTAACAATAAGACACAAATACATTCGAATTTCATTTGGAACGACTTTAATATAATATATTTTAAACTATTACAATAAAAATATATAGCTATATTTTTGACATGTGATTGAAAAGGCAAATAGTGTTAGTTGCGTGAAACAAAAATAAATAGTCTTGATATGTTGAAAATAGGTGATGTGAAACTTTGTCAATAGTTCGGCTAAGATAGTTCCAAATATAATATATTATTATTATTCTCGTTTACTGGCGGTACAAAAACAGGGCAGCTCTGGATTGTAGTAGCAGGAGCATGGCTGCCAGAATTGAGAGGGTTAGAAGAGCCCATAAAGAGAATGAACACAAGTTGACTGACAAGATGATGGAGAGATAGATTTGTCGCCAATAAAAGAGAGAAAGAGAAAGAAGGAGAAGGAAGAAGTGGAGCCAAAAGAGGGTTAAAATAAAATGGAGGGGGTTGGAGTGAAGGAATGGAAAGGATATTGTCTGGATTCCTGGGGAGAAGATAGGTCTTAAGGAATGTGGGATTCCACAACACTTGGTCAGAAGAATTCCCTTAGAACAACGGAAGAGGAAACCAATGGAAACGATCCCTCCCTTCAATAAAGTGGAAGAGAAGAACCAGCGGACCCAACGGAAACCCAAATTTAGGAGGCTAGAGGATCAACAGATAATGCTGACTCTTACCTACTGAAAACCAGTACCATATACCAGAAGTTGGTGAGGAGACGTCGTCCAACCCTGAAATGTGCAACCTATCGTGTGGGGCCTCCATGATCCCCGAGCGGTGAATGGCAGATATAGATACCTAAAAGAAACACCACTCCCCAATCCACCATCATTCGTCGAGTACACAACATCAACTACCCGCAGAGATGAGCCCCGTCCTGAAGAGCAGTCAAAGGAGATCGGTTTTCGAGGAAAACTAGGGTCTCGGTGCAACACGCTTTTGTGAAAAGGAACAGACGCGCTCCCCGGCCCACAGCGAACAAGACTGAACCTCAGACCAGCGAGGAAGAACCTCAATCTTTCTCTAGACTTACCAAATATATTTCTGGAGTATGTAGGAGAGAAGCATATATGCTGAACCGACCAGAAACACCGTATCTGAATTTTACTAAACATATCAGAGTGAAACTTTAAACAGCACTGCTGAAATTCTTTATTTTTATTAAACAACCTGTGCTCCTTTTTTAAAAATAAAAATGTCGTCTATGATTCACAAGAATGTAACTTTACAGAACGAAAAAAGTTTAAATTAATCAATTCACGTTTCGCTCTCCCTCCAAAACCAGTCAATATTTTGCGCTAATATTCAATAGTTGACTCACATAGGGACTCCTAAATCCTCATACTAAATGTAGTGTTGATAAATTAATTACATCGGCAGTTATTGGGGTTTTGGAGTTGAGCCCTCTCCTCTAAATCTCCCTTCCTTTAAGCCGATTTCGCTGAAAATGTATGGGTCGTCCTTATGGGGTTTTGAATTTACATGATAATACGTGTCGATACATTATTCTATCGGGAATTATCGTGTTCACAGACAGACAGACAGACATCTTGGAATCTAGAGGTCGGAAAACAAGTAATTAAGTTGAAAACTTCTCTCGAATTTGTGACCGATTACATAACTTTCTGTATACTTCGTAAAGCTGGACAAGTGAAAACGTAGGTGAGGATGTGACGTAGTCAAGAGACTGTCTCCTATACCTGCATCTAATGCGTCAGTTCCAAATTAGGGGGTACACTAGATCAACTATGCATAATGAAGGGACTCGAATTGCTCCCGAAATCAGAGAGAAATACGAAAATATGGAAAATATTATAGAAATCACACCTATATGTTTTATTTCGTTTCGTTTGGGGACAAGCGGCCTTTTAAAAATTAAGGTAAAGCTTAGCATTAACTGTTGAGGCCAAAAAAAAAAATCTTGTGTTGTTTAGTTGCCTCTTGAGAATGACAACGAGACATATCCCATGTAATATTAACTTACCCCACTGCAGTGCAGTCCCCTCCCCCCCCCCCTCCCCCCCCCCCCTCCCCCCCCCCCCCCAAATAAAGGAAATTAACAAAATTATAGTTACTTTTTTCATACTAGGTCTTAGACTTTGGGTCCTTACTGTGATTTTTTTCACAAAAACAAACGAATGAAAAAAATTCCACAGACACACCGACAATCGCATTACCGAAAAACCACTTTTCTTTACGTTTTCAAAGTAGAACAATCAGAATCTGATCTTATCGTTAACACGATTTTTCGATCCCATTTCTTTATGGGAACACGGAAATAAAAGCAACACAGCTTGATCTTTTTGAGAGATGAAGCAAAAAAAATGAAACATATTTGGAAATAACCTGACTTGGAGGATGAGTGTCCAAACCTCTTCTTCAACATGGTACATTTGTTTTCATAAGTGAAGTAAAAGTGGAAATGGGCCATAGCTCGAACTATGATCAGACATTTTTTATTTTTACATTCATGCATCCTTAGAAATATTATAATCGTGCAAAAAAACAACTTCTAGTTTTCAAAAGAATTTCAATTGTCGAGGTCCTCTGAATAAGTTTTGATCATTTTCTCGTTGATATCTGTGAGTGGTGTGCTCTTGTGTTTCTGTGATTGGAAGTTTGTGAGCGTTCTAACTCAAAAAGGATTGTAGCAATGAACTTGAAATTTGAAATGAAGATGTCACATGTGCTAACTTAGATCTGATTAGATTTTGGCTGAAATCGGATGAAAATTGAGACGGCTTTACTTTGGGGGCTAACTACATTTTACAAGATACCGTTTATATTTATGACAATCAAAAATCTGATCAAATAAAAGTTGTAGAGGTACTAATTGTCTTCAAATTTGAGATAGAACCAATATGATCAAAGTTGTATATATGAGGGCGCCCCGGTAGCTCAGTGGTATGCGTACTTGTCTTCTGAGCTCAGGGTCGTGGGTTCGTAACCCGACCGAGGTCCTTAGTTTATTTTATCTGAGAGGTAAAATAAACTTAAGCACGCCGTCCTTCGGAGTGGACGTTAAGCGATGGTCCAGAGCCAGTATGATGTCAGGTACTCGTTAAAGACCCCCGCCCTATGTGAATAAAAATTTAGGGTAGGCAAAATTTAGGACTCCTACAGTAGAGTCGGGCACATGTCCACCAGTAGGCGATATGACCTCGTAGTTAAAGCCCGGACATGAGTCAGAAAACCTAACCTAACCTGATCAAAGTTATATAGCACCCCAAAGAATATACAATAAATTGTGTTAAAATTGTTACGCATAGCAATGAATTTTAAAATATATTTTTATTATTTGACCACAAAACATCAAATTTACTTTTGGTTTCTTTTGACCGACTGTAAACACACATAATAAAGAAAGAAAAAAAAGTATTATAGGTTAGGTTAGGTTAGGTTTTATGACTCATGCCCGGGCTTTAACTACGAGGTCATATCGCCTACTACCAGAGCGCTCTTTCGTCACTCTGGTGGACATGAGCCCGACTCTACTGTGGGAGTCCTAAATTTTGCCTACCCTAAATTTTTATTCATCTAGGGTAGGGGTCTTTAACGAGTACCTGACATCGTACAGGCTCGGGACCATCGCTTAACGTCCCATCCGAAGGACGGCGTGCTTAAGTTTATTTTACCTCCCAGATAAAATAAACTAAGGGCCTCGGTCGGGCTACGAACCCACAACCTTGAGCTCAGAAGTCAAGCACGCTTACCACTGAGCTACCGGCTCCCTCAGTATTATAGGTAATTTTTTCCTAAAAAGGACAAAAAATAATGACGAAATAAAATATATGTGATGTGGTCCCACTATACTGGTATCTTATACCAACTAATTTTGTACAAATCACTGTCCTTCCCCCTCCCTTCTCTCATACTGGGTTTATTGGGTATAAGAAAGTCACTCTCAGCATTACACTGTACAATGAAACAAAGAAAACCAATGACGTCAAAACATTACTTTAATGCCAATATGAAATTAATTTGAGGTGGGAAGTGGGTGGGAGAGTGATCTGTAACACCGTGGTTGGTATAAGATAGTACTGTTATAGAAACAAAGATCCTCAACAACGTTCATTGATTTGGAGTGGAATGACCGTTTTTTGCTTACAATTACCACCTCTTGAGGGGGATCAGTGAACATGAGTGGAACCCTTAGAACGGGGCATGTCAGACTGTAGACAGATATAACACAAGTTGTTACAGTCAGGTTGGTCGATGGGTTTGTGATGTGGCGCAACCCGAAGAACACAGGTAGGGGTTATAGTAATTTAGAATGGCACAAGTCAGCCCTACGTGGCCGGACTTATCAAGTGGGCCGTCTTCACAACTTATATACCTACCACCTATACCTAACTATAGAGTTAAACCCCAATCATCCGGGACCCGGTTATCCGAAATGGATTTTAAATCTCGTGAAATAGTCGTCGGTGAATCACCCATAAGTTACTTCCCCAGCATGAATTAACAATTAAGCTTTCGCTCTCCCTCTGAAACCAATTAGGTTTGGTTGAAAATAAATAGGTGTATTATTCATGGCCTTCTGAATCATTTATACATATATAATCATTTATATTATTAATCACACATTTCATGCTGATACATTGATTATGTCAGTTATTGAGATTTCTATGCGTTACTCCCATGATCACATCCCTTACATAAATTTGTGTCGATATAATCATCTATATCTCGCCACATTGGGACCTGATGATGGGACGTAAGAACGTCCCGAAACATCGTTGGGGGATAAAGACACTTCCGAAGAGTTTTTTTTGAAAAATAGTTATCCTAATTTTTATTAAATTGAAAAATGTGTCTACTTATTATGAACGTATCTTGTATTATTATTATTAATTTTTTTTATATACTCATATATTGTTAAGTATTTATTTGTACAGTTTTTATTAATTTAATTTTACTTTTTTTAATGTTTTTTTTGTTACTATTAATCATAGATGTGTTAGACTCAAGTAGTTATAAATCTAATTTATAAGCTATCTTAATGTATAAATTCATTTGACGTATCCCTATTACCATGTATTGGTTTAACGGAAATACATTATTATTATTATTATTATTATCGCCAGTAGGTACCTAAGTCATAAGGGTTTCGGTGTTAACCCCCTCCCCCACTTTTCATTGGTCGATTTGACTGAATATTAACAGGTGTGGCCCTTATCGGGTTGTGGATACATATCTTGTTGATATATTCCATTTAACATACACACATTTTACTTCCTCAGCTGTACAAAGTATAGTTATGTAAGTTATGTAATCCATCAGAAATTCGATGTTGATTTTTCAACGGAATTTAATGTTTTCCGACCATCTGATACCACAAAAAAAGCTGTCTTTGTGTCTGTGAACATGATAACTCCTAATAGAATGAATGTATAGACACAAACTGCATCCAAAACCCTCTGAGGACCACATTTATTGATTTTCAGCCAAATGGGCCAAAGGTCAAGGGTGGTTTAGGAGGGTGGCTTAATATAAAAACACTAATAACTGCCGATGTAATGAAGGTATCGACACCAAATTTAGTGTGAGGATTCGGAAGCTCATCTGTAGCTTAAACGGCCCATTGGTTTTGGGAGAGCAAAACCTCAATTTATTTTTTGGTCAGGTAACTATGATTTTTTGCTTCAAGAGATTCAACTGTAAGGTGTTTGCCGTTCCGCCATTGCAGAAACAACCAAATCGGACCAAGGGAACGGGAGGATTAGGGGAGCGGCTTAGCACAAAAGCCCTAATAGCTGCCCATGTAATGTATTGATAGGAAATTTCATATGTAAATTTGAAGCCCTATAAAGACGACACCTATTAATTTTCAATGAGCGAGAGGGGTCAGAGGGGGCTCAACCCGAAAATTCTAATAACTGCCGATTTAATGAATGTATCGACACAACATTTAGTAAGATTCAGAAGGCAATTGTAAAACACATACAGACCGGTTTTTTATTTTTGTAATCAAGAGGTCGGAAAACATGAAATCTCCTCTTCAAATTGCTGACCAATTACTTCGTATAGGTGGGGATGTAAAAAATGTCAAATGTCTCCGTAAAGTTTTGAAAGCAGGTCATTCGTAAGGAACAATGGTATGTGAATGATTATCGCCAAGCTGATATCCACCCTGAAGACATCCGCTAGCCATCATCAGAACCAGTATCTGCTACTGGTGCTCATTGCTTGGCCCCAGCCACTCCTCACATTCAGTTTTGTGTTTAATTTTATTATTAATTTTGCATAGTTTTGCAGTAGGACGACACATATTGATTGTCAGTCAAATGAGCTGAAGGGAAAGAAGGGATTAAGAGGGCGGCTTAACATAAAAACTTTATTAACTATCGATTTAATGAATTTATCGATACGAAACTTAGTATGAGGATTCGGAATGTAAGTCATATTTTGATATTTAGCTCAAACGGTCCATTGCTTTTGGAGGCAGAGCAACAAAGCAAATGATTAATTCATCCTTGGGGAAGTAAATTACCGTTAAATCACCGACAATTTTTTTATATATTTTTTGGCTGATTTTTCGCATTAAAAGTTTCACGTGTAAGTTGTCTGCCTTTGGGCTCAGGGTTACAGAACCCTGTCCTAGACCAGACACAAATCTACATTGTGAAACGATGTGTTTGGCCTTTGAAATGGATTTATTGTACTTTTGAACAGGTTACAATAGCTGCAGAGAATATTAATAACATGTTTATATCCCCGCCAATATCCACTAATCTGTTGCAAATGGTAAGCATAACTCCATCCTCTCGTTGTAATTCACCTCGATTTTGCATACTTCGGCCTCTCTACATACGCAGAAAAAAATACATTTGGGGCTGTTTAGACATATGAACAGAGAGTTGGCCTGATCCGTTTAGCGGCCTGTCGAATCTCAACATCCCCCTCCCCCGGAGGAGGAATTCCAATTAACCCCCCCCCCCCCCCCCCTCCTCTGTTGCAATTTCAATCTAGACTCCAATATCGGCCCCCCCCCCCCCCCCACCCGCCCCTGACTGCTCTGATACTGTAATATTATGTTCAGATCTTCTTTGGCCAATCAACTCAACCACTACCTTGCTATACCAACAGCGTACTGTCTCTTCAATAAGCTCATAGTCTCCGTCTATCTGTAAGTACTTGAACCTCAACTTGTCTTACCTGGGACATTGATAAAATCACATCGACTGTATATTGTAACACCATCTTGCTTGTTTAGTAACTAGCAGGTTATTAGGGTGTTGCTCGGTAAGTAACTTTAAAAATGTTAGAAACGTTATCTGCCAGGTTAGTAATATAATGTTAATTATAATTTATTTAAGATAATTTAGAAAAACATATTATTTTAATATAAACTAATTGCCTACAGCTACATACGAAGAAAATATCCAATCAACGGCTAAAGAGCCAGAACTCATTTTACGTGTAGACCCGCTCAGAACGTCCCTTCTCGTTCAAAATTCTTGTGAAAAAATTGATTCAAGCACTTTCTCAATAAAGAAGACAAGAGGGACGATACGTCATGAGGCTTCAAGTTCGTAACTTACACAACCTAGGGGATTTAAGGCCTGCAGTACAGCCAAATGTAACGTCGATTACTTCGACTATAAGAAACAATCTGGATGTAGGACGTATGGCCCCGTTGTTAGCCCCCTCAGATGCCCGTCACTTCTTCTTCTTTCTCTTAACGTCTGGGATGAGTGACATGGATGACCTCAAAGGGAGGTTACCTCGCTCTTGCACCATAGTGGTTAGCGATCGTTAGCGCATGGTATCTTAATTGGGTAACACTATCTGACATGGATAGCAACTAAGGGAGGTTATCTTCTGTGTCATTGTGGTGAGCGGTGGTTAGCGCGGAGTGCGGTTATTTATACGGATGATATTTATTGAGTAACATAACTTGACATGGATGATCTTCAAAGGGAGATTACCTCGCTCCTGCATCATGATTAGTTATTGTCACTCGAGTAACATAACTTGTCTTTAAAACTGGTGGTTACTTCGCTTTTGCGTCATAGTGGTTCGATGGAGGTGTGCTTAACCTAATCCGGGTAACATTACCAGACAATTGATATAAGAAATTAACACCTGTTTGATAAGTTAGCAAGGGAAAGTTCGGAGTGACTTGCAATGACACGGAGGCTTTTGCAAGTTTTCTTACAGAAAAATACATTTTCAGTTAAAGTAAAAAGTTATTTTATTAAACCAAACCAAAAATAAATATTTCTCAAGAAAAAAAGTTTGTTAAAAGTTGGAAGAAAAAGTTGTTGGTAAAGGATATATTAGTGAAAGAACGCAGGTGCATTGCCAGAAGTTTAATGCCTGGGAGGTCTAACTTATGAGACTCACGGTTAGAATTTATTTTAGACCTTTCTGAAAAATAGCTATTTTTGCTCAACAAACTTTGGTTTTAGCCTTCATTATTCTGTAAATTTATTTTCAGTTTTTAAATCTTTTAGAATTGTACCAGTTTACTTATTTGAATTAACAGAAGTAGTCTGATACATCCTCCAGCTTCGTGTATAAAAATGTTTGTTTTGTAACTCAAACCGTTAACACGATATAGGCGCCCAGCTTACACAAACCCACTCATGTGCAAACAGACATGTTTCATGACGAAGACAGACCTCAAGATAAAATCATTAAACAACAACTTACGGAACAAACTGATTAGCTTACTTTCCATCCGCTTGGAAAATAATCTACAATACTCAAGTTACCAATATGCTGCCTCCACAGCTATACACAGTAGGCAACTTTTCTCTAGCAAGTCATGTTTCTGACTTTTGGTGAATGATTCGATACAATTGTGTATGTAATCGATTAAGCCAATAGAAACGATAGCTTTTTACCCGACAAATCGGCTAAGGGAAAATCGGGGAGTTATCGTCAACAATGTCATACGTAACTCAAAAAGCCTTGATGGCGGCAACCGAGTTTCAGCCAAGTCGGCCAAAGATGAGGAGGATTTAGGGAGACCGAAAACTTCGTCCCTAATTCGGAACACCACGCGGGATTTTACATTATGAAAGGTAGCCTGCAATAAACGGCCCGCTTGAAATCGCGCAGCGCTATGGTTAGGGGCTATTCGCTGCAGTTGACGACCACTATAAGTGAATACCACTGCGGGAAACGTAACCCTTTTTTTCTATGTGAGGAAAGTAAACTTTATGAAGACGAATCTCCACAATAGAGACCTCCGTTTCATTATTTCAAAGCTGTCTAAGTGAGAGACAGCAACTTGGTCTTGTCTTTTTGGTAGAAAGGAGAATATTAAGGAAGAAGATCCGACAGAGTTGGATATGGAAGTGAAATGTGTATGATGTGCCATGGCATCCCTAACAGAGTTAGAGCTCACTTTGACGGAGAGGAAGCCACACAAGTCATAATGAAGATTGGCGGAGTGTTCACGACAACACGCCTTTTATCCGATCTCACGGCAACTTGGCTAAGTTTCCATGAGTAACTTTATGGCAGGACTCAGGAGCTGGAAATATGAATACAGAGAAAAAGTGACATTTCATTTCATACTGCAAAACGTTTCCCATGACAGTTCTTAAGTTATTCTGAATTTAATTAAGAAGCGAAGCGTTCATTAAAGCTTTAAGGCTGAACATGCTAAGCAAAACAGTGGTTGATGTACATGGGTTGCCTTTGGACTGTGAAATGTGTCGAAAGAGCAGTGGAAAACGACGTCACACCTCTTCCAGCTGCAAGCCTATATACCGTGCCCCCCAGGTCGTCCTCATCGGGGGCTTATCCGAATAAACATAAGAACTTTTGACGAATTTCATATAGTTTTCATTTTCACTGAAATGATCTGTCCAAAATGGAACAAAACTTTGTTTGGACTGGCAGGATTCGTGTGAAACAGAACTGCTCCCTCTCTCTGACTTAGAAATAGACTCAGTTATAGAGTTCATTAAAAAGTTTTCCACTTTCGGCTACCCACAGCCCGACTATAATCATTTCAAGTACCTAACTTTCTCTGAAGTCATGAACAAAACCAAGAGTGCCACAGACACTGTGTTGCTCCATGATGACCGAAATCCAAGGAAGCCCCAACAGAGAAAATGTAAGTATTCTTGCGTGTAATATTGAGAAACCTCAAAAATATCTAATACCTTCCTGAATATCATCTAGTAAACAAAAATTTTATTATTCAGCATCAAAAGTTTTATTTCATTGTTGTTTTAGTTCAATTAACTATATTAACCTGGAAACTAGAAATGACGCTCTGTCAATCTTCTTCAGAATTAGTTCCAACCAGATTTTTTTCTCTTCATCTCGGACGCAGACGAATGACTTAAACATTTTCTTCGACAGCTAATCTGACTCACGGAACTAATTCATCGTGGTTATGCTACACTGTAGTTTGAAAAACTTCTTGCATTCGGTTTTGCCATCTACCCTACTATCTGACACACTCTCTGATTATTCACTTCAAACTGAGCATTTAATGACCTCTAAACTACGATACTGAAGAGGTTGTTAAATACCAGGATTCTCTTTTCCAGTGTACCAATAATTGTGGAGGTATTTCCAAAGTGTCCCTATTACAATGGGTGACATAAATACCTATTTTCCCAATTTCCACCAAACGAATCATTTACCTGATTATTTCGCATTCCAATGGACTGCGAACAGCTCTCGGCACATATTCGGCCCGGTCAATGTACAAAGGACCAGCCATCGATCGTCTGGTTGCGTCAAGAATGCTGCGGAGGCGGTACGGACTGATGGCTGTAGGATGACACGGTTTTTCCTTTAGGGATGAAGTGGGATCCCTGTGAAATATGAGGCCGGTAATCCCAACATCAGCATAATGTCACCTCTGTCTCCCCCTCCAACCAACTCCTGTCATCTCTCAGTCTCTTGTCATCCAAGGGACATCTCTTCGTCTCTTGTCAACCTGATCACCTTCGGACAGTAGGTATTTTTTTCTGAATTTGCTCGATGAACAGTGATGAGAAAGTCGATATTAACCATTGTAACAGATGGGTTTCATAGACATATTTTCAATTTTTACTTAGAACTGTGATTTTTTTATATTTAATGAAATACTAGCAATTAAAAGAAACTGTCTGTATCCCATAAAATTTCTTGGCCATTCTTCACACGTACATTCACGACGAAGCAAATTTCAGTAATTCATATAGTATCTCAACTTATGAATATTACCTTCTTATACTATTATTAGACCTTTAAATGTCCCCTCAATATTGTGCCACTCTTGCGTCATAATGGTGAGCCACCGTTAGCGCGTGGTTGCGAGAAACATGACCTGATACGGATAGCCACTGAAGGAAATTACACATGCCCGGGCTTTAACTACGAGGTCCTATCGCCAACTACTAAAGCGCTCTTTCGTTGTTCTGGTGGGTCCGACTCTACACCTAAATTTAAAGTCCTAGGGTCTTTAAACGAGTATCTGACATCGTATAGGCACGGGATCAATGCTAAACGTTCCACCGAAGGATGGGGTGCTCAAGGTTTTTCCACCTCCCATATAAAAAACCAAAGGACCTCAGCCCGGTTTCGAACTTGCGATCTTGAGCTCAGAAGGCAAGCACGCTACCTCTGAGCTACCGGCGCCGTCTTCACCATAATGGTGAGCGATCATTAGCGCCGGGCAGCAAGTATGTATCTTAATTGGGTAACATCGAGTAGCAGTTTTCCTTAAATTGTGCCCACAGTTCATTAGCGACCAATTTGGATTAAGAGTAATGATGCAGAAGACAACGAAACATGGGGATGCACTTGACACGTTGTCGCAAGGATTCTAGGAACTGCGCTACGGGAGGCAATTTTCCGTGTCCGTGCACTGCCAGGCTTGAGGTCATGAAACTAGTTAGTTTGATTATATTTTAATAAAAAAATGTCATCCGAACATGACTCACATATGCACTTGAAGCGAAAATGGACCCAGTATTCATCAGTGTAAGTAAGAAAAGGTGCATATTCAAAGCTAAGAGGACAGTTTTCTAATTGAAGCATTAAAATTCAAAGGAGGTCCTTCTGAAAGCTAAACTAGTTCTGGGCTGGGAGGTAGGCAAAACCGCCCATCTATTCGAATTAGAACCTTCCATTTTATTTACATAACCCAAAAAGTAAACTTTGGCGGGTTGGGGACATTCAGTGGGGTTAACCGATGGTATCAGGTCTTAACTATACACGGTAATATATCAACAATATGGTATATATCCGGGGTAAAGTATAGCTAGTCATGTGTAGGTTTGGTTCTACAAAACAAGGCCCGCACTAACCTTAAAATTCCCAACAAAAAGAGGTTCGAGTTGTACCTCACTTCAATACCACTTAAGAAAATCGGCTGCGATGTACTTCCCCATCTCGAATTATTTCTTATCAACACATTTTCCACTTCTCTTCTGAGTTCAGTTCGCAAGCACGCTGGGTCTCTTAACAATAATGTAACCCAATAATACTTCAAGAATCACAAAATTGTTATTATGTTGGTAAAATTCGGGGCCTTACTGCGACGTAAAATTGTACAAAATAAAAAAATCTTTCTGATTACCTACTCATCTAAATTTCAAAAAGCTTTCGATTACATCGTCCATCATCGAAGTCAATTCGAATGTATTTGTGGTTGTGATAGTTACTTCCTGCAAAAAGAGACCATTCGACACTCCGGCACCAAACAGAATTACCCGAATACCTGGAATTTGACTTCAAGTTGCCTGGAATCCCATTAAGCGCATCCCTTAGTTGGTTGGCAATCCTTTTTGGGATGGGGGACCAAGAAGTCTCATACATGTGACAGGGCGAGGAGGCTAGAGTTTGAGAGGATCCAGGAAATAGGATAGAAGGTGGGACGGTATGGCGTGGAGCCGCGGGGGGGCGCTACACGAACCTTCCATTAAAGACTGACGACTCCTGTGTTCCTGTCCCAACCCCACTGGAGGGGGTGGAGGGTAAAGCTGTATTTATCAGTTTGTTGGCCATACATTTACACTGATTGTAACTTGTCAACTGTTTGTAAACAGATATTCTGTAATCCTGGAAACAAACACAGCTCCATGAGATGTCAAATGAGATCAAAACTTTAGACTGTTAAAAACTGAAGGTTTTGACTAACCCGGCTAAACGAAATATAGGAGAAGTTATGTAATCGGTTAGAAATTACATAAGGACATCGGAATTTTTTGTTTTCCGACTCTGTCAATGTGTGTGTATCTGTGAACATAATAACTCCAGATAGTGTAAATGTAACGATTTGAGATTTGTATATCTCCAGATCCCTATAAGAACGATACCCATTGATTTTCACCTAAATCGGCCAAAGGCAAGGGAAGGTTTAGTGGGAGAGGTTTAACACAAAAATAACTGCAGATATAATGAATGTAACGACCCAAAATTTAGTATGAGTCTTCAGAAGCCTGTAGTAAGTCAACCTTTGCTTAGTAGCCCAGACGGTTGAGTGGTTTCGAAGGGACAACGTAACCCTAATTGATTAATTCTTTCTGGTATTAGTACATTGCAGATGATTTTTTTTCTCTGAATAAAATATTCTTATACAATAGTTAGTATACAACATTTTGGATGTTATATGTTTGTTCACAACCCCATTTAACAAAAACCATAATTTTGAATCTTTATGCTTAGTTAGTTATTGTGAGTCATGCCCGGGGTTTAACTGCAAGGTCATATCGCCTACTACCAGAGCGTTCATTCGTCGCTCTTGTGGACATGAACCCGACTCAACTGTCTTGGAGACTTTAAGGAGTACCTGACAGCGTACAGGTTCGGGACCATCGCTTAAAATCCCATCTGAAGGACGGCTAGCTCAAGGTTTTTTCACCTCCTAGATAAAAAACCCAAGGGCCTCAACCGGGTTTCGAACCCGCGATCTTGAGCTCAATAGGCTAGCACGCTACATCTGAGCTACCGGGACCCTCTGAAAAACCATGAGCAGTAGTGCTATTATATTCTCACATATCATCCGTTTTGTTCACTCATCCGTGTTTAACTACGAGGTCATATCGCCTACTACCAGAGCGCTCTTTCGTAACTCTGGTGAATATGAGCCCAGCTCTTCTGTTCAACTTTCCCTACCTAGGTTCACTCAGATAATGGGGTAAGGTTCAATGATTCACCGATGTCTTTTTGTTAGCTAAATAACTTAAAATATGTGATGTGGCCAATCGGACTTTCTTATACCAACCATGCATTTCAGATCACTCTCCCCCTCCCGGCCTCTCCAGTCGTTATATACTGGCGGTACTGGAGTATGAAAGTAATGTATTAGCCTTAGCAGATTTCTATGTTTCATAATATAGCGTAATTCTTTGTGTGACTTTCTTGTACCCAGTTATGCCAGTATGAAATGAGTTTGAGAGGTGGGAGCGGAAGTGAGTATGACCTGTACTGAAGTGGTTGTTATAAAATCCATCAAATATATATTTTTTTCTTTATTTTTATAATTTTTAAGAACAAACTATACTATACGAGAAAGGTTATATAATATAACCTTGAAACGTGAAAATATATTGAAACTCGTTTTCGGATTTTTGCACAAATACAGCATTTCGTTATACTTTAGGTATAAGAAAGTAAAATTGTCTGAAAATCATGAAGTTATTGTTTTATATTTTTTAATTTTTATAATTTTTTTAATTTTAATTTTCTTCCACTTCTTTTTCTTATTATATTGGATTGAGGAGGGTTGTAGGTTAAGCAATATGGCCACCAAAGGCAAATTCATACATTAAGTACATTCCCTTCTTTATTATCCTCTCTAATGTAAGCCCCCCCCCCCCCTCTGCTAAAAAATTTAAATCATTTAGGATTAAAAAGAAACAAATCAGACTTAACCAACATCCCTGTTAGAGCCTCGATGTAGGGCCGTAAAATAAATATTTAGATCTCCAGCTGGAAAGTCACTCTTATCTTCTAATTGCTATGCCTGCAACCAGGGATCGCTAATGTGCTTCACATTTTAACATATAATCGTTTCTTGTTGAATGAAGCGCTAATAACTTATATTCGTGAAAATATCGCTGCAGATCGCTCCGCTAAATTCGAATTTTTAAACTATCAAATTTATTTTTTGAATTAACAGTTATTCTTTATAATTTAATGTTATTCGGATAAAACAAATATTTAATGTTCATTAGGATGGACATATAATGCCAAACGCATTCTAAATGCAATATAAACAATCTAGTTACGTTTAAAGATATAATATTTAGGGGAAGTTATGTAATCGGTCAAAAATTCCATGCGGAGTTTTCAACGGAATTTCATGTTTTCCGATTTTCAGATTCCAAATATGAAAAAAAATTATATTTCTGTGTGCGTCTGTGAACACGATAACTCCCGATAGAATGAATATATCAGCACGAAATTGTATATGTGAATCTAGAACCCTTTAACGACGACACTTACTAATTTTTAGCGAATTCGGCCGAAGGGAAGAGAGGCGAGCAATTCAAAATCTGTAATAACTGCCGATGTAATGAATGTATCGACTCAAAATTTAGTATGAGGATTGGAAGTCACTAAATCAGATATTCAATTTTCGCTCAAACGGTCGATTGGCTTTGGAGGGAGAGTGGAAACAGAATTGATTAATTCTTGCTGGGGAAGTACATAACCGGCGATTCATTGACGATTTTTTTAAATTATAGGCTTGATAATTTTTTATATTCAAAGTTATGAAAAGCTACTATAATGTATAATAAGAGTATTTTATAAAATTTATAATCCGTAATAACTATATATATAACTAACTATATATATAACTATTTGTAGAGTATATATATATATATATATATATATATATATATATATAAATTGAGGTTTCATGGAAATTTCATGTTTTCCGACCCGCTATAATAATATAATAAGTTATATATATATAACTAACTATATATACAACTATTTATAGAGTATTATTTTTATATTATATGTAAAATAAGAGTATTTTATATAGAGGAAAAAACCTACAATGTACTTCCCCAAAAGGAATTAATCAATTAAGGTTGCACTCTCTCTCTTCAAAACCAATCGACTTCTGAATCCTCACACTAAATTTTGTTCCACTCGATTCCGTGGAAACCCAATATATCCTTAAGGGGTTCTGAATATACAAAAATCTCGCGTCGATAGATTGACTCTATCGGGAGTTTTCGTGTTCACAGATACACAAACAGAAATTGTTATTTTTTAACTTTTGAAATCAGCGGGTCGGAAAACATGTTTCCATGAAACCTCAATTTGTGACCGATTACATTACTTCCCCTATACTTCGTATAGCTGGGGAGGTAAAAACATTACCAGGAAATGACATAAAATTTGTATCTCTGTACTTTTAGTTACCAGAATCCTATGTCACATCTTCCCATGATTCTACTGATTATAAGAAAATCAACACTGAAGGCCGGAGAGGTATTTAACATTCAATCTTAAAATATTCAAAACTTTATAGCCTTGGTCTCTTTTTTTTTTCTCCCCCTTAATTTTTATTTACTTTTACTACATAATATAACAAAAAAATAAATAAATAAGAAATACATTTTATGATTTTCACCCATTCGTTTAACATTACAATACCAAATTTCTTGAAAGTTTTTTATAATTCAACATTTTTCTGTGGGAGCAGACGTCCAGAAACCATTGCTGGAAATGGGATAATAGTAGCTAACAAAAATGTCATCGGTAATGTATTTCCCCAGCACGAATTAATCAACTAAGTTTCCACTCTCCCTCTAACACCAATCGACCGTTGTGGCTAAAAAGAGTGGTTGACGTACACGGAGACTTCTGAATCCTCTTACTTAATCTCTTGATGATACATTCATTAAATTCGAATTCCTTAATTTTCGGCCGATTCCGGAAAATTAATACGTGTCGTAAATCTGGTGTTCACAAATACACAGACAGGAATTTTTTTTATTGGAATCAGGGATTCGTAAATCATGAAATTGGAGTTTAAACTCAACTTAGAATTTCTGACCCATTACATAATTTCTTTTATAATTGCAAAATTCGCAATTTAGTTCCGGCCAAGTTGTACCGAGTAAACGGCATACTTGGCAATGAATCTTTCAACACTCACAAATAATATCTGATATCACTTACTTTACAAGCATCAATCCAAAAACAAAAACAGGTAGCACGTGCACTTTTTGAAAAATATATTATGGAATACTGTACTGAAATCATACATCTACCCGTGTTTTTCAATACACGGTGGTTTATGGTTTGGTACATAAATATTCCATACATGGATGTAGCTTTGATAATCAAGCGATTTGTCCCGATCGTGTAGCTCACTCGATCAGTGGCTTCCAAGATCTGTTCAGATGGAATTCTATATAGTGTATTTCATATTGTTGGAGCGTGAAGGATGATTTGAACATATTCCAAGACATCACTAGGGGACAGACATATAGTCATTTTGCTGACATATAAAAGATTTAAAATAAATTAAATATATGAATATACGCCTCTATTTTAATAATTCAAATGTTTTATCTATTAACAAAATCAAACGAATGAAATAAAATGGATTTAAAAAAAAACTTGAGATCAAAAGTTTTTATACTAAAATTGGTTGAGTGAGTATTCCAGTATTTATTCCTGTTTAATCCATTAAATGTGATCTTCAGTGAGATTTAACAGTGAAAATCACTCAGGAGTTGGATCAGAGTAATTAAATTAGAGGAGTACCTAACTAATATCTGGATTATATCAATATTTAATCGGTGAGTATGTACTCGTATGTACACAGCCATTAGTGCAGAAGAATGATTTCCAGTTAGGATTAGTATCCAATCTACACTAACTAAAAATTACAAACTGAATAATTATATAAGGTGCAATATACTCGTACACCTATATTATAGTAGGTGGGTAAATTTTATGGATTACTTGTGGAAACTACTCAGGTGGTTAGTCAAAACTAGCTTGATGGGGGATGTGCACCTACGGACCTGGGCATCCATAGCTCTTATCTCTTCCCTTGTAGCTCTACTGCGGGAGTACAAAATTTAGTTACCGAGCATGGCCCAGAATCCTTTAAGGAGTACCTAAAGTTGTAACCTTTTCCGTGGGCTCCTGTCACATGATAAATGCAAAATATAATTGAGTGGTTGACGCGAAAAAGGTTCTAAACGCCAAAATGACACTTCCTTCCGCTGCCATGTTGAGAACTACTGGTGGCTGTTAGATCCTTCTTCCATTAGGCACAACGCTGACGTGGGCTCAATACTACCAACTGCTGCTGTAACGGCAAAAAAAAACTTCCCTACACATTCCCTAGAGGCCTATAGAACCTTATTCCACAGAAATCTCATTTTCGAATAAAGTGGCGCTTAGAATCTTTTTCGCGTCTACCACTCAATTGTATGATGCTGTAGACCAACAGCATTTTTTTTTCTTTCAGAATCTTCACATTGGGCTACAGTGGAGCATCCTGAAGAATGGAAATGCATTAAGCTTCCCCCCCCCCCCCCCCCCCCTCCCACCACCATCGCAAAATCAGACCGATCCCACGATTTAGTGCTAATTATGTTATAATTTGTTGCTTTATTCCCAATTTTGTTGCTCCAACTGCTTAGCAGGAATTCGCGATCATAGATGGAGTCTAGCTGAACGTTGACCTGACTCTTGCCCACCATCTATAACCGCAAATACCTGCTAAACAATTCGAGCAACAAAATCAGGAATAGAGCAAGAATTAGCACTAAATCGTGGGATATGTCCGGTCTAATTTTTTTTTTTTTTTTTTGGGGGGGGGCAGCTTACGTGAGGAATGTCCCAGTGAGCAGTCGATGCTTGCTTCAGATGGAACTTCATTTTCAAGGGTGAGATAACGCCATTTCTTTTCTCTTGTTCATCTTTTGGGACTCCTGACAAACATCTTCAGTCCTAACATCCTGAGATGGGCGAAATAAGTCCAGGTAGTGTTCCATAGATCACGGCTCGGAGGAAGTCTGCCTTCGCTGGGCCATTCAGCCTACTGCTGCTACTTAGTAACATTTCCTCGGCTGCCCCCTCAAATTAAATTATAAATGCATAAACTCCTACCAATTACAAATCCCAAGTACCTCTTTTATGACCCTTGTATTATTACAGTCGGAAAGCAACTCTGAATTTTAATATTCATCATGAGACTGGAATTAGTTTCGTTTTTAAGTTGTTCATAAAGAAAAACCTCCACAAGTAAACAAATTATACTTCTCCGTTATCAGCATGAAAGCCCCCCCTTCGCTTCATTTACTATTCAAATTGTTTCCGTCCTGATATCCGCCCTAACTTGATTTTTTTTATAGGATGTAGAAACGAGCTATATGGAAACTACCCTTCCACTGATATCAAAATGCAGACATTTTAATTTATAGAGAAATTTATCAAAGAAATGGCACACTTAGATGGGACTCCTCTTACTTTAAAGTAGGAACCTGCGTTTTCTGGCGAATATGCATGTACACAATCCCTAACGTAAAATTTAAAAAGAAAATAAAAAAATGTCCACTTTTTACACAGAACACACTCTTCTTCCCCTCTCTCAAATTGATTTAATACAGGTATTACTCGGTATATGGAAGTAACCTGTTGGCGTCAGCAGTTCAATGCGCAGCGTAATTGTGAGAGTGATTTCCTTGTACCCAGTAAAACCAGTATGAGATGGATTTGAGAAGGAGGGGGGGAGAGATTGATCTGCACTAAAGTGGTTGGTATATGAAAGTTATGTAGTATATGTATATTTTTTAATCCTTTAAAAAAAAAAAATCTGCGAATAATAAAACCGCATTTTAAAAGTCGTTGCTAATGTGTCAAACATTTAAACATCACTTAGATATATTTCCTGCTTTGATCGTATCGGTGCTATCTCAAGTCTGAAAGTAGATTAGCGCCTGGAAATTTTATAAGGAACATTTTTAGCAAAAAACAATTTTTTCATAGGACTGACAGTTTTCGTGTAAATCCAGCAAACGTTCAAAAAACAAAGGGTTCAAAGTGATATTTCAGGACGGTTTTCAGCATGTCTCGCAAACGGGGTGACTTGCGAAGATACTATTTCTTATAATACGTGCCTCTTCGATTTCTTCACAACATTTAGTTGGAAAGAATTTTGATTGGGTCAAAATTATAAGCGGTATCTTGTAAAAAGTAGTCCCAATTTTCGTCCTGTGTAATGTGACGTCTTCATTTCAAAGTTCAGGTTCATCGTTTCTGAACACCAGAGAGAGCTCAGAAAGTTCCAATCACATACACACGCACACGTACAAACAGACAACATCGCGAAAATGGTCAAAACGTGCTCAGGGACCTTGAATCGTGAAAATCTTCTGAAAACTCGATCTTGGATTGCAATACTTTCTTATGCAATACGTAAAAAAAAATAAAAATGTTGAAATGATATTTGATATTACTTTCAGGCTCAAATTCTATTTTTTTAAATGTCCAATTTGTTGAATATTGACAATATTTTTGAATTCAAGTTCTTTCATCCTGAGTATGAGTCTGAGGGAAGGTTTTCTCGGAAGCCAGCTGAGAGTGCCAAACTGCAAGCCGATAAATATCAGCTGGTTTAGTGTATATAAAATCTTGAACGAAAACATCATTGAAATTCAAAAAATATGTTACATTTTAATAAGGCTCGCAATTTGTTGGATCGAGGCTATCGGCTGGTCCGTTTGCATGGCCTGCAACTATTCCGTGGAGAGGTCCCTCTCCCAGTACTTCCTTTGATCATGGCCTGCCCTGCATTGAACACCATCCACCCTCTTCAAACTTACCATGATCCCATCCTCTACTCTTCTTTTTAAACTAATGAGGAAATAGTACAGTGAAGGTCTAAGGGTCTTGGCTTTTCTGACGGACCCTTTTTAATTAAAATGGTTAGGGTGATATGTTTCTTTTTAGGCAGATGTCCTAAAGAGAATGACATATCCTAACAGTTGCTGGCAACCCCACCCGAAAGATTCCCACTTCCAAATACAGTGAAACTTCTCTTAACGAAGACCCCACTGTAGAGGACACCCCTTTTAAAAGATGATTGCGGATCCCCCAATTCAAAAGTTCACTTTTATTAAAAATTATTTACGAGAAAATGTCCAATTCGGATATAATTATAGAAGTTTAGTTTGTGGGGCACACAAATTTGACAGTTTGTATTTGTCGTTTGTGGAATCATGACATCCTCGGAACCACGTCCATATACCTCGTAATAACTCAGTAAAATTAAAAAAAAAAAAAAATCAAAAATAACCTCGTTTTTCAAACAGTATGAGCACATTTTTTTTAGGGTTTTGAAATACCTTATATAATGGGATATATAGGGCGCCGGTAGCTCAGTGTGGTATTCTTGAGCCTGTACAATGTCAGGTAATCGTTAAATACCTCTACTCTAGGTGAACAAAATTTTAGAGTAGGCAAAATTTAGAACTTCCATAGTAGTCGGGCTCATGTCCACCAGAACGACGAAAGAGCGCTCTGGTATTAAGCGATATGACCTCGTAGTTAAAGCCCGGGCATGAGTCATAATAACTAACTAACGTACATATATTATTTTAATATGTACATATGTATTTTGGTGCTCATACATTAAATATTTTTTTATCTGAGTATTTGTGTAACTATATTAACTACATACTTCAGATGTCGGCTCTAATACGCCTCTTTTTTCATTCTGAAGTACCTCTAACTTCAAAACGTCTGTCTGACGAAGTCGAATCAAAATTCTCTATTTTTTATAATAATAATACATTAATTTCCGTTAAACCAATACATGGTAATAGGATCCGTCATTTAGACAAAAAATTCTCACTTATCCGGCCTAGTAATCTTTTACAAAAAAGATAAGGGTAAAATAGAAAGAAAAAGATGTGGCGTAGTTGTAAGATGGTGGTTGGTGGGAGTGTTTTTGAGGCAAGTTGGCGCTACTATTGACTCTTGGACTAATTAGAGTTGGTCTGATTGCTGCCACCCAGGAGACAGCCTGTCATTTCCCTTGCAAAGCCCCTTCTCCCAATATTGACTCAGCCATAAACTGCCGCCAGCCTCCCACAACTGAAACATCCCCACCAATCACCAGAAGGTTATTACAACACCACCTCACCTCACCCACACTCACTTTAACTCTCCTTTATTACAATACCGTCTACCTTTTCCCGAGAGGGCTTTCATCCAGACAATTTAACTTATGAAATAAATAAAAAGAAGTTGTCTTCCCACCGTTTTATTCTATACAAAAACATATTTTTGACACTGCTGTATCATCATCAGTAGTACCACCAATTTATAATGGTGATACCATTGGTTCTCTGCATCTCTAACCATTCAAGATAGATTTGATGACCAGATCTGCAATGTACTCTCCCAGCACGGATTAATCAATGAAGTGTTAACTAGATTAGTAAGGCTAGTACAGACATGCGAGCAACGAACCGAGCAGTGCTCGGCTCGTGTTCAGTTTTCAACGAACACACTCCAAGCCGAGCAGAGACGAGCCGAGCATTTGGATGCTCCACAACCATACTAACGAATATAACCTGCACAAGTTAACCTGCAGATAACAAATTTACGTTTATTTGTATTTCATTTTATTATTATTTAAAGTCTTCAATCAGAAAATGCTCGAGGTAGGTAGCTACTTACGTAATTAATTTACATATTTGTAGTACAATTAATACGGATACGTATTTATTATGATAGGTACGTAATTTATTTTTACATGTAAATTGTTTAAAATTAACACTTTTTTAGGTACCTACTTATTTATCAAAAATGAAGAAGAAACGTGTAGCGGCACTAGCTTACATTTATATTAATGTGGCTATGAATGAAAAGAAGACGCGACGAAATAATAAAAAATAAAATAGCCACTACATATTGACCAAACTGAGTTTCAGTCAACAGTTGTGTGCATCTATCGATACATTACAATCGTTTTACTACTATTATTATTACTACAAAATGAATATGAAATAGGTTCATTAACAAGCCTACCTCTTACTGTGGCTATATACACAATACACAATGTATTTCTTTTTTTTTTCTCGGCGAAACGATGCCTGAAGAGACTCCCATTTACTTCTGGAGAAGTGTTTGGATAATTCCTCCCAAGCATACAATCTCTTTATTTTATTAAAATGCAATTTGTGTTTTAAATCCCATATGACTGGGTACTGTCTCATAGCCTGAGCAAACTGAATTTGAAGCTCCTGAGACCAGTCTTCAGAAGCCATAATAAAATATAATTTATTGAATAATATTTAAATATATATTTAATTTAAAAAAAGAAAAGAACGTGCACTTCCAAAAACCTAAATATTTGAGAAGGTTATAATATTGGTTATAAACAACAACAGTGCTCGGGACGGTTCGGCTTGGTACCAGTCCACACACACCGCAGCCCGAGCCCAACATTCCTTTGATGGTTCGTCAAAAAACCGACAACAGGTGGAGGCCCCGAGCCTCCCTTGTTCGTCGAGCGCCTGCGCACTTCATCCCCAGGCATGCGCACTGACTAATGTTCGGCTCGTTGCTCGCGTGTCTATGCGCCTCTTTAGGGTTTTTGAGACGAGCCATCCCTCCACTGATTCCCCCTTCGTTGTAAAGCCCCCCCCCCCCCCCTTCATCCGCTCTTTCTCTTCGGTTGATTTGTCTGGTATCAATAGTGTCTTCATTGGTCTTTTTCGTAAGAAATGTTAGAAACATTGGACGACCTACAGAAGCAATTGTGTTAACTTATCGCAAGGAAGCAACTTACGTAATTCTTGACTTGATAATGTCAACAAGAGCCCAGGGAGCAATGAAATGGGGGTCTAGCGAACTTCTCAATCCTAAAATGGGAACAGACATGGCTGTGGCAAGGGTATCGGCAGGCAACGCACTCTAGGTTCGCAGCGAGCAGTAGCAATCTGCATGATGAAATTGGAAAGAAAAGTATTTCTGATTTAGGAAAGATGTGACAGCGAGGACAAGTCCTGACGGGACGTGGGGGTCGCAAAAGGGGCCCCCTCATGCCGGAGATGTGATGCGTGATCAAAAAAAAAAAAGCAAACATACACACTGGATGACAAGAACCGCTGAATATTTATTTATTAATATATTTTTTTTTTGGTTCTGGGAACGAAGAACTGAAATTGACAGCGAGGATATTACCTCATATCCCCCACAAAGAGCCCCTCTCAGACGAACTTCGACGCTGGACAGCTACTAAATAATCGTTTAGTCAATTGGACTCGCAGCAGACTCATCCTACACATGCTAACTACCATCATTTCTTTCCGAAATTTGAAATGAGAATCTATAAGAAAGTTGTAATTAGTAAACTAATGGAACCAGGACTAAAAAGAATTAGAGCTTTCCTATAAAAAGTTACTAAAAATAGTATAAAGGTTGACAAATTACAAATGAAAACCAACATTTTTCAGAAGAAAACAAATGATTTCCTGGTCTTTTGAAGGGAATAAATTGTGTGTGTAGCCAAGTGAACATAAATCAAAAGGTAAAGGCAAAGAAGGATAATTAGTTGTAGAATGGCTCTCAAAGTACAAAATTTGAAAGACCTTTTTAAGAGTAAGCAAAGAAACTATATGGCCATAACAGGACTTTCTTATACCAACCACATTTTTCAGATCACTCTCCCTCCCCCCTCTGCCATACTGGCATTACTAGGGAGGTGAGATAGGTTTTCTTTATTTTCATATTTTCAAAAAAAAAAAAGAAGTCGGTGAATTACCGGCAATGTACTTCCCCAGAACGAAGTATTCTATTAACTTTTCAGTCCCCCTGCAAGACCAGTCAACCGTTTGCGCAAATATTCAACAGTTGACTTACATAGGGGCTACTAAATCTTCACACTAAATTTTGTATCGATAAATTCATTACATCAACAGTTATTAGGGTTTTTGAATTTAGCCCCCTCCCCTAAAATCCTCCTTTTCTTCAGCCTATATCGCTCAAAATTGAGAGATTATGTCCACATTGGGATGTGAGTTTAAATATGAAATTTCCTGTCGATATATTCATTACATCGATAGTTATTGGGGTTTATGTGTTGAGTCCCCCCTCTGACACTCCTTTCTTTTTGCCGATTCCGCTGAACATAAATGAGTGTAAATAGAAAACATGATATTCCGGTGAAAACTTAACATTGACAACACTAAATGACCGATAGTTGGGGAAGTAAAAGTTCTACAACGATTCAATCCGATTGAAATTAGAGAAATCCATTGAACTAAAATCTAGAGGAACAGTGTGGAAAGTGAAGCGAGTGGTGAAAGGACGGCACTCGACAGAGGTTTGGACAAACAGAAGCTGATTGGAGGCCAAACAGAACATCGACTGGAGAATAGCGAGCAAACACAGCAGCCAACAGTACCCCCAGATAAGTGAAGCGAGGGGTGAAGGGACGGCACTCGACAGAGGTTTGGACAAACAGGAGCTGATTGGCGGCCAAACAGAACATCGTCTGGAGAATAGCGAGCAAACACAGCAGCCAACAGTACCCCCAGATAAGTGAAGCGAGGGGTGAAGGGACGGCACTCGACAGAGGTTTGGACAAACAGGAGCTGATTGGCGGCCAAACAGAACATCGACTGGAGAAAAGCGGGAAAACACAGCAGCCAACAGTACCCCCAGATAAGTGAAGCGAGGGGTGAAGGGACGGCACTCGACAGAGGTTTGGACAAACAGAAGCTGATTGGAGGCCAAACAGAACATCGACTGGAGAATAGCGAGCAAACACAGCAGCCAACAGTACCCCCAGATAAGTGAAGCAAGGGGTGAAGGGACGGCACTCGACAGAGGTTTGGACAAACAGAAGCTGATTGGAGGCCAAACAGAACATCGACTGGAGAATAGCGAGAAAACACAGCAGCCAACAGTACCCCCAGAAAAGATCTTTCTATATTTGGTAAAAAGTAGTGAGCGAATTTTCGTTGAGTTGCACGTTCCCAGAAAAAGGGGGACAACAACGTCAAGAAATTTATAACTGATGATATATTGTCCTATAATAGTCGACGGTGTATCACCGGCAATGTACTTCCCCTGCACGAATTAATAAACTAAGTTTTTGCTCTCCCTCCAACACTAATTTGGCTAAAAATCATAATAAATGTCAATACATTAACTTTAACGGCAGTTATGCCTACCACTAATTTTGGTCCATTTGGCTATAAATCAATAAGTGTTGTCCTTAGAAGATTCTGGATAAACACATATGATTTCATGTGATTTATTCAATCAGGAGTTATCCTGAGTTATCCTGTTCCCACGCACACTGTCACACCCCCACACACATACCCAGACAGAGAGATATCTTGCCCGTCCATCTTATTCTCAATTCGCTAGTATGTGCAGGGTTTTTCTCTTTTTTATAGTTCGCAGAGTTGAAGAAACAGCGGAAAGTATTTTGGGTAATCTTCTTTGAAGAGTAGGCACAATTGAATAAAGTGATGTATCGCGTTCACATATGAGATGTTTCCAGTCTTTATAAAGCAAGTTTAAAAGGCCGAGAGAGCTTTTATTAAAAAAAAAGTTTCATTATAACACCAGCAGAAATATTCTTTTCAGAGGAGAAGTTGGTTTCACTTAGCATTCTAAGCGGACTAACTCCGACGTTTGGTCTTTGAATCAACCCTTCCTCCAAGTATGTCAGATACTCACAACTATAAAAGGTTATTGTCTTCTGTAAGTGTTTCTTGGATACTGGATCTGTAAAGTGAAATTACAAAACAAAGTTAGTAGTTTTATTTGTTTTGCAATCAAATCTCGGCTTTGCCCCATGAATTTTTAAACTTCCAACGATATGCAGGCCGCATCCGACATATGCACGTTCACGTCATCATAACTAATATTATCGGGTAACCATTTCATTTCTTAGGAAAGATAGGAACTAGTTTGTGAAAAATCCAGCACCATAAATATGCTCAAAGGTTGCAAGTCACCGTAAATATAATACTTTTCCATAGAAACATGAATCCCGGTTAGATTATCTGACATTTTCCTGACATTATTTTTTGAAATGTAAGTTAACTACCTTGAAATGAACATTCAATTTTAGATTTATGCAGGGGTTTAGAGTATTTAATTTATCGTCCTGCTAAATACAAAATATAAAAAGACTACACATAAAGACAGACAGCCAGAACCTCGAGACAAGATCCCATTTCTTGAGGGCGGTTTTTCTACTAAATTCAGAGGATATGGCTAATATTCGTCCTGGCATTTAGGAAACATCCAGAGTTATTGTATAAAAAAAATAATAAAATAAGTTTTCACGAATAGTAATATCTGATGTAGACATAACAGGACTTTCTTATACGAAACACTTTTGTACGTTTCTTACATCCAGTAACGGAACAGGGAGGGAGAGTGATCTGTGCAAAAGTGGTTGGTATAAGAAAGTAATGGCCATTTTTTTCCTTATTTGATCCTCTCACAATCTGAGGACGCGTAATTGATTAATTTCGAACATGAATCTTGAAAAAAAAATGTTCTCTTATAAAATGTGCTTTTCAGTTTAATCTACAACTTTTATTTGAAAAGATAATTATTAATTATAATTAATGAAGTCTTAAGTATAAGTGGTATTAGTCCGAGGTAAAGTGGTCTTAATTTTCGTTCGAAATCTTATCAGAACTAAGTTAGCACATGCTTCATCTCCATTTCAAATTTTATGTTCATCACACGGATGACATCATCGCGAAAATGGTCAAAACATATTGAGGGGAACTTAAAACGTGAACAAACATTGAAAACTCCATCTCGCTATTTGGCTCGGTTAGAACTCTAAAGGTATTATAAGAGGGATTATAAAAATACACTATGGACGGAAACAGTGGAGACGAGTAGATCCCAAGGTGCCAATAACAGTGAGGTAAGTTGTGACCTTCTCTTGTGGATGTCAGCTGCGGCTCTGGTCCAAGTGTGATAAGGAGATCAATGAGGCATTGGGCAAACTGCTCAAGATATGCCCCTCTCTCATCACTTTGACCTCACACAATCACCGCCAATGTACATCCCCAGCACAATTTAATCAATTAAGTTATCGCTCTCTCTCCCTTAACCCAATTTACCGATTTGGTTGAAAATCAATGGGTGACTTACTCAAGGACATCTGAATCATACTAAATATTCTGTGACAATTTCTATACATCGACAGTTCTTAGGGTTTCTGAATTAAACCTCCACTTCCCTAGGGTCGATTTGGCTGAAACTAAATAGGTGTCGTCCTTATGACGTCTTGGATGCACATATTCAATTTTGTGTCAATGTATTTATTTTACCGGAAGTTGTGTTCACAGTTATCGAGACGCATACACACACAGATAGGAAATATTTATTTTCAATTTTGGAATCAAGGGCCGAAAAACTTAAAATTCCGGTGAAAACTCAACATCGAATTTCTGATCGATTACATAACTTGAATATACTTGGAATAGCTGGGAAAGTAAAGAATATCAATGGATGTCATCGAGTGAGATATCAGATGAAAGGTAATAGATATGCCAAGCAGAATCGGAGTATATTTTTGTTTATTTTATGCACCAAAAAAAAAAGGGTATATGTGCCCGAAAGATATGGAAAATAATTTTTTTACACGAAACAATAGCAAGTTCCATTGCCAATGTCCGTTTGTGTTAATTGGTTATTGTTACTCATGCCCGGGCTTTAACTACGAGATCATATCGCATAATACCAGAGCGCTCTTTCGTCGCTCTGGTGGACATGAGCCTGACTCTACTGTGAGTGTCCTAAATGTTGCCTACCCAGGTTTATTCACCTAGGATAGCGCTCTTTAACGAGTACCTGACTTCAGATTCTCGAGTGTTGCCCCCAATAGTGTATGAGTTGATCTAATTTGGTTTAGATTCTGTGGTAACCAACAAACAGAACTACCCCATTGATACAACTCATTACAAATGCTCTCCTGTAAAATTCATATTTCTGCACTTACACATTTTTCTATGTTAGTGTCTCAATTAAGGGTAGGTTTACATGCGAGAAAGCTTTGTGCAATTACTTGGCAAACTTTTTATTTGATTTAGAAGAATTCCATTCTACAATATTTCTACCCCTAGACGCCATGTTCTGTCTCTGCTGACATACTCGTACATTGCGGCCTCCCGGGTTTACATAAATACTTGATACAGTCTGCTGGAGGAAGGTTGCGGGAAGTTTAGTTAATAACAGCCCGTGGTTCCAGAACCCTCACCGATATGTTGGGAAATTAAATTTTTGGAATTCCTTAATGGATTCTTTGGCTCTCGACTCTCTCTCCCTGCGATCTCAATTTTTAAAAGTTATTGGGGAAAAGGTTATCTCAGCCAATTTATATATAGGTATAGGAGCAGAAAATAAATAAATAAAAAAGTATAAGCTCCATCTATATTGAAATTAAAATCGGAGTCCACGAATATTTGCTATTAATATCTGTATGCTTATATTTTACAAGGAAGAGATAAATGCTCAAGACTGATGGAATGGTCTATGACTTGCCCAGGCATCATGAAGAACCCAAAACGAGAAAGAGGAAAGAACAAATTAAAAGTGAAATTTTGTTTACTGCATTATAATGTTGCTCTTAAGGAAAACTGGGGTCACTATGCAACTTGTTTTGTAACTTGTCGCACGACATGTCATGGGATTGTAACCTCTCTGTGTCAAATGCCAGAACATGCAACTTGTCGCACGACATGTCTTGGGATCGTATCTTCTCTGTGACAAATGCCAGAACAAGCAACTTGTCGCATGACATGTCTTGGGATTGTATATTCTCTGTGACAAGTGCCAGAACAAGCAACTTGTCGTATGATATGTCTTGAGGTCTTTGTTTTGTGTAACAAGATTCAGAACATGTAACTTGTGGCACGACAAGGATCTATAATCTTCGTAACTAATTACAGAACAGCTATTTTGATTCTAGGTAACAGTTTTAAGGAAAACAGAGCAGGTTTATTAACAAATTTTTATTGTGTAAAATTATTTATGTTTTCATAATGTGACTACAACCAATTGGTATCAAAATGAATGTCCTCTTCAACGAAACGAACAGTAAAACAAGAAAAAAAGTAAAACACTGCATTTTTGCAGAACTTGTAGCGAACGAAAAGCTTCAAAAACTCTACAGATAGACCACACGCACAGCCGCCATGCAGAAAATGACGTTTCTTTATATATTGGATTGTACAAGGATAAGGCCCATGACGCTAACCATCTAGCCACCGAGGCCCCAACACTAAATAGGGTGCATATTGAAGCAGTTGTGCTCGGGAAGAAGAACGATAGAAATTAGCCAGATTGGGGTGTTGCGGTGGGCTGGGTATGAGTTCCCATTTCTCATTTGGGCCCGACTCGTTAATTCCAACCCAATCCTCCACTACAGAACAGAGACCGCTATATATACGTTTGGGTACATACCACTTACGTACCGTTTAAAGGCCTCTTCCCTATTATTGGACGCCATTTCTCAAAATGGTTCTCCCTTTCCAAACACAACATTTGTTCAGAGGTAGAATGCTAGCCTACTGAGCTCAAGATCGCGGGTTCGAAACCCCACGTTAAACGATGGTCTCGAGCTTGTACAATGTGAGGTACTCGTTAAAGACCCCTACTCCAGGGTAGGCAAGGAGAGTCGGGTTCATCAGTAGGCGATATGACCTTGTAGTTAAAGCTCGGCCATGAGTCGTAATAATTAACTAACATTTGTTAACAGTTGATAACGTTCTCTGTTAGCTCTGAGCTTGCATAAAGACTTAGCAAGGTTTCTAACCTCACAAATTCTGAAGCCCTCAATATTCTAAATGCAATTGGAATGTAGGAATATTTTCACATAAGGGACTTTTTTCCGCCTACGCCATTTGATAACCTCAAAACGTATGATTTCGTAAAAAACTCGATTAATTTTTTTGCGATTAGAGTACTTTCTTATAAGTACAAGTATTAAAGTATAAGAAAATAAAACATAACAATGTTTAAAATATAGTGCTTTGTTTAGGAAGGATCTCAAAATGAGAAAGCAATGCTAATTTTGTAACGAATGAAAATTGGTCTCATTTACTAACCTGGTGGATGGTGAACTACGTGCTAGGAGCAACGATAGAAATTAACTAAAATGGTTATGGGGGCGGGGTTATGGGCTACAATTTTTCATTATAACCCAGCTTCGTTAATTCATTGTGAATGCTCCAATACTGGATCTCAACAAATTGGTTTTAAGATAGGGCAATTTTGAGGTACTAATCCAGCAGGTTATTGTCCATCATTTCTCACCCAGGCCCTCACTAACATTTGTTGTTCTTAATGTGTCTATAGGCCTCGAACAGACAGACAGACGGAACAAGGTTAACAACCTCACAAACTCTATTAAAAAATCGTCGTCTGGATCACCTTCCTCAACTAGAATTATACATAATCAAATAAGTTCTTTCTCTCCCTCTTCGGCCAACTAGACTGGAAAGAAATAGTGTCTTGGGGACTACTCAATCATATAAAATTTCGTGTCGAAAAATTCACAATTATCCCTCTCTGTCTTGTTCGATTTGCTGAAGGGAACGGTGGATTAGGATTGCAGCTCAACTCAGTAACCCTAATAACTGCCGTTGTAATGATTATATCGTAAAGAAATTTCATATGAGGATTTAGAAATCACTGAGAGAGACACGTTTTGTTTTTCATCCAAACATATTTATAGTCGTTGGAGGAGAGCAGAAACAGTTAATTCATCCGCGCAGGGGAATAACCCGGTGAATCACCAACTACTTTTTTTCATTTTAGGGTTTGGAGGTCGGAAAATATAAAATTCCGGTGAAAAGTCAACACTCATTACATAAGTTCCCTTGTACATCATAAAGCTGGAGAAGTATAAAGGATCCTCCAAATGGAGCGGGGAAGGGGTAATGAAGGCCCCATCACCCTCGTAGCAGGTTCCAATAATTCAGACTGTAATAAATAATAAGTGATAAAACATAATAATAATAATAAAAACTAAAAAGCACTTACAGTTATGATGCGTATAGTATTAAAACGCTATAAAAGAAAGTTATTCTTACCCGAAAAAATAAACCAATAAACTATAAAAATATCTGAAAGAGCGAGATAAAAATCATAAATTTATCTATTATATATGTACCGTCGAAAGCCGAATTCTCTGAGTTTGTAGGTAATTTTAAAAGAGCCTAAACAAACTTAAATGCCTCAAAGAGTCATTAAATGCCTTTAAATGAATGGTTGTTAATAACCACAGGGCCTAAAGGGACTAAATTCTGAATTTTATTAGGAATACTTATCGAAAACAATGTGTAAGACTAACTCTTTTCGCACAAATCGAGCAAAGACTAAAGAAATGCATTGCGAGTAGTCATTTTATGTATCTCGCAAACCGAGCGGTTATCAAAAAACTATATTTCGTGTAAAATGTCCCACTAGTTTTATTCGACATTTATGTGAATTTCTTATACTCTCTCATCCTATATTTATAAAAAAAATTAAAATTAGAGTGGACTTCGTGTTAGGACATGTGGCTACTTCAGCTCAAGTATCATTTCTGAATTGGAGTGCTCACTAAGTTCCAAGTACACATATCGAGACAGCATCGAGAAAATGGTTCAAATCGTTTTCAGGGTTCCTCGAAAAGTGAAATTCCACAGAAAACTGCATCTCGATTCTTTTCAAGTTCACAATACTTCCTTATATTATAGAAATAAAAAAGTAAAAAGTCTAAATTCATTAGGAGAAATGTCTTTGAAAGCTGCTTTGTGGGAGCTTTTAGAAACTGAACGAGTTTACGCTTTTAGCTAATTAAGTTAAACTTGAAGACCGTTCTCTGAATGAACTTAATTTCATATATTTTGACCTTCTCAGTTTTGAAACGGTGGGAGTGGACTTGAAGCTAAGTTCCAACTTAGCCTAACACTGTCAGGAGAACGACAAAGGTCAAAAGGACATTACAACTTTGTCCGCTACCTCAAGATCTTTATTAATATATAAATGGAGAAAGTTGTTTTGTATATTTGAGGTAATATCGAGTGAAAAAGTGAAGCAAGTCGGAGGAGAAACGGCCATCCAAAAACATATCGTATCAAAATGATGTATAGAGGAAATGCTGGCAATACAACAAATAGCCTTCAATGAGAGTTTTTATCACTATATATGTCAGTAGTTTTGTTTGTACGTGTGTTTCTAACAAGTTCGCGCAAAAATTACTGAACTAATTTTAATGAAATTTCATATGTAGTTTCTATATAAGCCCGATTAAACATAGGCTATGTGGCATCCCAAATATTTTAAAGAGGGGGCGGGATGAGGGAGCCCAAAATATAATGCTTTCTCTCTTTAACGGTTGATCGGATTTTTATGAAATTTCACATAACATGCTTATAAGTCCTGTTTAAACGTAGACTATGTGGCATAGCCAAATTTAGGGGGGGGGAGGCGCTGATTAAATAGGTTTCGAGTTGCGATTTGAACATTGAGCAGAAGATCGAACATCGTTTTAAAGGTCTTAAGTAGACTGTGAGGCAGCAGAAATTTCTATTTAAGCAGGGGGGAGGGGGGATAAGTCACAAACCATCTCCGGGCGAAGCCGGGTACCTGCTGGAAGCCGGGTAACCTGCTGGAAGCCGGGTACCTCTTAGAAGCAGTGTACCTGCTGGAAGCCGGGTATCTGCTGGAACCCGGGTATCCATGCAAGTATTATTACTGCTACCTTGGAGCCGGGGTAATGTTGAGAAAAAAGCGATAGGAGTCCGATTACTCCAAAGACTTATTTTCATTTATCTAGTCCAGAAGCTTCTTAGGCTCTCAAGAAAAAATAGGCCATTAATAAAAATAGCAAAGACTAAAGTCGGGTAATATGAAAACGGTAAAACAGTAGCTTTCTAAGACACTTACAGAACGGAAAGTGAGAGTTAAGGAGAAAATATGAGATGTTCATCCAATTAAATAAACTTTTATGTTGATGGCACTTCAATTCCAAGTTGATGCTACCTGCCATTCTATGATAGGAATTACCAATCATTTTGGGTTCTTGTACGGTTATTGGAAAGGATAAAAGTTGGAAAATGGAGCAGCAGCTATTTCATAAATGAGAGGACAGCGCTGACTGCGACGACGGCTAAGAGCTTCCTTTAACGATGACACGGGTCACCAGTTCACAAACTGTTATTCTCTTTTCATGTTCTCCAAGAAGTTTTTCAAAGAGCAAAAAGTAACGAAATGAAAGAAAAGAAAGGAAAACGCTATAAAAATTTTATCACAAACGATTCAGTGTCTTCTTTTATTCCCATTGTTTCAATAATATTCCACAACTGAAAAATAAACTTAAAAAAAATAAACAAACCATAGCTGGAACGATCAAGACATAAATTCTTTTAATTGTTTCCAGGGTATTGGCTTAAATAATATTTGTTTATAAGAACTTGTCCTTCAGTAAAGCTTTATTCTCTTATTATATTTATATTCCTGGTATCTTGTAAATACATTCATAAATAAACTTTATATTTATTAAGGCGAAAGAGGACGACAGTCAGAAAAGTTCCGTATAAGTAAGATCGTTTTTCTGGCTACCCACATTTTTTAATTTTAATTTTCAAAAATGCATTAGGTCAAGAATCAATTTCGGAAGTGTGGAAAGTCATTAATATTGTTCTGAAATTTGTTTTCATGTGGTCAAATGGCAAAAAATAGTAGGAAAAAAGTTTAAATTAAAAAAAAGGTATATATTTCGTAGATAGTTTTGTCGTGAAGAGAACATCTTGCGTCGTGAGAAGTCGTGATCCTTTATACAAAATCAGAAATCGAGGAATGTTCAATTGGTGAAATGAGTACACCACCATCTCCCATTCCGGGCTCAGTCAGTCCTCCACTTTGTGCAAGCATCTATACTGGTCATATAAAAACTGACAGACTTTTAGGGAAATGTAACCTGTTCTCCAAAACGTAGTTTCATGAAAATCGATCATTGGGTGTTAAGCCTTAGTAATAACAACAACACTACCCACCTACTAGGATAGTGATGTTGTCATATCACAAGTCTGAACACATATTGCACCTCCGGTATGTCAAAAGCAGGCTGGTGTTGAAAACCGCATCTGGTTCAGTGTGGTTCCAGTGGTCAAATGCTTGGGAGGGCTCCGTGGCCAAACAGGCTGCATGGGCAGACCACGGCTAATCATTGAAGCACAAATCATGCTTCAGATCAATAGAAATGTACATTTAGAATTGGCAACCGATCTATTACTTCCAAAAATCTCTAAATTCAAAAATCTTAAACGAAAACAAAGGATACTTGAAAAAATTCAACTGTGCTCAAAGCCTACACGCTAAAGGTCAATATTGGATTTATCTTATCTTATATTTATTTGTTGTCGCTTCAATTAGCGACGGGCTATCTACAGGTTGCCATCTTGTTCCAAACAACGATGAATAGTTTGAAGATATATTAGATTTAAATTACATATATTGATGTCACTGGGACTTGGACGATCCAACTCTCGCTTGGAAGACACGAGCGTCCCAGAAAATATTTCAGGGGCTAGGATTTTTGTTGTGGGTCGCTGCCCACTTACAGAGAGGCAGATACACGGTCGAAACCGTACATGATTTTTTCTGGTCTTACAAAATGGTAAAAATAAAAATAAAGTTTTCCTAGGCTTTTTCTTTCCTAGGCTACGTGTTATGTAGAAGTTGTGTAATCCTGAGAGAATAAAATATATAAATACAATTTAAAATATATAAATACAATTTAAAATGTATGCGATGCCTTAAGCGAAGAGAAACTACTCCCGAGCAGGTAGATTAATGACTCACTTCTTCCTGTCAGCCAAAATTTAAAAAAATGTTACTCGAATCATCTTCTTAAAACATAGAAATACCGGGACGATTGGACCTTTTCACTCCATTGTGATAATACATCAACCACGTAACTATAAGAACATACACAATTGCTTAAAACTCAGAATAGATAAGACCCGCTTGCTGAAGACCCACACAAAAGCAGTGTGGAATCGGTCAGGAGGGATGTGAACGTTTCCCGCCAGGGACCCTACCCCCTCGAACATCACTCTTCACCCCTCTCCCAACGACCCGTTGCTTTTGCTTTTTTTTAAAAAATGTTTACAAACTGAACAGTCTAGGCTCTCAGAGTAGCCTTTTCTCCTTGATGTACGTTGGACAACAGTTAGTTTAGTAACAAGCAACAGGAATTCACATTTATTATATAGCAGATGCTACATTAAAAAATACTTCAGATGAGGACGCATTGGTAAAAGATTCGGGGTTGTTCATGCATCTTCTCACATTCTAAGATCAATTAAAAAAAAAAATTTCAAACTGCAAGAATTAATTTTCTATTTCCCCCCCTGCCTTGTGGTAAGGGATGACCAAAACTTAAGGGTTAAACTTCTTTCGAATCGGACGTTTTTCACCAGAAAATTTAATATGTTATGTTGGACTTTTAGACTAAAGTTGTAGCACTCGCCAAGAGCTATAGTATGGCGTCCTTGAGAAGACAAAAATGACCCTTTTAATGGCTCAAATAGCCCTTCAAAGGGCGGGGTTCCCTTTTGACCCTTAAGTTTCATTACATTTTATTAAAGTACTAAAGAAACAAGGAATAACTGTGCAAACAGATTTTTGATACGTCAAGTAGTAGAAAAAAAACGTTTAAAATTGCACGTTTTTCTTATTCTGAAGTTATTAAATTCCAACTAACTTCAGAATAAGAAAAACGTGCAACTTTAAACGTTTCTGTTCCGAGAACTACTTGACGTATCAAAAATCTGTTTGCACAGTTCTTCCTTGTTTCTTTAGTACTTTAATAAAATGTAATGAAACTAACTTAAGGGTCAAAATGGAACCCTGCCCTTCGAAGGGTTATTTGAGCCATTAAAAGGGTAATTTTTGTCTTTTCAAGAAGCCATACTATAGCTCTCGGCGAGTGCTACAACTTTAGTCCTATGCACAATTTTGATATCTCTAACCGTTTAGGAGTTATTTCACTTGTGGCCCGCTTATCTGGGCCACCCTGTATAATAAATGGGTGTATATATTATATAAAAGTTGAGACATTCTTAAAATACTTTACGAGTTTCGTTAGCTTACGATGAACCGTTAAAGCCCTCATTTTAGCTTTTGAGCCTATCAAAACTTCACCTCTCTGGTTCAGAATTTGATGTTAGATGTGAAATATCATGAAAATTCAATCATTCAATCAATCAGCCATTGCCACTGCAATTCTCGTGCATTATATATATGCAATATGTCCTTAAACATATCCAGAAAGAAAAAAATTCACGTGCATTATATACGTTCTGCAATATGTCCTTAAACATATCCAGAAAGAAAAAAATAAAATAAATCATATATATAAAGCTGAAAATGTCTGTGCGTTGTACCGCTATAACTCACGAACGGCTGGATGGATTTGATTAATTTTTTTTTAATTTGTTCGTCATCGTCTGTGGAAGGTTATAGGCGTATTAGTACCTCAATATCTGGTCCATCCCAGCATCCACCCACGCAATCTTTGTAACTCAAAAACCACTGCAATGATTAATGAGGAATCTTTTTGAATAGATAAGTTTTATCTACCGAAAGGTTAAGGCCTATTTTTTAATCAACCCCTGGTCCATCCCAGCATCCACTCACGCAATCTTTGTAACTCGAAAACCATTGCAACGATTAATGAGAAATCTTTTTGAATAAATTAGTTTTAGCTCCAAAGCTAGCGTTACTACAGTTGAAGGACTATAAGCCTTATTCCATATGAATAATTAAAAATTATAAAATCATGAATGTACTGTCGAGGAACTGAATAGCCTTAAAGGGGATATTGGGAGAAAAGTCAAAGTTCCCCGGGCAACGCCGGGTATTACTGCTAGTAATATATAAATACGACAATTCGACTTAGACAAAGAAACAACGTTTCACAGAACGACTATAGTTTGAATAAGAAAACTCTTATGTTGATCTCAACAACCTATTTTGTTTGTTTGTTGTTTTGAGACTCATGCCCGGGCGTCAATCATGAGACCTACTAGAGAGCGTTTCATCGCTCTGGTGGATATGAGCCAGACTTTTCTGTTTAAAATCCTAAATGTTGCGTACCTAGGTTTAGTTGCCTAGTCTTTAACGAGTACATGCATTCGCACAGGCTCGGGACCATCCTTCCAAGTCCCCTCCGAAGGACGGCGTGTTCACGGTTTATTTACTCCCAGATGAAAAGAGCTAAGGATCTCGGCTAGGATCGATCTCATGGTTTTTGGAAGTCTTACCTACATAGTCTCAAGATCACGATGGCCAGTATCTTCATGGGTGACGTAGCAGGTTCACGGGATGAGTTTTCTTCGGTCGTAAACTGAGAGGACAAGCGCTGAACGTAAAGATTACGATGGGTATACAGTTTAGAATGTAATAACAATTAATATAAATTAAAAGTCATGATAAAACCAGAATAAAAGTTATGGTATTCGGAACGGATTAAAAAAGGGGAAAAACAAAAAAATAACGTATTTAACCGCTAAATAACGTCGTTTAAGGTACAAAAAAAAATTATTACTGGATTACCTTTTTTTTTACTTTATCTGCCAACTCCGAGAAGAGAAAAAATATGGGGGGCCTCAAATATATAGGGCCTATAAACCCTTGAAAGGGTAACCATTTGCAAACCTTAATTGCCGATATGTATTTATTTGCAGACTTTACATTTAATTGATGCCATTTTGAATACTTTGAGACAGTATAGAGGGGGATTAACACAAATACGAGGATCCTGGAAGGGGGGGGGGGCGGATTTGTGCAAAAGTGGTTGATATAAGAAAGTTCTGTAAGGCCGCAACACATATATTTTATTTTTTCTTTATTTATGATCCGTTTTAATAAAAACTATCAATAGTAGAAAGATAATTAAAATATACCTAAGCCTTTTTTTTTTTCTATATTTTTAAATTCAGTTTCAAAGGAGGGTGCGCCTTGCATTGATGCAATATCACCCAGTCAAATGTAGGGAGAAGAGCAAGGGGAACAAGGGTTACTGAGGAACTGGGATTGGCCATCGGCTGCACCGATCGTCCCCAACCCATCTTACAGTGCCTGCTTCTGCTCCCGCCAGGAGCCGACGAATCGGCAGAACATCGGCTAGTCGGTGACTTAAGACCTGAAGTAAAGTAAAATCATTTTTATCCGATTTCAGCCAAAATTTAAGCAGATCTATGTTAGCACATCTTCACTTCAAATTTCAAGTTCATTGCTACAATCGTTGTTGAGTCACAAAATTCCAACCAAACAAGACACTCAGACATCTTCGCAAAAATGGTCAAAACGTGTTCAGAGGACCTTGAAACGTGAACTTTCATTGAAGAGTAGACCCCGGGTATTCGCACGACTACAATACTTCCTTATACTAAAGATATAAATAGTAGAGAGAATAACGTGGTCGGTAAATGGCCTGCAATATGCTGGTCCAGTACCAATTTATCAATTAGCTACGTTTTTGCTCTCGCTCTAAGACCAATCAACCCTTTTGGTAAAAAATCAATAGTCGACTAACACAGAAAATCGATAGGTGTCGCCTCCATGTGCGGTTGTGCCTGTATACCTATCTTATGGTTCAGGATACACAGACTGAATGTTGATACATTCATTACATCGACAGTTATAAGAGTTTTCGGATTAACCCCCGAAAATTATAACATTGGAAGTACGTAGATGAGAAAAACTTATACCTTTGGATTAGATTTAACATTTTTGAAAATTTAGGAGAACAAGATGGCATCTCTTTAGTATCTTTAAAACAGATCAAAATGAAATTTTTGTTAATAGAAATTTTTTTTAAATACGTGCACTTTCTTCAAAATTCTTCTTTCGATATTTTTAGGGCCCTTTTCGGAAATTACTGTAGAAATCAAAATTAAGTAAAAGACCAGCTATAATTTCTACAGGAAATGTGCTAATAATTATTATTTGTTTATTTGTTTTGTTTTACATAATTTTATTTATGGCAACACAAATGTCATTTTGTGGCGATAGATCCATTCTATTCAGAGTTATCGTGTAGCCAGACACTGAGAGAGAGAAAGACAGGTTTTTTTTTTTTTTATTTTTGGAATTAGAGGGTTGCAAAAACATCATATTCCGGCGAAAATTCTGCATCGAATTTTTGACCGATTACAAAACGTCTATTATACTTCGTATACCTGGTGAAGTTAAAAAAAAATTAGTTTTTGAATAGTTTACAGAGAGAAAAAGAAGTCGGGTACAACTGCCAACGTCATAGTCACACTGTTTAATACTAGTAGTTTATACTCTGCTCTCATTGGAGGGGTGGGTTTTGTACCATTGTTATTCAAAGCAAGAAAACTCATGTAACAGCCCCTCGCTCGTTCATAACTGCTAACTCTCCTAGGACATTTGTTTCTTTATTGGTTGGCGGATATACGAGTAGTAGACTTAGTTGGTAAATAAGAGACCATGAGCTATCAGTTCAACGTTATATTAACACCGCAACTAGTAGACACCAACAGTCTTCTTCATCTGGTGAATCTTAAGTGTGGAGAAGAAGGTAAAAAGTGCCTGTAACCTAATCAGTTAGTTGAGGTTGGGTTCTGACTTGAAAGGAGAGCGCCACAGTCGAGCTTGGCACCAGAAGTTGACAGAGGGAACGGAAATCATCGTCATATCTTCATCAAACATCTTCCCCAGAACGTTATTATATCAGCGGATAAAGTTAAATTTAGAACAATTACTGAGAAAACATTCAATTATCAACTGACATTAATTAAATTTCGAAGAGAGGCAATTTTGAAAAAGGACAAATTAATGTACTTCGATAATATTGGGTCCCTTGTATCTGAATGTTTCAAATTTTGGATTCAATCAATGTTAATACAGCAAGAATTTTCAAGTTCAAATTAGAATTTCAAATCAAATAATCATTTAATTATAAATGTAAATAAATGCAACGCAGTTTTTAGTATGAAGCAAACAACATGGACCACCAAGGGGGAGGGGACAATGCTCTTAATATAATTAGTACAATTTGTATCTAAAGTTGAAAGCAGGGTCCATATGAAAACAGAATCACAATGGGGGGGAGTTGGAGCTCTAGACAGGCGAACCTAGAGAGGCTGCGTGCTTGTGTCCCCCAGTCTCCAACCAAACTATTGAGGTAACATAAGATTAACAAATAAATAAAACAATGAAAAAATAATAATAAAAAATAAAATATATCTGATATGGCCATAACAGGACAAGCGGTATCTTTCTCGGCAGGTAGACATCAGCGCGAAAATGATCAAAACGTGAGATGAAAACCTATGAAAACTCGATCTCGGATTTTTGCAAGATCACAATACTTATTACACTAAAAGTATAGAAAAATAAACAATTAAAAAAAATAAATTAAAGGAAGTTGACTTGTAGCTGAATTCCGCCATTGGAACACTATAAGAGATCTGTAGTTATGTAATGATGTGTGGGTTCATATATCTCGAATTAGTTTCATATACATTGTAATGATCACTATTGCCCATTACATAAATAGTTTTATAAAACAGAAAGTAATGTACGAGAGATTGGGTCACTATTTGAGATGTATTCTACCGAGTGAAGGTTCTAAGAGGTTATCATATCGATAATGGTATAAAAAAATATCATTCAAGAATTACAAAATTGTAAAAAAAATTTAAATAATATGACACACCATTGATTATAAATAAAATTAAGCAACGGAGAGAGAATATTAGAATATCTGATGGTAATGAAAATGTTAAAAACAGATGTTTGGTGTTTTATAAGGCAGTAAAAGTTTTAACCAATGAGAGGGCGTAGCGCAAATAAAATGGTGTCTTGCGGAATAAAAAAGGAGTCGAGAGAGTGTGTGGTGTGCGAGAGGTGTTCAGAGGAAGGTCAGTGGGCATGTGAGTGAAACAGTGATGTGAAAAGTAAAAAAAAATATAATGTGCGTTTAGAAGGTGAATACCGGTATTCGGAAGACAAAAGTACACGAAGGGTGTGTCCCGGAATATGCAACAGTGATCCCAGATGACAGATCTAATTTGTTTTAGAACATAGAAACAAGAAGAGATAAATGCTTTAAGCGAAGACACCAGCTCCAGAACGAAAGAGACGGGCATGATAGATATCTCCGCAACCCATTTCAACAAACCATCTCACCAATAGTACTACTCATCATAGTTTGAACTCAAAAGAAAAAAAAAAAACATGCAAGCATAATGTATTACGGTAACTTTCATGGGTGTAAAAAATTGTGACTAACCCTTTTTTTTTTATTTAACACTTTTTAAATAAATCACAATAAAATAATGTAATACCCTAATATGTGATTTTTTTATTTAGTAAATTAAAACCATAATTGAAATAATAGAATAGTAAAAGATTGTAACTTTAAACAAAAGAAATTAATTACGATCAGTTACATAAAATAGTTTCCCGAAAAGGAAACAATTAAAATGTAAGTTAATACACGTTACATAATATATCAAAAATTATTGAATATAAATGTCTTTAGGTAACCACTCTGAATTCCTAACGCATCATCATGGCTACTGTATTCGTTTTACTTAATATTTACAGTTTGCTTGTTATTGTTGCCCTCTCCATTTATAGTCCGGTCTTCATAACGCCATTTTACTTTGTTCGGTAACTACAATAGTTTCCAAGATATCCGGTGGGGATAGAAGCCCAGAGGATGTAACATAAGCTACATCTATAAGTTCACTTATGTTGTGAAGACAAATAAGGGAGGACGCCAATAAAAAGCAATGTTCTAGATGTAGGTAACTCAGGATGTCGTATAAAGATTCCCAACAGTAAATATTAAATAGATTATTAAAACAAAATTTTATTTAATGTGACGGCCGTGAGTAGCACAAAACCGACTTTTGAGGTCCTCCTCCCATTCGAACATATGTAAAAGAATCTGAGGTATGAAGGACAATAATCTGAGAAAATGTAACATTTCAGTCCAAGTATGAATGTTATGTCAAGTAGAAGGTAAATAAGAGAGAGGGGGTTAACGCGAAAGAGAACGAAAAGTCCCGTTTGTACGATACAATCTTTTTCCTGTCTACCCAGATTTTTTTGTTTTTAATTCTGAAAAATGCATTGGATCAAGAATCAATTTCGGGAATGTGGAAAGTCAATAATATTGTTGAAAATGAAAAAATTCCTTTTGCAGTCACATGGCAAAGAGTAATAGTAAAAAAGTTTAAATCAATAAACGCTGGTACTCATTTTGTACATAACTTTGCCTTGAAGAGAATGACACCTTGTACAATCACGAATACTCAATAGGATCGTCGGCATCTTTTTCAGAAAATTAAATAATAGAAATGATTGAATTTCTGGTACCGGGCGTCATAGGACTCCTCTCCACCCGCCGAGCTACCTCAATGAAACCTCCGGGCTTCTTTTTACAGCGTTAAAACTTGTCACAGTCAGCTTCTCGTTTTTTGTTTTTTGTCAGAGGACAATTATTAACGGCATGACACTTATGATCACACACATCTCGCTAATATTTTTTTATAAAAATCATTAATCAGGCATAATTAATAAACTATTTCGTAGAGTTGGACGGAGGGTAGGTAGGTAAAAGGTGATAGAAATAAGACAAAGGGCGCAGGGTAACGAACTTGAAGGGAGGCTGGGTGAGAGAGGGAGAGACACCTCTTCAAAGGGCCCAGAGAGCTGACTAGAAGAGGAAGGGCTAAATAAAATGATGAGGCGGGGGAGAGTGGCCCAATCTTCATTATCTTTCTTTAGATAAAATTTACAACTCGACCTTCTTAAAAAGGATTTATCAATCCTCAGCCGGAGTCCTAGCCCTCGATGACTGAGTCAAAGGACTTCCAAGATGGGCTTCTATGATCCTTTAGATTGATCAAAGCCCTTGTTTCTTGACTACACTTCCTTCATCCCAAGGAGACCGGCAGTATTAAGGATAAAAGCAATCTCACTAAATGCAGTTAAAACCGCACAACTTCATTGTAATCTCGGATTTCCATTTGCAGTTTATATCAGATTTTAATATCAATCAACAAAAAGTGATCATGAGAATATGATCCCTCCACATGTCGCTCTGACTCTTCGTGTGTGCCAATGATGACGTAGACAACTGGTGCTACGCTAATAAACTGGTTCTCACCTAGTAAAACCTCGGCTTTGCTGATGAGAGGGAGACCCGATGAGCTGTCAGGTCCCTTGTTCGGGTTTTAAATTTTTTTGATTTCTTTATTTGACGACTACAGTAGAAGAGAAAAAAGGCTTTTGGCACAAGATGATGCGCAAGATGGCGCCCGTTGTGAAATGGGACTACAGTTACATGATGGTTTAGAATTCCTGTCGAGTACAGGGAGAACCATCTCACCTACCCCAAGACCCCCTCCACCTCCACCCTCACTCCCACCTCTCATCTCGACCATCCTACCTCACTTCCAAACATCACTTTTTCTATTTCGCCTAGGCCACCACTTACACCCCCTGTATTATTTTCAATGTAATTTTATTTATTGCAGTTCTCTCCAACTTACCCCTTGAAATCACACTTACGACTCCTCTAGATTTGTTTGTAACTAATAATTTTCTAGCAACATTCAACAAAAATTGTTGAAAGTGAAAAAAAAAAAATGGAAGTCAATGCACACTCCCATAGCTGGAAAATCAAAGGCAGTCGATAGCAAACGAATTCTGACCATCCATCATTTTACAGAAGTTACCATTGCATACCTAAATATTTAAGTGATTTGTACTAAATAATATTCTCTCTAATGTTGCAATTTTGTGAGGAAATTGTGTCGGAATGTAAAGAATTTAACAAATGTGCATGATCTGTTTAATTGGATTTCATTCTATTTAATGTCAGAAATGTTTCCATCTGCATACCGAATACTGTTCCAGGTCAATACGTTATTTCAACATTTTATAAAAAGAAGAGTTATGGGTACATCCTAATTTTCCAGGTATTCAAAGCACTAGCCAAAACCTACTTGAGACCCGAACTGCATCAATTTGACACGACCATTTCTCAAAAGAGAGAAGACAGACAAGTGGGGGATTCTCACTTCCTGGTCCAGGAAAGTTTAAAGATTTTTTTAGGAAGGAAAAGGAAAAGAAGTAAAACTTTAACGCAGTCCTAAGCTATTTCTAATTATAGAAGTTGAAAGTAACAGAGAGGATATACTCGGGACCTCCGAAATTACCTTTTTCACTAATTTACAACCACAAGCTTTATCGGAACCTGATCGAATCTCTAATTCCAGGATAAAAGAAAAGGTTCAAATAAGAATTCAGGGATTTTCTTTTCTCTTTTCCCAGTCTTCCTACCTAATTTTCCTAAATCCTTTTCCGAACGGTAGCCCCCATGCTCATGGTTGGTTGGTGAAGGTGTATCAAGGGTTTGGGATCTTGAAAGGATTTGGAAATATTCATGGGGTCTTAATTTTATTGCCTCTTCCTAGAGGTTATCGGTGCCAATAAACCATGAAGGACTAAAGGATACTGGAAGACCTCTCACCCTAATCTTAGCCGGTTATCTTGGGGTAGCTGAGGACAACATCCAGATTTGCTAGAATCGGTTTGTTCACATCAACATTATTAGCTCTAATATCCAGAATAGAAGGCCATTACTGGATAGTCATATTTGACTCCCGTCTAAGCTAGTACACTTTGACATTCGGGCTTCTCTATACCTACGTCCCTTGAAGTTGAGAAGGTGATCCGTGTGACAAGGGGGAGCGCTTGGAAGTCCGTCTGTGGACAAAATGGTTACCTTTTCACACGCGGAACACAAAAACATTTCAAAACAAAATTTATTTTGAATGGCAGATTGTTTATTATTCAAAAATCCAATAAAACATTACGTTAGGCATTGTGGGTAATATCATTACCTAACCCTGGGACTTAAGTTTTTAAATAATAATATTTATTTCCATTAAACCATAACATGGTAATGGGATACGTCATAACATTACATTAAGATAGCTTATAAACTTCATACACAAACAGATTAGTAATAACTATACAATTAACAAATAAAAATTAATAAAAAAAATACTTACAGTTGTTAGTTATTGTGACTCATGCCCGGACTTTTAACTACGAGATCATATCGCCTACTACCAGAGCGGTTGTTCGTCGGTCTGGTCGACGTGAGCTCGACACTACTTTAGGAGACCTAAATTTTGTCTACTATGTTTTATTCACCTTGGATAGGGGTCTGTAACGAGTACCTGACATCATACAAGCTAGGCTTTTGAACGACTATATTTCGAGACGTTCCTTGATCAGGTGTCATAATGTGTGAAATATGGAAAAGAGAAAAAAAAACAAAATAACAAAAACAAATATGAAAAACTAGGTTGATAAGGAAGGGGTTGGAATTTTCAATTAGAAAATCCCCGTGCCTTTACAGTTAACAATTTGTTTGTCCTGCAATTTCTTTCAATAAATAACATTGGTAAAACTATAATTATTACATTTTAACAATAAAAACTAATCTATATATGTGCTGCCTGAAATAATGTTAGTATGTTTAACAAAATTAATACCGAAAGCATGAGAACATTAAAATCAGAGGATTTTTCTTATCATTAAAACAACTTAATGAATGACAATGGAGATGAATAACAAGCCACGAAAATAATATTAGTATGAATGACCAAATTTATTTTACCTATTCCCCTTCGTTAACACCTCAAAAACAGTTCTGTTTCCATTTATGCATTTAGTGTGGTTATTCTTATCCCAGACATCAATAATCATAGTCACTTTTTGATTATTTATCTTTCCGAAAAACTACATAGAAGTTGTAAATGGAATATATTTTAGTGAAGACTGTGAGATAGCTGGCCAATATAAACACTGTGCACTGGGAAGGTAGTTTGCCTGCGATGGCAGCGCCGCAGTTTGATGGGCCTGCCGTTTAAACTTGCCCATAACTGTCCTTTCTGGGGCAGTGCATATCAATGAGACCAGGTTCACAACTGAATACTAAGTAACACAACCCCCCTTCGAGTCCAGTACAATGTATACTACTGATATTAGCTTATAGTTATTTTTTATGGTTATATAAAAAAGACAGTTGTAGTAACAGTTTAATACGTTTGCCTATATATTGCTTAAATAATCTATCTAACATCAAGCGTATCCAGTCTTTGCAATCCAAAGTCCTAAGAACAATTGTTGATGCTCTCTTCTATGTTTCCAGCCTTATCCTCCATAATGACTTAGATATTACTTTTGTTATAGACCTCACCAAGTCCCGCATTTGCGAGCGATCTAAAACATGAATCCCGATGAAAACGGAAAATGGCGTTTCAGACCGATTACATAACTCTTACATGAACTGTATAGAAGAAGGACTAAAACACTCATCTGAGAATGGTACCAGCCAAATGAAAAACGAAAAAGAAAAGTGTACCTTCATTACCTTGAATAGTAGAAATTATACCAACAATGGACACTAAAATGATGCAACCAAAGGCTGGCCCTGGAAAGCTGCTTAAAAATTCAAAACTGGCCATGTTGGAATGCGAGGAAAAGAACGACAGAAACAAACCGAGTCAGATTGGGGGCAATTCTGGTTAATGACAGCCATTTCACCGTTATCCAGGGCAGTTTGTAACTGGCAACCACTACCTGAGGGGAAGGGACAAAAAAATATATGTACAGAGGACATTGGCACAGGTTTAGAGAATACATGGACGTCCTCAAGGACGACCCAAATTTGTGCCATGGATATATATAGTAGCCATTAAATGCAAAAGTTTTAACTTTATTACGTTCTTATACCATTAGTATTGTAATCGTGCAAAAATCAGAGTTCAAAGGAGTTTCACGTTTCGAGAAACCCTTCCCACATTTTGATAATTTTCGCAATGATGTTGGTCTCAGTACGTGTTTTGTGTATGTGGTTGCAGCTTTGTGACCGCTCTAACCCAGAGACGACTGTAGCAATGAACTTAAAATTTTAAATAAAGATGTCACATGTGCAAACATTTGAATAATTTTGTTCAAAATCAGACGAAAATTGAGACCACTTTATTTCGAGACCTAAGCACATGATATCGCTGATATTTAAAAATTCATCAAAAATCTCTTCAAGAGAAAGTTGTAGAGAAAACTAAAAGGACCATTTTATATGAAATACAATTTTTTGAAAGCCACACGGTTTATGAGATACTTGGCAAAAACCGTTCTAACATGTCGTTTTGAAACCCATTTTTTTAGGCGTTTACTTCATTTACGCAAAAACGGTTAGTCCTATCGATATATTGGTGCTGACCGAAAATATTCCTTATTAAATTACCAATCGTGAGTGAGAACTCAAATTTTATTTAAAAAAAAATTATTATACCAACTGCTTTCTTACAGATCACTCTGCCTCCCCCTCCGCCCCTCTAAAAATCATTTCATATTACAAGTGACTGGGTATATGAAAGACTGTCAGAATTACGCTGAACAATGAAACAAAGAAAACCGCTGACGCCATTACATTACTTTATTATACCCAATAATGTCAGTATGAAATGAATATGAAAGAGCGAGGGGAGGGGAAGGGTGATATGTAAAAAAGTGGTTGGTGTTATAAATATTGATTTGTAGATGATAATGTACATCTACTAATTTTTTTATCCTTTTTATTTAACAGTTTTTTGTACTAATTATTAAGTCTTTTGAAGGGAAAAATGAGGTTAAAAGGCGAGTCGATGTAAACAAGTGACTGGTTATAATTATCCAGACTGTCTCATTTGGAGCAGGGATAACGATGTGGCTACCACCTCTTCACAGTTACCACCCAGATAAATGTCCTATCTGGAGCTAACAAAGCACCAAACCCCAGAGATGGACACTCGGAACACAAACTTCAAAAAATATTTCAACAAATCCAAGGTGAAGCTCGGGTTGCAGTAAATCGTTCCGATATTGTAAATTGTTCTCTCATATTTTTGGTGTTTCGTTATCTTCAGATACCACATCCCAATATAGTCTTTTCCACCTGGTTTCCTCTGGTAGATTATTCTTTATTTTTAATTAATTAACTTTTTTTTCTTTCAAATACAGATAACTTTTATACCAAGTTAAAAATATACGTTTATATTCAACGGTTTATTAGATGTGTAGGATGCAAAACGTTGTTTTTGTGACTCAACTAAACAAAACGGGAAGCATCTACAATGGTTCCAAGGACTGGAATGATTGACGTCAATTTAAGAAGATATTTTGAACATACAGCCCGCACAAGATCCCTATGATCCCTGCTCTACAGTATTCATTTGAACAGAGATGAATAATGAATTATTATTAAAAAATACTGTCTTATTATCTTTAATCCGTTTGTAAAGGTTTACGGCTAATATGATTTATATATAATTTAAGTGGTTTCTCAAGAGATATGGGAACGAGCTGCTTTTGATAGATTTTAAAACGTAATTCCCTTCTTCTTTTTTTCCAATAGATCTGATCAATAAGACTGAAGGTATAATTTATAGAGGAGGGGAGGGGAGATAGAGAGAGAGGGTGAGGGGGAGGGAGAGTGTGGAGGGGAAGGGGGAGGGGATGACCTTGCGGTATCATGTTGGGAGTATCACCTTCTTTATTTTTTATTTTATATATTTTTTTTCCTTTTGAGGCCGAAGGGGGCTCGTTGGAGCGTTCCGACAACTATCATTACCTCAGCTCTGATGTCTCAATCAGTCGAGGTACTCTCTGGTGTAGCTCAAAATAGACCTCTTCCATCGGAGAGGTCCCTTCCTATAGTACTGATACCACTCGCAGCTCTTCACTATTCTTGACAAACTTTGGGCCATATTTCTCTGGGGGCAAAATCACATCCTTTAATAGAAATTTGCAAATACTTTTTTTATCAGTGTTTTTACTTCCAGCTCTGTCTGTGTGAGGAGGTCATAAATGCAGAGTATTCACCAAAAATTCATGTTTTCCTGAATTCAAAAATATAAAAAAAAAATCGTGCCTGTAACTACAAAAATTTATCAAGAAATTTTGTATGTGGAACCAGAAGCTCATAAGGACGACAGGTTGGTTAACAGGAAGAGCAAAAACATTTTATTACAAATGATCCGAAGTACATTACCAGTAATTCACTGAAGAATTTTGCACATAAAACTGTACTTTTGCTTTTTGTAGATTTTATCATTGAGAGCTCTTTAATTTATCTGTTATTTAATTTTTTCTCTTTTCTAAAATTTAGAGAGCAAGGCCTCCACCTCCTGGCTACGCCCATTTTAACCACTACCATTATCTCAGCTCTGAGGTGTCCATCAGCCAAGGTACCTTCCTGGGGGTGTCTGAAATAGACCATTCTGACACAGAACCACGGACGGCTACATCCACTCTTTTCTGGACATACGCTCTTTTTACATCTCCAGCTATACAGTAATAGTATAGAGGAAGTATGCAATCGGTATAAAATTCGTTGTTGTTTTTTTCACCGGTATTTCTTGATTGTCAAACTCCGGAATTCAAAATAAAAAGTCTATATTGGTGGACACGATAACTCCCGATAGAATGCACGTACATGACACAAAATGTTATGAACCGACAACCCCATAAGAATAACACTCTCAGTTTTTCAGTAAAATTTCCACTGGCCAATGGAAAGAGGGGGTTCAACACAAAAACTGTAATACTTGATTTGCTAAATTGTCTGTGGTCATCTACAGGAAGTTACTGGGTATAGCACACATTGGACAGAAGAAGGAGGTTCATCGTGTCATTTGAAACAAGAGCCCCGCCCTACACAGGGCCGTAGATAGTACAAGAACACTGTGTCAAGGGAGCGGGGGCAATACAGTATTTTGATGTTTCCGAGTCAAGCGCTCTGCCAATCTGTCTTCACATGACTCCTCCTGCGACATAAACAAATGTTTCCACTCCATTACTCCTATTAAATACGAACATCGTACACTTTCTTACGATATTGCGAGAGCAGTATTCCCATTTTTCGGAATAATCAAAATAATTAAATGCTACGATAATTACAATATACGGGAATCCCGATGGGTGAGTACTTAACCAGATCCCTTGTGATGTATGAAAATACACACATTCAAATTATTAATATTACAAAAATAATTTATATTTATTTATATAAAAACAAAGTAGCAACTAAATTGGTGAATAATTATATGAAGTCGCATTTGTTTTGGAACAGCCAATAAATAAATAACAAAAGACGATCAGCTGTTTTAATTAGAGTGGACCAGTCTGAGCTTAGTTTAGGCTTAAGGTGTGGTAAATTAAAAAGGTGGAAATAACATTGAAATTGATGCGCAAAGGAGGTACTTTTATTTATTTATATGCCCTAAAATAACATTGATTTGAAGAATGGCCAATATTTATTAGTTTAAAAGATTTATTTAAAAAAAATTAATTTAATGTTTTTTTTTTAAATGTTCCAATCTTAGTTTTTTATTTTATAAGTAAGTTTAAGAAAATAAACCCAATATTTGTTCTCATATTCTAAGCTATTCCTTTTCCCTGTGGGCCCAGTAAGATAATTTAAAAACCTTTGGATTAGATTTAATATTTTTGCAAAATAAAAAAAAAACAATATGGCATCTCTTTAGAAATCCAAATGAAAAGTTTGTTAATTGAAATTTTTTTAAATACTTTTGATATTTTCTTAGTAAATTATTGTAGAAATCAAAATTTAGTAAAAGACCAGAGATATAATTTCTACAGGAAATGTGGTAATATTATTATTTAATAATTATCAATTCAATTATTATTTGTCTATTTATTTTTATTTAACAAAAATATCCTCTATATATTTATATATATTTTTTTTTTGATGCTCACAGACCACAAAATGGCCGTCCACATCAAAATTGCTTGATTATGGCAGGAGATATAAGGGATCAAAAAGCGACTTTCTTAACCGTTCTTTTGTTCTTCGTCGTCTCCATTGACGGATCTGCAAATTGTTTATGTGGGGTTTATACATTATATTAATGGCATAACAAGCTCGCTGACAGCCCTATGGCGCTTCCAATGTTAACATAATATAAATCAGTATAAGTACATTATATAATATGAAAGTACTTACTATGTGAGGTGCAAAAAATATGTTGCTTACCTGAAAAAAAAAAAAAAAAAGTGTTAATAATGGTTTACACTGATGGGAAAGTGGAGTGGGATGTGCATTGGTCACTCAAGATAGCACGGGTATATTTGTACTTCCTGATTATACCAGTGTTATGTGCTACAAGCATCTGGAAGGCCATTCTGTCACCATGAGTCCAATAGACTTCATATCTCTCACTTTATCAGGGTTCTAGAAGGACTCAAAGAACCTGATTCTGTGCACCAAGTTTTAGAGAAAGGTCAGCAATTCGTCTTCAAGTTGCGTACAAGAGGCATCAGGAGTCATTTGTGCTGCGTCCTAAATAACATTGGAGTCTAAGGGCATGAGCTGACAGTGAACCAAGCGAGGCAGAATCCTTTCACCAAAAACCAAAAAGCAAATAAATTAATTATTTTCTTGGCCGAGTTGCTCAAAAGATATTCTCCTTTAAGGTCTGTGTATAGATAGGTATATATTTTCATTTTTTAATGTATTATAATTTTATTTTGTATTTTATTGATGTTTGTATGCTTAATGCTATTATTATTTTTTGATTATTTACTAAATTTCGCACTTTGTGACCTGAGGAATGGACGTAAGATCGTCCCAAAATATAGTTGCGAAAAAGATACTTCTAGAAGAATTTAAAAAAATACATACAATTTAACCTACTTAGAAACTGTATTTATTAGCACTATTATTTTTGTACTCATTTATTTATTTTATTTTAGTTAGTTATTGTGACTCATGTCCGGGCTTTAACTGCGAAGTCATATCGCCTACTACCAGAGAGCTGTCTCGTCGCTCTGGTGGACATGAGCCCGAGTGGGAGTCCTAAATTTTGCCTACTCTAAATTTTTTATTTATATAGAGTAGGGTTCTTTAACGAGTACCTGAGATCGCACAAGCTCGAAACCATTGTTTAACGTTCCATTCGAAGGACGGTGTGCTCACGTGTGTTTTGTCACCTCTCAGATAAAAAGCCTCGGCCGAGCTGTGAACAAGCGATTTTGAGCTCAGTAGGATAGCACGCTACTTCTGAGCTAGCGAGTCTTCGTATAAGTTATTTAATTTAAAATTTACAGTTAATAGCTGTTTATGTATCTCATTTATAAGCTATCTTAATGTACACATGTTATGATGTATCCTATTACCATGTTATGGTTTAACAAGAAAAAATATCAACATAATTATTATTATTTGAACATGTTACGATAAGAGTGTAATCTTGGCTATTTTACAAATTTGCTAGATTCATGAACTAACTACACTCTTGGTTATGATAACAGAAACTAGCCAATTTTACTTCAGCCGTAACTTAACAAATAAAAATAAAATTCAAATTAAACATGTGGTAAGACTTTTGCTCTCTTCCATGTAATAAACAAGAAACCTAACGAAGGTGAAAAAAGGAAGAAACAGTGAAAAGAAGAGAAAATTAGATTCTCATGTTAATTCGAAGCAACTATTTTATATTACTGCTGAGTACCTTCAGGCTAAGTAGTTCTATTAAATAAAATAAAAGAAAGAAAAAAAGGAAGAAAGAAGCTTTTTCGTTAAGAGGGTTTCCAGTAAGTAGATAGTTGGATCTGATCAGGAGGATTGGGGGCCCCAGTTGTGCTGCGGGCAGGCTGTACCTGGGTGTCGGAGCCGCCGCCAATGGATTCACCTCGGGCTTTTTGTACAAAGGCTTGTGTTGTGTCGGCTCTAACAGCTTGTTTTCTCTGGGGAACCATAAGGCCAGGGGGGCGGAGCCTCCTACACTGGACCATCATATGTGATGACGTTATCCATGGTTGTCAACTCTGAAGAAAGCTCCTCTGGAGCTGGATGTGACGGGACAGTAACGTCTTTCTGAAACTACCTCTTCAGGAATACATAAGTGAATCACTTGGATTTACTTCGACCCAAAAAAATTATTTCATGTTTTCTCAGTTACCATTTGGACATTTTTTGTTCTCTACAATTGTTCGCTAAAGTTAGAAATAACAAACATTTTCGAGTGTCGAAAGAATCGCGAAGAAGGGTACAGGTAGGGAGGTGGTGGGGAGAGTAAGGTTTTTATTCTTTGACCGGATATCCCACGTAATCAGCTTTGATAAAGTAATATAACGCAAAGTAACTCCCGGTCTAGTTATTTATAAGAGCCCATGGGATTGGTTACAAAATGTCAGTTTTTTCATATGAGCATCAAAAAGCAGGCAGGACCTCATAATCATTAATTTAGGAAAATATGTTTTCAGTTTAGAACATGCTTCCCTACTCATCGGCCGTTTAAAAAATCATATATTTTCTAACGATATTGCTTCCTATCGGCGAAAATCATTAACTGAAAAAGTGCATTATCTTGCAATTGATCTGAATAAAAACAAAAAGTGCATTATCTTGCAATTGATCTGAATAAAAACAAAAAAATTCAGTGAATCACCGGAAATGTACTTCCCTAGCTTGAATTGATCGACTAAGTTTCCGCTCTCCCAATTTACCGATTTGGTTAATAATCGAAACGTGTCTTACTCAGGGACGTCTAAATCCTCATATTAAATTTCGTAATGATACATTCATTACATGGACAGATATAAGTAATAACAGATATAAGTAATAACATGTATCAGTCCAACATAGAATTTATTTTAAACTAGTTTCGTCAGTCAAACTGGCATCTTCAGGTGGTGAATCTTACTGGAGAAGAGGTCAAAGGACTGGACACCTATCAGGGACCAGATGGACAGTTACTAGATGGTTTCTGAGTTTATCCCCTCCCCCCCCCCCCCCTCCCCCTCTTCGGCCTATTTAATTGAAAATCAATTGGTCTCGTCTTTATGAGGTTCAGGATACACTAATAAAATTTCGTATCGATATACGCATTCTACCGGAAGTTGTAGTGTCCAAAGACACATAGCACATTCTTTTTGTAAAATTAAATGTTTTTAAAATGTATGAAGGTCCCTTAGAAAATTCTTTCCAAGTTGAAAACAGCGAACATATTGTGGGATTTGTAATAGATAAATAATACAGACTTTCTTTTCTATATACTATATTGTCTATTCTGGTAACCCTGACGATGGTGTAACACTGAAGCTTGTAAATTTATTACATTTTTTTGAGAAGCAGACAATATTTTAAAAAATAAGTTTGTTTTAATTAGAAAATTATTTTAAATGGATTCAACAACCATAGGGAATTAATGTTTGTTCATGAACTACATTTTCATCATTGACCATATGGAAATTACTGTAAATTTTTGCTTACGAGATCCTGAGTTTTATATATATGCCAGTCTTGTATATGCCAGTCTTATATGTTGCAGAGGTTTGTTAGTGTAAATTTTTGTACAAATTATTCAAGTTTTCTCCTTTTTAATTCGTAGCAATAAAACAGTTCACTTTAATCTTTAATTATGAAAAACATCCCTCTAATTCAATCGACGATTATTACCTTGGTCTTATTTTTAATTTTTCAAAAATTTTCATTTAATTTTTCATTAAGTCAATGGAATTTCAAATTATTTTTATAATATTTATAACATTATTAAAATGTTCATATTATTTTCCCCTTGTGTTCATCTCGAAAGGGGGGGGGAGGGGGGGGGGGGGGGGGCACTTCTTTATATGAAGCACAAGAACTAAATGAAAATTTCAATATTTACAGATTATTTTTATTTTTCCATTTCAAAAAAATTTTCCTGCCCTCTTATGGAATATCAATACAATATATATACATATGGCTTACAAAGAAAATATTGTGAAAACTAAAGAGCTTTTATCTTAGCTTCGATGTGGGATTTCCAAAAGAAGGAGAGTCTAAAAGAAAATATCTTATGAATATATAAAGGTTAATGAATACATTATCTAGCTTGTTGTTGAAGTTTCTTTCGAAAATCTCAATTTCGCATTACCTTGAGAGATACAGGAAAAACGTTTTTATTTGTTTAAATGGTAGAATAATAGATCTTTGAAAAAATGGTGAGTGGATCGCCAGTAGGTAACTTATGTACTTCCCCCATGTATTTGATACGTTCGGTACATATATAGGCTTTTTTGGTACAACACCCTAATCTGGTCTCTTCTTTCCTTTTTCCGATTAGACACAAAATCAATAGGTATCGTCCTTACAGGGTTCTGGATACACATAAAGAATGTATCGACATATACATTATGTCGGGAATCTTCATGTTAATGGACACACATATAGATAGCATTTTTCTTTCCCATTTTGGAATCAGTGAGTCGGAAAACATGAAATTTGGGACCCCGCCACCCCATCTGGAGCGCCGCTGTAGTTTCATCCACCATATTGGATTGTCCATTTTTAATTTCATAATCTTGACACCTGATTTGTAATCACCGACCCAAAAAACTTCCATGAAGCAGATTTTACTTCAATAAATATGGTTTTAGGGACTTTTAGCCAACCGTTTCAGGAAAATTCCCCACTATGCGCCGCCTCGATCCTAAATTTTTAATATAAATAGAGGTATGACGTCATCCCATCTATGACGTTATATAAACAGAATTTTTTAATAATAAAAAGCAGCAATTCAGATTGTTAGTTTTAAACCAAAAATAATATTTGAAGGTTCTTTGTGTATTTAAGAAAAAGACAATGGGTTTTCAATAAAAATGGAGAATAGAGAACTCTAGTCCAGGGAGAGGTTGGCGCTTGTTTGAGATGTCTGCCTCAAGTGGTTCCACAACTACACATACAATAAAAAAACTTTGTGTTACTATAGTGTAAAGACGTTGGTGGATTTTTGACTGGGTGGGGGAGAGTTAAGCCCCTCGAAAAGTTTGTACAGAATTGCAAAGTGGGGGTGCGAGGAGGGGACAAAGAAGGAGCTTTGGTTTGAAAGAGGGGGAGGGGAGAGGGAGATTGTTTAGTTTTTCAAAAGGAGGGGGGGGGGGGGGGGGGGGTTACATTGTGTTGTCCGACAATTGTGATGGGGCATTTCCGTCGTGTGAACATAATCGGATCATCAGGCCGTGCGCCACATCTTCTACATCCTCTCATAGGCCAAACCTTCTTCCGGATCGGATACCGTACGTTAGTCCAGATAGGAAGAAGACCTTGTATAGGTAGAGGCGTTGTAAATACTGAGACCTCAAGTATTTCCCCAGCGCCAAATAACAACTAACGTTTCGCTCTACCCCTAAGGACCATTTACTAATTTGCTTGAAAATCAATAGGTGTCGTCTTCATAAGGTTCTGTATATATAAATTTCGCGTCGATATATTCATTCTATCGAAGGTAACCTATTTCAAAAACATAGATTTTCTACTTCTTGAAATTGCGGTGAAAACTCAAAAAACAATTGTCGACCGATTACGTAACTTCCCCTATGAATACAGCTCTAGGGAAGTAAAAGTTTATAAATTGCCTTCAAAGTATATTTAAAAAGTAAACTTTCTGCTGACGCCAGGCTCCTAGTTTGTGTATGGGGGCGTGTATCACGACTTCAGAACACTATAATAATTTGCATGAATGATTATTGCCAAAAGAACAGCTGGCATTCCTCTAATCCTGACCGTGAAGGTGGATGACAAGATCAGTCACATTATCTCCAATGCATTACATCATCAACCAGACTGAACTATAGACACCAAGAAAATCACGGTGGGTTCCGGGGGTACCTTCACAAAATCGGGGCAGCAACAACACCAGACTGGGGCGCGTGCCTTGATGAGACGGAGACGGCGGAGCATGTCCTCCTCAAATGGACCAGATTTGAGGAGGGCAGGGAAAATCTGGGAGTGCAGCATGGGCGCCCCACTGACTGATACCAGTTACGAGGACGCTGTGCTGCGCTCCCAGGAGTCGTGGGATGAGGACTGCGTATTTGCAGCACATCATGGGTGAGTTGGCCCTCCAAGAGAGGGCTGATAAAAAACAACAGTAACGGCCACAAGAGCAGAAGAAGGGGCGTTATCAGCCACCCATCCTCCCTTCCGCGAAGTAATGACAGGCCGTCTGTTCCGCGGAAGGAAACATCAGGATCGTCGAAGGAGGTTTTTTTTTAGTGGGTATGGGGCCACGGCTCGAGCCCCACACTATCCAGGGCTATCTTCCCTGGATGTGTGTCAAGGACATTCCCCCTCCTGCCCAAAAAAAAACAAACTATAGACAACAAGAAAATGTTCACGGGGTCAAAAAAACATTTTTTAAGTTTGTGATGAGTACGCCGTCCTTCGGATGGTACATTAAGCGATGACCTCGAGACTTTTCGATGTTAGGGACTAGTTAAAGCCCTACCCTAGTTGAATAAGGCGTTATGACGTTGTAGTTGAAGCCGGGCATGGGCATGCGTCACAATAGCTATCTAACTTGTTTTAGTAATTATTTAGAGTCTTAAATAGCAATAATAATTTATTACATTCACATTAACCAAGCTGTGTTTTCGTCCTATATTAATAATATGTTAATTTTTCTCCGTCTCTTTTACATTTTTCACCACTTCATAACGACACTTAAGGATGAATTTTATAATTAATTATTTAATTAGTCTAATTATTTTACTTTTTTATTCCAAAGCTGAAGAAACCAAAAATATTATTATTATTTTTATTTAATATTTAAAATCATTATTGCTCGAATTGGGACCTCTGAAATAAAGAATGATTAATTCCCCCTCTAAAATTAATGCTAAAATCGGAAATGAAAAAATATCTCGAGTTGCCAACACAGGACTCTCATATACACTTAATTTTTGTAAAGCGAAAAAGAATTTCGCTCGTCGATAAACCGTTTAAGCTTATTTCAGATACAAGTTACTACCTTTTATACACAGTCAATTTTTTTAAATTTGCGTTTTCTTTGCAAAGAGAATTTATCAATAAAAAGCTGATAAAATTGGAATAAAAATACAGGAGAGTGAGAACTCCAACATGTATCCCAAATAAGGTTAAGTTGTTTACGCAAAATTCTTTTAGCAAATCAACGGAAATTAAATGTCTAAGAAAGTCCTGTGTTACCTACACCAGATTTTCTCTTTAAATTTTTTCATTATATTTTTCAATCTCAATTAATTTAATTTTAATAATTTCATCGACCCTTCCCCCGTTATATTTTAGAACGCAGCATAAAAGAATGAATTAGACAACAAAAACGATGCCCTATTCTTAATAAAAGCCGATTGATTATTGGGGGGATTTTTTGGGATAGTGTCTTCCATTAAACCGGTTTATACCCTGAAACTGAGAAATAACAGAAAATGTGCCTTTTTTTTTTTAAGGTTACCAGAGCTCAGCCCGAACTATTCATGAAGTTAAAAGTTCTTGAATAAAAATTACATGGATGAGAATGTGTGCTTTGCCCTCTTTCTAAGTCAGTTCCTCATTAATGGAGGTAACAGGGAATGGAGAGAAAAAAGAAAGAAAAACCGGTTTATTTATGTATGGAGTAAAGTTGGCTTTCCCGTAGACGATGGATCACCCCGGCCAGAAGATTGTGGCTTCTCATGCTAAACAGTGGGATCGGTAAAAGTTGTGTAAAGACACTGAGCCTTGTTGAGACCCAAGGAGTATTACAATTTATAAGATAGCCAAGGATGAAAACATGTCAATCCAATGATACGAGGTCAGGGGAAATCAGAATTTGTTCTACAATCTTCTAAAACAAAAAGGTAGGGCAGTAACGCGGAACTCCGGCTTACTCAGGCTTGTCTCTGAATTTAGGCCAGAGAAGAGAGCATTTGTAAGAAGTATGGAGCATCTCATTGCTACTGCTAACTGTTATCGAAAAGTTTAATTGCGAGTATGTTCCAAGAGGGATAAGTAGAAGGTAGTTTAATTTGTTTGAAAATTGTGTCAGATTGCGGTAATGTAAGCTACGAAAGTATGGAATATATTTGCGGTGATCGATAAAGCCCATTATGAACTTGAGTGGGGGGGGGGGGGGGGGGGGGGGCTTGCGTCCTCTGATTCTTATCTAGGTAATAGGGTTGAATACTGATATGGCTTCGAAAAACTGATCCACGCTCCTGATAAATTAAAAGTACTTCACAACAACCTCATCTCACAACTTTCTCGGTAGGTCACTGTGCGCATTCATTACAGTGACCCCCTCTTCAGGTGGCGCCCTGGGTTATCCGGCGATTCTCTCCCAGCGAGATATCACTTCTCCTATGATCTTCGTTTTTCAGTGTTCAGACTGAAAAATGTACCAGATCTCATTCAGACCTGCAGAAGAGAAAGTTAGGGCTTCGAACCCAGACAACAACAGCCGCCGTTGCCTGGTACATACGAGAAGGAGGTATATATGTTTTGGAGAATAATCGTAACCAATAACGATTTTTTTCTTATTTTGTGATTTCTTGCTTTATAGAATCTGATTTCAATTGGGATGAAAACTACTCTCAGTAAACTAATATCCTTGACATCACCTTGACATGGAAACAAGACTGCTGCAGGGTTCTATAGAACATTAAGGCATCCTATTCCAGAGAAAACATTGTACCATTGCACCTATAAATTGTATACCATTGGAGTATTTGGGCTTCGTCTAAAGACGAAAAAAAAAAATTGATTATTTTTTATAAATATTGATATTGTAGGTATAACCCGTAAAGGATAAACCCAGGGACGGGGTGAGAGAGGCGGTGAACTTTGACCGCACCGTCTAGTTTCATCCATAATTTTTTTTCTTCAGCCTCGAAGCGAGGGAAAATGAGGGTAGCCAGAGGGTCCAAGTTAACGGAGTGGGGATGGATGTGGCTTCTCATGAGCGGCGGTCTGACAGCCCCCGGTCCGGGCCCTGTAATAACCACCTTGGGACAGTTAACCTGACGTCTTCATCCTGCCACCACACCTGGCATCCAATCATAGCAACCTGCCGCCGTCTTGTGCATTATGTATGAACACCTCACCCATCCCACACCACTCGCACTCTTAATTACATTGTTTCTACTACAATTACCAACTATCCAAGTAAGGAAAAAACACCTATTATCATCTCTTCTGTGGAACGTGGTAGTTGACGAACACTTGCTGTAACTCACCTCAGTAACAATGTCTTCTATACGCAAGGCATGGCCATCAGGCGCAATCAAAGGCCGACGCGATGTCTAAGAAGGCACAAAGGGCATATTTTCCATGGTCATCCCCCTGAATACAGAACACTCATACGACAGACTATACACCTGCACAACAGGGACATCATCAGAAAACTTCTGTGGAGGAAATATGAGTGGATGATGAAACTCTGGTCCATATTCCAAGTCAGTGTGTCTCTTAAAAGTAATAAGCGTTGCTGGTTGGGGTCTGCTACAGGGCTTCTATAGGGTCTACAAACAATAGGCCTACCCAAGCCATCGTGATATTCTTCAGCCCTCAGTTGAAAAAAAAGTGATTTGAGCCGCCTCCTCTGGTTTCTCCATTCTCTTGAGCGGTTTCGGCTGAAAATTAGGTGTCATGCTTCTGGGGTAATGGATTTACATATAAAATGTTGTGTCGATACAATTCATTAATATCGCTGTTATTAAAGGTTTTTTGTTAAGTCCCTCCTCTATTTTTTGTTAAGTCCCTCCTCTATTTTTTGTTAAGTCCCTCCTCTATTTTTTGTTAAGTCCCTCCTCTATTTTTTGTTAAGTCCCTCCTCTATTTTTCTTTAGCCGATATGGCAGAAGAGTAATAATTTAAGTACTTATTGAGTTCTAGAAAAGCAAATACAATTTTGCGCCGATATATTTTTTTTTAATTTTTGGAATGGGGATCTATAAAACATGAAGCTTCGGTGAAAAATCATCATACAATTTCTGACCGATTACATAACTTTCCCATACTTCATATTGCTGGGGATTTTAACAACAGAGAAAGAAAATGAGATGTTTTTTTTCCTGTTACTTTTGGAAACTCCTATTTCAAAAGTGGAAATTGTATATTCTGTAACTTCAGATACATTGATCAATCCGTAAGATACGAGTCCGCAGTTAGTGTCACGCAGGTGTTTAATTTAATAGTTGCGGAGGGATGAGTTATGGGTTCGTTCCTCTGTTCTCCACCAGAAAGCGAGATGTGGCGTTCACAATAGTAGCGTCTTACCTTTAATCCATGTTTTGTACTTCCCCTCATTACTTCCCATGAGGAAGAAGAAGGTTTGTCATGTCCAATTTAAAATTTTGCAAAATCGGATAATAATATTTACCCGGCAACGATATTAAAAAACTAACTTTGTCGAAAGGGTACAGTTTAAGACTTTTGTTTTCCTCAACGAAATACAGATAATGATAATAATGCACTGAACATTAATCTGCAGAGAGATTGAGTTCAACAAAAGGTTCAGGTAGCTTTGTGCAATTATTTGGCAGACGTTAATTTTCACTTCCTCAGCTATCCGAAGTATAGAGCAAGTTGTGTAATCAGTCAAAAATTTGAGAGGAGTTTTCAACAGTACTTCATGTTTTCCGATCTTTAGATAGGTAGGTACAAAAAAAAAAAAAAAAACATGTGTGCAGTTCACTCGCGGTAGAAGTGAAACCTTCAGAAAACGAAACTGCGAGAGAATGAGACAAATGCAGTATCAGGAGTGGGATAATTATAGGGTTTATTTATTATAATATTGGTACCAAGTTTAACAATTATTTTATATTTTATTATTCAAACTCCATATTTTTAATTTCAACAAATGACACGAGTGGCTTATGGTAACTAAAGTATGAAATAAATGTTTCCTTAATAAGTTCTTAAAATTCTAAAAAAATTCACAATTCCAAACTTTTTGGAGGGAGAGGAGGAGGCGATGGAATTTTTCATGATTAACTTTTTTGGGTCGCAAGACTAGAGAAGAAGCATTATCGGCAACTTTTTTTCTCTTCACTTTCAGTTACAAGAAGTCCTTATGTTAGTAATTCAAACAGATGACTAAATAAAACAACTGTTATATATATATATGTATATATAGTGTCGCTTTTTCGTTTCATCGAGTTTCAAATCACAACGGTGCTAAAGAAGTTTTCACTTCAAAAATCTCTCTATCTGTGAACAAGACAGTGTGAATTCTGTGACCCAATAAAGTGAATTTATCGTCACGAAATTTTATATATGAATCCAGAACTCTTTAACGACGACACCTACTGTTTTTCAGGCAGATCGGCCAATGGGGAGAGGTCTCAAGAACTCTAATAACTGTCGTAATGAATCTATCGACAACATTTCATATGTGAATTCAAAACCCTCTGAGGACGACACTTATTAAAGGCAGAAGGCAGAAGGCAAGGAGGTATCAGAGGGGGCTCTACTCAAAAACCACCAAAGCTGCCGATGTAATCATACTTAAAGTCAAAACCCAATAAGAATATAACCTGTCAAATTTGAGGGAGCTCGGTTAAAGGAAGGCGGGGTTCAGGGGAGGCTCAATTAAAAACTCTAATAACTGAGGATGTAATGAATGTATCGACATGAAATTTAGTTTCAGGATTTAAGAGCCCCTATGTAAGTCAACTATTTAATACTAGCGCAAACGGTCGACCAGTTTTTCAATCTGGGGAAGTACATTGCCGATGATTCATCGACAATTTTTTTATTAATAATTATTGAAAATTCAACTAAAATTTGTTTGCGGATAAGATAAGTTGCCGTATGATGGGGAAGTGGGAGTGGGGTGTGGTAACGACCTCAGCTGGGCGGGATGATGTCTCAATTAACTGGTAAAGGTGCCCTCCAGTGTATATTGTTTTATTTCAAAGACCACACAGGCACACCTCGGAACCGGTTCTCTTTAAAAACTCATTTATAGAAACCTATAACTTGAGTCGACCAAATTTATAGCGACACACGGCGGGGACTCATCAATAAAAATCTCATTAAATAACCCACCCCCATGGAGAGAACAGTTTCAAACCTCCGCACACCCACAAACACAATTCTCAATTATTTATTTATTTATTTTGAATTTTGTCAATGTTTCCTAGAACGATATATCTGTACCCGAAAAGAGGGGGATGGGGGGGGGGGGGGGGGGGGGGGGGGAATATGAGGTGACCATTTACAGGACTTTCTTAAACCAACCACCTTTGTACAGATCACTTTACTTTCACCTCCCCCCTTTCAAATTTATTACGTACTGGCATTACTTGGTATATGATAGTTATGTGTTGGCGTCAGCGGTTTTCTTTTTTGTAATTTATTAAGATTTCATTACAAATTTACTAAGAAACATTTAAGGTAAGAACCAATTTCTCGATAGGATTAACCGATTTTGCGTAAACCGAACACGATTTCAGAACGGATTTTTGCTTATATCTCACGAACCGAGTGACCTGTGAAAAATCGTATTATATAAAAAATGTGCCTTTCAGTTTTTTCTACACCTTTTAATTGAAGAGATTTTTGATTAAGTCACAAATATAAGCGGCATCCAGTAAACTGTATTTAGATGCCGAAGTAAAGTAAGTGGTCATTTTTTGTCTGTTTTCGGGCAAAATCTGATCTACGTTAGCTACATGTGACTTCTTCATTCCAAATTTCAAGTTCATAGCTACAATCGTATCTGCGGTAGAGCATGCACAAAGTTCCAATCAGATATACATCGTTCCTCGGATGGGACGTTAACCAGAGACTGTACGATGAGTCGTTAAAGAACCTTATCCTACGTGAATAAAAATTCTCCCATAATAGAGTCAGGCTCATGTCCACCAGAGGAGTTACAAAAGAGCACTCTGGTAGTAGGCGATATAACTTCAAAATTAAAGCCCGGGCATGAGTCACAATAACTAACTCTCATTAAGAAATTTTGGTGAAAACTCAACATCGAATTTGCGAACAATTACATTCCCCTGTACTTCGTTTAACTGGAGAAGTTAAAAGAAAATCTTATTAACATTAAATAGGGGAGAAAGAGGACAGAGGTGGTTCAGATCTTAAGATGGGGAAGATCTTTCTTTTCTTTCAAATGTTAGGAGCGAAGGTGACGGCAATTCTCACAAGAGAAATGTGCCCTTAGTCGTCCGCAACATTTTGATGAATGAGTATCAATTTTTCTTCAAGAAAGAGGTAAATAATTTTTTCCTACCTCTAACTGGAAGATTCGTGACTGGTACAATCAGCGCCCTCTCGGATAGAAAGGGATAGCAACCAGCAGAGAACTCCCCCTCTCTCCTCTCTTTAGTTAGTTATTATGACTCATGCCCGGGCTTTAACTACGAGGTTATATTGCCTACTGTCAGAGTTATCTTCCGTCGCTCTGGTGGACATGGGCCCGACCTAAATTTTGCCTACCCTAAATGTTTATTCAACTAGGGGGGTATTTAAATATGAGACATTTTTATTTTGATAATATAAATAGTTTTGAATTACTTGGTCCATTTTCCACAGCAGTTACTAGAGTATTTGTGTTAAGCCTCTCCTCTAGTGGTTACATTCACTTTGGCCGATCGGCTGAAAATCATTAGCTATCGTCCTCATGGGTGCTGGCTACATATTTAAAATGTTTTCTCGATATATTGACTTTATCAGGAGTTATCGTCTCCATAGATACCCACTCATAGACACACGGACAGATATCATTCTTTAGTTGAGTTTTGATCGGAATTCCATGTTTTTTTTCTTCTCCGAACCCCTCATTTCAAAATTGAAAAGAGAATTTCTATATGTCTGTGTGTGCATGGAACATGATTTCTGCTAGAATGAATGTATCGACATGAAATTTTATGCATATCCAAAACCTGATAAGGACGACGCCTTTTGATTTTAGCCAAATCGGTCGAAGGGAAGGGGAGGGTTAGGGGGATGCTTAACACAAACACTCTAATAACTGCTGGTGTAATGAATGTTTCAACGTAAATTGAAAACGTCATAAAGACATCAACTAATAATTTGTTGCGAACTCGGCTGTGTAGAAGGGGGCTGAAAGGAAAAACCCCAATATTTGCCGATGCATTGAATGTATCAACATGAAATTTTATATTTATATGAACACGGCACAAATATTTAATAACTGCCGATGTAATGAATGAATCGCCACAGAATTTAGTATGAGGAATCAGAAGCTCCTATGAAAGCCAACCATCGATTTTTAGTCCAAACAGAGGATTTTTTTTTTTTTTCATTTTTGAATGAGGGGTCAGAAAACTTGAAAGTCCGGTGAAAACTCAACATAAACATTTGTGACCGATTACTTGAGGGAAGTAAAAAGGGCCAATTTAATGAAGCGTTATTATGTTTTTGGGAGGGATGCCAAATTTGTGGGTGATATCAGGAAAGTGTAGCGATCTGAGTGAAATAGCCGGCTCCCCTGGGTTGGTTTGTGTCCTTTCTGACACTGGTTCTATCTTTGTGGTCATTTAACAGATGAAATCTATGAATTATCGCAGTTTGAGCATGACTGCTTCACTCACAATACCTTCCTTCCTTACTTCAATATTTATTTTCTTAGATCTGCTTTTTAATATTAATCACGTTTTTAATGAAAAAAAAAAAATAGAAAAAGAAAAAAGAAAAACTCTTAAAACCCTTTTAACTATGAAAAAAAAATTTTTTGCTTTAGACTGGAGGAAAAGAATTGCTGGCTTTGAGGGGGTCAGCTAATATAATTTCCTCGATGACCAAATTTCAAACTGCCCTTCAAAGCAGGTTCTGTACCTCTCCACCCTTCTACAAAACACATACTAATGCAAACACTTACCCACACATAAACAGCTGGAATTAATTTCCCAGCTTACAATATGTACCTACCAGAAATAAGGTCACAACTTTTGAACGAGTGGTTGTATCATGAAGGAACAATATGAGTAGTAACTGTTTTGTGACTCAATTCATCACAAATAGTGCTGCAAGCACACTAACTTTAAAATCTCTAATGGTAAGGCTGAGTTAAGTTGTACAGTCATTTTTTGATATCTCCTTTTGTTCTGAAATGGCTGCCGAATAAATAAAATAACTGTTATGAAAATCCTTACATTCTCTTTTCCTATTTTACTAATGGAATGAAATTTTTCTCTTTTTAAAACCTTGAAAACCAAGCACGAAATGTGGGGGGGGGGGGGGGGGGCTCATCCTCCCGAATACGGAACTTTGTCATGTTAAGAATGTTATGTAATGGTGTGGGACGAGTAGTGCCTCATGTTAAAGATCTCATTCAACGGAACAAGTTTCGGATCACATATGTTTTATTGATAATTTTGAGGTAACAATTGGATCCACGCTCTACCCTATGAAAGCAAGCAATGAGAGGCGGCTTTCTATTGAAACAGATTTACAACAGACGCCAGCATCGGAGAGAATTATGGAGTTGATAATAAATTGAGGAAACTGACATGATTAGAACATCCCCAGTCCTAAAGGACGAGGTCATACAGCGTATTGCTGTAAAGCTTTTCAACTCTAAATAAATAATCAGCAAACCGTTTTCATTACTTTGACAGGACGTTAGTTACCTCAAATTCATCAGGTAAAGTAGCACATTGAAACCTTTTGACAACGAACGAGTTATGTAAAAACCTTTCAGATGAAAGTTGATCCATCAAATACGATCTTAAAATTGAGGTATTACAAATAAAACTTCCTGTCTGTCTGATTTTCAACGAAATCGGCCGAAGGGATCAGGGGAGGGGGAATGTACCTATACGAAAGTATCTGTACTATATCGGTAAATTGGTTTCAGAAGGAGAGCGAAAAATCACGTGATTAATTTGATCTGGGGAAGTAGATTGCAGGTGATTCACAAACGACCTTTTTCATGGATGGCTTCACTTTGATCTTTTCTAATGGATCAACTTTCATCTGAAAGATTTTTTGATAACTCGTACCATGTCAACATCTATGTTGGTTTATATGGATGATTTTGGGGTAACTATTGGATCCAAGTTCTGCCAAAGTAAAGGAGAAAACGGATGAAAAAGTTCCCTTTTCATCTTTTGTCTTTTTGAAAGCCCCATACTTCGAACCCTCATTTCAAAAGCATTCAAAGGTGGAAAATTGTATTATATTTGTGAAATAGGGCGAGTGGATGTGAGGATTGTTTTCAGCTTTAATATTTTGAGGGGTTCTGTATCCACATAATCTATTTGAGGCCGATAAATTCATTCTATCGGTAGTTTCCAGAAACAACACACACACACACCATACAGTACAGAAAAGGATTTTTATTTTTATTTTTTGATTTAGGGGGTAGGAAAACAGAAAATTCCGGTGAAAACTCAACGTCGATTTTTTGACCGATTAAATAACTTCTGTATATTAAAAAAAACACTGTTTTATCTACTCTACGGTAAAATATAATGGTGGACGAAAGGGGTGTAGAACGGTGATTCAGCAACAAAGAGTTGAGGGCTTTGGCCCACACTGTGGACTGACCCAAGAGCACCCCCTCCCGGCCTTCGGTAAATATTTTTTTGTCCAGTTCACCTTAGTTTGTTGGCCAGGCCAGAACGTTGGCCACTGTTTGACTTTCCTAAGTTACTTTGGTCCGGTCCGCATGATATGTTCGGTTAAATAAAGCCCACCAGAGGAGGGTTCAACCAACATTAACCAACTGTTGTCCAGGACTCAACACACACACACACACGCACAGTCAATCTAATGAATTAAAATCGTTTATTTATAAGGAAAGTCAATTTAATTATCCCTATATGAGATATGTAATTTCGTTAGATTTATATTAATAATTAAATAAAAGGTTGCAGGGAAATGAAAACTGCGCACATTTACACACATTTCTCATATTGAAGCCTAAATAAATAATTCCTTAAGACTGACAGTAGTAGGAAAAAGCATGTTCATGCCCAATGGGGGAGGTGACGTGTTAGGGGTGGGCGTGTCTCAACCACTCCCCACCTGCTCTTACTAAGAGACCAATGTGGTCTTATCCCATCCAACATTTGGCGGAACTTACCATCCCCCAGACCACCACGATCCAATCTGTAATCTAGACCCAGCGTGCCCATCTCAATGAAGCTGGTGCCTGATAGTTTTCCTGCATTAAGTAACTTTTTCCAAGATTTGCCACCCACTGTAATAAACTATTACATTATTCAACCCCCCTCCCCTTTTCCCCGTTTTACATCATATAATAATAATATTAATTATTATTGTATAAAGGGATCACCCCGATACAATTGTTAGAGTGACCATTACTTTTACAATATTAACAATAATGACACATATAAAGGAATACACATATAAAACAATAATGACACATATAAAGGAACCTTTAACAAACTAAATACATAACATTAATAAATTTAAAAAAGTACAAAATAAAACAAGTAATTACAAATTAATAATAATAATAATTATTATTTTATGTTAATTATTAACAAAGAGAGTAAATATGGAGTGGGGATGTAAGTATTGAATATCAATATAATTTGTAAGTTGAAGTACATTATTCATTAACAATGAATGCTCTAAGTTTCAGAGCGCTGATCAAATAATAGAAAATGTTTGAGATATCATTCTTATTATGGACCAGGAGTAATGTATGAAAGTTGGATCGGTCTATACTGATACTCTGAGGCAGGAAGTGGCTTCTAATGGGGAAGTGTATCGGACAGGATAATTAACAGATGGGGTAGTTTTACGTAAAGCCATAGATGTTCTTCAGCAATACGGGAAGTGTTTAGAAATATTTAACAGTTAGGAATCTCATTTCAAACAAAGGCGCAACTTTTATTTAAGGATCATAATTGTGAGAATAAAGTTTATTTATTGAGAAAAATGTATGAATGTGGACAACTGTTTGTATTGGAGACGAGAGAGAAGGCTGGTGTAGACTAGCAGAAAGGTAGCGTTGAGAGGACACTTGAAAGGACAGTCAGTCAACTCGTAATACAAGATACCCTCCGTCCTCCTCAACAAAGCAGACTAATTGCATTCCAGTTATGTGATAGGCTCACTCACGCCGCTATCTGGCCCACACGTTTGTCATGCACACAATACGGATAGGCTCACTCACTATCTATATGGCCCACACGTTTGTTATGCACACAATACGGGATAGGCTCACTCACTATCTATATGGCCCACACGTTTGTTATGCACACAATACGGATAGGCTCACTCACTATCTATGGGGCCCACAAGTTTGTTATGCACACAATACGGCCCGAGAAGTGAGCGACTAATTGCATTCCAGTTAGTTCGATAGGCTCACTCACTCCGCTATGTGGCCCACACGTTTGTTATGCCCACAATACGGCCCGAGAAGTGAGCGACTAATTGCATTCCAGTTACTTCGATAAGCTCACTAACTATCTATGTGGCCCGCACGTTTGTTATGCACACAATACGGCACATTCGGTCTGAAAGTTCCTGCATACGCCCGCCGTTCCATATACAAAGCTATACCTTTCATTGCCTCAAGCAAAACGATCAAGTGATTTGGAAATTACAAAACGTTCAAATGAGAACAATCCGTTGGAAACTAGCTGAGATATTTCATGATTAAATCAAAATAAGTGCTCCTGTGGTATTCGGTCCTGTGAAAAGCTGGAAGATAATTGTCATAGTTTTTGTCTTTTTCGACCTCATGAGCAAATTTTTATTTTGTTGTGTCAACCATTGAATAGTCCTTGTCTAACCTTTCATTTCATGTCAGTTCAATTACTTTTGAAGGAACCGCCGGTCAAATTGGAGGCTAAACATTCTTGGAACTGATAAGCACGTTCAAGATGGAGGCTCGTTGACACAGTGCTGCCGAGTGTCTACCCGTCTTATTGTGGATTTATATAAGTTTATCCACTAACCTGATCGATAAAACTTACGGGAACACCGTATTTTCAAACAAGCTTCCCTGAACACGATTTGGGGTGTCGTTCAAATTCTTATTTTCGTTCTCATAAAGAGAAAGTTCGAGTTCGTTAATCAGAAAAATCGGACAACTGGTAGGGGGGAAGAATGGAGGGAGCGATTGAAACCAATTCATCAAATATTTTGAATCTACCTCTTAAATAATTAGAAAAATCATGCGAAAAGTGTGCCTAACATCTCCAGTCTCCCCTTAGACTTTATCACAAAATATCATAACAGAAACCTTTTCTCAACAATAAAATCAAATGAAAAACAGAGATGCTCTTCTACATCTTTTCGCTACGTAATGACGTCCTAGACAAAGGACGTAGTTTATGTTACTATGGCCTCTGTGCTAACATAACTCAAACCGTTAACACCGAACATCTATTAGAGGCATATCTTTCACGTGCCAGGTACTTGGCAGATTTACTTTCATTTTATTTCGTGCTAAATATTTTATTTCAGCTATATACAGAATTTTTTCTGCGTCAGTTTTTTTCTTTTTTAATTTAGACTAAAGTCGGTTCTGTTTTCTGAGTCTCAAGGCCAACTCTTTTAATAAAATGTTGTGTTTACTTAACAGAAAAAAATTAAAAGAATTCTAAGCTTACAAAAAGCGGAGTGGAGAAAACTGGACTGCTTCTTTATCTGAAAGCCCTTTTCATAGACGTACAATGTACCAATGTACAATTAAAACAGAGAACCAAAAACCAACATTTAGTACCTAACTCATAAAACCAAAGACCTGACTTTTCGCCAGAACTGCAAAAGACATATTTGTAGGGGCTTCTAAGACACTTCAGCTGCAACAAACAAACCTTGTACTCATGGCCGGGCTGTAACAACGAGGTCATATCGCCTACTACCAGAGGGGTCTTTCATCGGTCAAGAGCCCGACTCTACTGTGGGAGTCCTAAATTTTGCCTACTCCAAACTTTTATCCACCTAAAGGTGTCGTACCTCGTCGAGTTCCTGACATCGTACAGGCTCAGAACGATCGCTCAAAATCCCAATCGAAGGACGGCGTGCTCAAAGTTTCCTCACCTAAAATATACATTCGTGTAATCACTTCCGATTACATAACTTCCCATACATTCCGTAAAGCTGGTATAGTAAAGTAAAATAGAGCACAATGTCTTAATCTGTACAACTTCCTCCTCAGCGCTTTTTTGACTGCATAAATGTTTATACCTATTGTTTAGTGAACATAAGTTGCCCACAATTTGTCTGCACCGATGTTATCATGAAAATGATAAATATATTTATATATACATATATATTACACTTGCACGACTACAATACTTCGTTATACTGAAGATACCTTAAGAAGAAAAAATCGATCATTATAAAATATACTTCACAGAATCTTCCACTATGACCTACCTTCCACTATGACCTACCCTGCACTATGACCTACCTTCCACTATGACCTACCTTCCACTATGACCTACCTTCCACTATGACCTACCTTCCACTATGACCTACCCTCCACTATGACCTACCTTCCACTATGACCTACCTTCCACTATGACCTACCCTCCACTATGACCAACCTTCCACTATGACCTACCTTCCACTCTATTAGAGTAGCCATCTCTAGGAAGCCAGTGGCCTTCACTATACCATGGGGATGTAGACCAAAAAAAATATATTTATTTATATTTTCAAGAGATGATTCATTATTACTCCATGATAAGATTAAATTAACATGACTTTCTAATTAGAGAGACGAGGTGAATTAAACGGTTGACAGATTTTAACGAAATATGCTAACGAAGAGTCGGTCGGCTAGCAGAGGCATGAAGGTTTCCAACAGAAAACACTGCCACAGACGACTGGGTCTGAAGCCGATGTCCCCTCAAGCTTCAGTCATTCACTCATTATATCTGACGATAAACCAATTTGAAAATGATACCTGAAAACCTTCACCTCAATGGACACGAAAAAAAGAAAAAGAACAGAAAAAGGAAAAAAAAGGAAAAGTTGGATGTCATGACAGAAATTGGACTTGGTAAAAATAATATTATTAATTTCTGGAGACAGGACTAATAAAGGAAACAGGTAGAGCTAACGGGTTCCAAGATCAAATTATAAATAACGAAGAGAGCAAAGTTTGGCAAAAAATCAGAATGGAACCTAGTACGATTATTTTCAAAAAATGGGCAAGTTTTACGGTATTGCAGTTGCGTTTTTGAACAGATAGGAAACACACTTGAAAAAGAGGGAAATCGGAGGTAAGGATAAAATAAAAATAGAAAATAGGAGCGGAGTGAACCAGCTCGAATACGAATAGTGCAGTTGGATTTATATAGGACAAACAGGACGTTTTAGAGAACGGGTCAGCATATATACATCCGAAATAACTCTACACACAACGATATGTCAACGAAGGAACGAGAGTAACGTACCTTCATCTTCGTGAACAAACTAGACAGCTAGACTCTCTGGACTCTGTCTTCTATTAACGCCACTAGATTAATCAACTATTGTTATGATTCATTTATTCATTATTAATTCCCCAGCCATACGAAGTATAGAAGACATTATGTAATCTATCAGAAATTCAGGCTATGTTTGCACCGAAATGTCATGCCAAGTATTTATAAGCATTTTTTTTTCTTCTAAAACAACCAACTTGTTCTCAAGAATCGAAGAAGAAAGATCTTTCCAAATACAAATAAGTAAAAAAAAATAAATTAAAAATAAATGAAGATCCGACTTTGGAAAAGTGAAAAACGAAAGAAGTCTATTCATAAGCGTGTGGCGTCTAAAGGTAACAAAACACCAAATCTGAGAAAAGGTACGACGGGACAATTTACTACAACAAGAGATTAACTTTGGACTTTTTCTAGGAATTATAAAAAAAATTAAAAAATCCATAATCAGGCAACCTTGTTATAATGTAGACTGTATACAAAATTCGTTGTTGCGTGGCAAAGTACCAGGCTTTTGAATTCATGTTTTGAAAACCTATTAAACATCAATATTTTTTAAGCCCTATAATTTCATAACCCACTCGATGGGTTTGGTGGACTTTCTAGTTTAATAATAATAATAAACGGCCAACGACCACCATTTTGTTTTCTTGAGAAATTCAAATGTCATACCGGAGACTACGATGAATCAAATGACGTATAAATTATTAAAATCGGTCCAGCCATTTCGCCTTTCCGAGGGAACAAAGAATATACAAAATACATACATGCAAAATTGTGAAAAATAAAAGCCTCCTTTGGCGTTCCGGAGCAGGGTAAATAAATAAATGGTTCCACGAATTGAGTCAATGTAATGCATCCATGTGAATCAAAGCCATGTCATGATCCCAAGAAATGAAAGACCCCTCCCCTCATGGTGACTGAAATTCTCAGAAAATATTTTAATATACTTATTTCCATGGAGAGGGAGAGAGTTGTTCATCTCATTTCCCTGAATGCACATTTCAGAGATATTTTCCCCTGAAACAAGGCGCTGTCTTCATTGAAAACCATCTTAGCTACCTCGCTCTTTAATTAAGGAACTGCCGCGGCTCACTTCCGCCTTCTTCTATTCACTTCTCCACTTGAGACGAACAAGCCTTCATCCTAATCCCAAGATTAAACTCAGACCTCTTGTCAAAACTCGCTTTACCATAAAACATTAATCAAAACCCATTTTACCTTAAGTAATATTTTCACAAGATATCTTCTTGGAGAAGGTTCATCGGTGAATAAATGTACCCGTCTTATTGCATCATGCGCCATATATTAAAATCTCATCCAAGTGAGAATTGAAGATTAAATAAATAAAAAAAATTATTTTTTAAAATATTGTCTATTTCTTAAAAACATTTATAAACTACTCGTTGAACGGTTTAGTTATAAACTAAGACAACTTATATGAGTGCAAACCGTTCTTGTAGGTAAATCAGATGGCTAAGGAAGCGGTTGGAATATGAACTAGTGAATTCTCGTCGCTTTTCAGTTAAGAATTTGTCTGTTCTGAAATATTTATTTATCTTAATTACTAAATTAATATATAAATTGAAAAAATAACTAAATAAAAAATATCAAAAGATGATAAAAAATATTGACTACCGTTAAGCCCGAGCCTCAACTGAGAGGTCAAATCGCCTACCAGTGCACTCTTTCGTCGCTCCGGTGGACATGGGAGTCCTAAATTTTGCCTACCCAGGTTTATTCGTGTTTAGAATAAAGGTCTTTAACGGATATCTGACAACGTACAGGCACGCCATCGCTTAAGGACGGCGTGCTCAAGACTTTTTTTATTTGGGAGGTGAGGAGGTGATCTTGAGCTCAGTACTTAGCATGCTACCTCTGAGCCACTGGCGCCATCTATTGACTATACGTTATATGATATCGCTCCGTTGATAGAAAAGTGACACAAGTCAAAAATGACATTACAAAAAAATTTTGCGATAATTGATCATGATGAACCCAAGAAGCCAATATTTTTATGTGGAAAAGCGACACAACTGTAATTTTACAGTTTTGTCACCAGAGAGCAGAAGTGTTTTACTATTTACCGAGATCACAATACTGTTTTATAGAAAAACTACAGTTGTGAGTTAGGATGATTTTTGATTTGTGTCACTTTTCTATCAAAGGAACGATATATAAGGACATATAAGGACTACAATTAACCACTAAAGACATACATGTCGTATGAAGAAACAGAACTGATTCCAAGGGGAATCATTTCCTTAACAAAGGAAAGTAGTTTAAATAAACTTGGTCATTCATACGCAAGTTAATTTCGAGAACTCTGCCCAACGTCGGTGGCCCTAGGCAGAGCAGGAGAAGACTGCTGGCAGGAGTCAGCACTTCCATCCTTCTGCACGGGGCCCCGACATGGGCAGATGCAACGAGGATTCCCTCATACCTGAGGCTGATCGCCCCCGCTCACAGGCGAAGCGCACTGAGAGTCGCATGCGCCTACCGAACAGTTTCTGGCGACGCTGCCTATGTAATTGCTGGGCTGCCCCCCATTGACCTCTTGGCACGGGAACGTACGCGACACTTCAAAAGGAAACAAGACCCGGTTCAGGTGGAAGAGGTGGTGCAGCGCTTCGACCACAGGGGAAACCGGGTCTTCTATCAGGACGCGGGGGCCAGCCCTGGTCCAGCAGAGCCAGAGAGGGCCAGGACAATTAGGGAGTGGCAGGAAGAATGGGACAAGTCCACAAAGGGACGGTGGACCCATCGGCTCATCCCTCGAGTCGAGCCTTGGCTCACCAGAAAGCATGGGGAGGTGAATTACCACCTCACCCAGGTACTCACGGGACACGGTGGGTTCCGGGGGTACCTCCACAAAATCGGGGCAGCAACAACACCAGACTGCCCCGCGTGCCTTGGTGAGACGGAGTCGGCGGAGCATGTCCTCCTGGAAGGAAAAATCTGGAGTGCAGCATGGGCGCTCCACTGACTGCTACCAGTTACGTGGACGCTATGCTGCGCTCCCAGGAGTCGTGGGATGAAGGCTGCGATTTTGCAGCGCTCATCATGGGCGGGTTGGCCCTTCAGGAGAGGGCTGACAAGGAACAGTAGCGGTAATAAAACAGAAGAAGGGGCGTTACCAGCCACCCTTCCTCCCTTCCGCGAAGTAATGACAGACCGTCAGTTCCGCGGAAGGGAATCAGGATCGGCAAGGAGGGGGTTTTAGTGGGTATGGTGATGGTGAACCGTCTCGAGTCCCACACTATCCAGGGCTACCTTCCCTGGATGTGCGTCACAGAATTTCCCCCTCCAATGCAAAAAAAAAAAAAAAAAATTTGGAGGCTTTACTTATTTTCAGTTTTCTAAAGTATCAAATAACCTGTTTTTGAGCAGATATGGAGGTATTTGTTGCCTTCGGTTGGATCAGAAGTGTGGCTATTGTCAATAATGTGGCTCAACCAGTTGCCTCTGTTTCTTATTTCAGTTGTATGTTCTTCAGTTCTGTCTTTAAAACGTCGGCCAGTCTGTCCAGTATACAATTGGTGGTGGACTGTATACTCCACTTTTGTTTTCAGTTTCAGCTTCCACAATATTTCTCAACATTCCACAGCAGAACATCGACGGTTCCGGAGCCATATTAGTAATTTCTGCTATGGTAGAATATTCCAAATATGACTAATATTCCGATAAATTGAATTTTTTTTAATAACCTATTAATATAAAGAAAAAATGATAATTTAGAAAAAAAATGTTACATCCATTTAAAAAGGAACTTTGCGAACCCCCGCCAAGTTTTGACCTGTCAAAAGAAACAAAAAAGATTTTTATATAAAAAAATAAATAATAATACAATAAGTTAATAAATATCGTTATGGAGAAACAACATGACTCCCTGACTCCCTGTTCCAGACTAATTTTATTATGAAAAATTAATAACAGGTACAAATTACAGAATATGAAATATATCTTTCGGAACTTCTGACAAAATTTGAATCATTATTGTATTTAAACTTTAAACTCTTTTTATGGGGAAGTAGAAATGTGCATTTCCCCAGCCATACAAATTTGATGATGTAATGTATCGACATGAAATTGTCAGATTTCGACCCAAGGAAATGGGGGTTCAGGGGAAGGGGCTCAATTCAAAAACCCTTATAACTGCGGATGTAGTAAAATCGACACAAAATTTAGAAAATGAAGATTTATGCCTGGTTTATACGGGTATAGTAATCAGTAGAGTAGTTAGTAGAGTAACTCTACCCATAGAAACCCCAAAAACTGTGCGGATAGAGTAGAGTAGCGAGTAGCTGGTAGAGTAGAGTACTATACCGCGTGCAGTAAAGTGGACTCTACTCTACTTACCCCCACCACAACTCCCACTCTTCTAGCCTCTCCACTCTACCCGTGTAAACATCTTCTCTACCTACAACATCAAGTATCAAGTAGAGTTTAGTTGCAGTGTACAAGTTGTGGCGCAATATTTGTTTAATTTATTTTTAAAATGGTGAAGTTTTCGGAGGATGAAACAATCAAACTTGTTGATTTATTTGATGAACAAGAGTGTGTGTGGAATTTATGCAATATACACTATAGAAATAAGGACATGAGGTTGGCCGCGGAAAAAGAAATCATCAACAAACTTGGAAAAACCGGCTTTGGTGTATCTGAATTAAAACAAAAGATTAAAAACTCTCTTATTAGAGCCATTAAAACTTTAGGCAAATAATTCTTCTTTAATTTTTTTAACACCATTTTACTTCAAACAACTACTGTACTCTACTCTACTATGTGTAACCAAAAAAAAATCAAAAGTGGTCTCCTGATTACTATACCCGTGTAAACCAGGCATTATGTGTTGAGCCTCTATGTATCAACTATCGTATTTCTTTATATTTAAAATTAATTAGGTACCCCTAATTTCAGACCGATATATATACGTATAAACGTAACGGTCTGAAATTAGGGGTACCTACCTAATTAATTTTAAATATAAAAAAAAAATGTGTTTTAATTTTGAATTGAGACGGCTTCGGCATGAGGGGAGGGAAGAGAGGTGATCCAGCTCCAGGGGTGTGCACGTCGTCTGTCCCCGAGTCTGGATGTTTGTCCGTCCGTCAAGTTCCCATCTCTGCAATTTTTTTTACGGCAGTTAGTTAGAAGAAAGAAGAGGATGCCCGCTCAAGTGTGCACATCATGAGCAGATGAAGGAAAATGTCCCACTTGACGACTACAAGTCCATCACATGAAGACCCCCATAAAGTATAATTATGTTTCCTAAATGCTTTTGAACAAAAAAAATATAGATTCAAATAAAAATATAAGATATGAAAAAATTGCATTACAATCAAGTTTCAAAGTCCCCCCAACTTACAACTTAAAATATATAGATAAGGTTATCATCATGCCTTCAGCGTTGAGTCAACTTTTGGCTAAGTAGCTTTAGTTGTTCCCGAAGTACCATTAGGCGACAGACTGACATTACTCACTACTTATTAGGGTATCTCCGACCTATGGCGCCCTCAGACCCTGTCATCTTTATAAGAAGAGGCATATTTTTCTCCACGGTTGGCTGGCTACAACTTTTACTAGAAAACTGGATAATTTCAGTAGCAATATTACCTTTGCTGACCATGGAAGGGAATTTCCATGTCCCTGATAAAGATGGCCAAGCGGAAAATCTGATTTTACTCTCCTTCGAACATTGATACGTGGGGGAAAAAACAAGATATAATTTTTTTCGAATTGTTCGGCCATGAAAATAATAGCTTTCCATGAAGTGACCGTTGAAATCGTATGGGTGATTTTCACACCAACATGGCTTAAGTTGCAACTCAGACTACAATGTTCATTTTTTCCGGCATTTTTTCCAGAGGTGTCTTCTTTTTTGACAATATTTCGGGACACTTTTACGTCCCTTCTCGGAGGAGGTTCAAAGTGACCAGAAGAAGAGCCGTGAAAGTGTCCCGAAATATTGTCAAAAAAAAAAAAAAGAAGAAGACACCTCCGGAAAAAGTGCTGGAAAAAATCAACGTTTCAACAACCCAGAGAAGTTTAAGAAACACTCAGACTACAATTGAAAATAACAAAAAGAAAACACGATACAAACATTCCTCATCAGTTCATAACTTTTTGAAAAATGAGAAATGTTCAAATTATAGGAAACTTACCGGTGTGAGTAGTTGGAAAAATTTGGGCCATTTTAAAATTTGACAAAATAGGCTCTGTAAAATGTTTGTCTCCACCATAAACTGGTTGTCTTACAAGGCCGTTATCAAACTTACCTGCACGAACGGTGTCCAGCACTGCTAAGTCCTCTCACACCAGAAGCCGTTGAAACAAGTTTCGAACGTAACATTACACCGCGTCTCGAGATACCAGACACACAACTTGCACTCAACACACTAGTGGAAGTAATGTCGATTCAGTCCTTGCCGGGCAACCCTCCTCGACGGTTGAATCGACGTTGGCTGCGTGACCTCTTGCCTAAGGAGGACCTCTACAAGCCAGCTGCGCTCAACACTATCAGTGGAGAGGAATGGCATGGTACGACTCATCTCTGTTCCGCAGGATGTCAAATATAAGGTAGTCTGACCTCTCACAGATTTTTAAAAAATCTGTGAGAGGTCATAGATTTTTAAAAAATCTGTGAGAGGTCAGACTACCTTATATTTGACATCCTGCGAAATAATCACTTCTCACTACATCAGCCATCTTCATATTTTCATCTCTGTTCCCTTCTCTCTCCTCTAATGCAAACACTGCTATTTTTTGTAGAAGCTATGTACCTTTCGACAGGCTTTTTATGGGTTTCTTTTAGATGTGTTCTTTACAGTAAGCAAAACCACTCAACGAGACGATCATGTCATAGCTTGTTTGATTTAAATCGATCCAATATAACCTAAATTATATAGATTTTTCGAAATCGACCCGGTACTTATGCATTGTATTTCTCTCTCAGGCAAGTCGGATACGGGAATATATGAAAGCTGAGTACAGTTGGAAACATGAACTCACGGGCAGTCAGATATACTGCATCACTTACTGAAAACTGACATTATTGCAGAGATATTGTGAAATAATTCAAATGGACTTGAAAAATAAAATAAAACTTGTTTATTTAAGATATTGTCTAATTTCACTAACTATATATACATGGGAGTACTTTCGGTATTTCTACCATCCTCAGCCAAAAGCATAAGAGATAAGACTGCATAAGAGATAAGACTGCATAAGAGATAAGTCTTATCTCTTATGCTTTTGGCTGAGGATGGTAGAAATACCGAAAGTACTCCCATGTATATGTAGTTAGTGAAATTAGACAATATCTTAAATAAACAAGTTTTATTTTATTTTTCAAGTCCACATGCATCACTTACGTAACGTTTTTCAGTCATCGCGCGATTTTGTTCTTTGAGATTTACTTTTGTCCTGTTGGGAAAGACGCATAACATAAATAAAATATATACCTATATATGAAAAATTCGGAGCTTTTGCCATGTCTCTTTCTCATGTCACATTAAAAAAAATCAGGACACGTGTAATCGCCCCGAATATCGTTAGGAAAGGGGCGACATAAGGAGAGTTTTGGGGGATAGTGGAAACAGATATACCCGTTGGGCTGTTGTGACCACCTGGGGACCTTAGCATTCAATGTGCTCTTATCCCTTCCATGGTAGCTCTACATTGGAAGTCCAAAAGTTTGCCAATCCACGTTTAAATATCTAGAGTAGGGCTCCTTAAGTAGTACCCAACATCACACAGGTTCGGGATTCGAGTACGAAGTTACCTCCCAGATGAAAAACCTCAACACCCTAGCCACATTTGAACCCGTAATCTTGAGCACAGTAGGCAAGAATGCTAGGTTAGCTCTGAGCTACCGGAGCCCTCCTTAGTGTCTAAAACTATGAGGGTACACGTGAGTATTACTTTACCTGAGGCTGATTACGTGCGATATCCGGATCCAGAATAAAAAGCTTATTCCTTTGACTTTTTTTTTTTTAAATCTGTAACGGAGGGGAGCGGAGGGGGGTGTTTTTTGTTGGAGGAGAAGCCTCTGAGAAGATGAGTGGATGGAGTATTGACGGACGGGCGAGGGTCCATGTTGTCAAGTTTTACGAACACTCCCTGTTTGACTTTACGATAGGCTACCGTCCCTCTGATTCCGCCATGAATATCTGACGAGCCTCCTCCACCCTTATTTCACACCTCGTCACCCAAACTCCACTCCACCCCGCTAGCTACTTCTTCATTTATTATTTACAGTCTATTTCCATTATTACTTATTCAGAGGATCGTCCGTCCTCCCTCAACTTCACCTACTACCGATATTCTTCCTCCATCCAATGTAATCATAAAGTAAAATCATTATTAATATAAAGATCCAATCTGACAACTCCTGGGATAATGTAAGAGGGGAGACAACTTGAAGATTTTCAGAAATTTGCTGCTAAAAGCGAGGAGGATGGAAGAAAGTTTTCGTATTGTTAAAACTTACTGATGCTAAGAAGTTTCTTGTAAAAACATCATTAATTTAATAGGATGATAAATTCATAATAAATAATGCATACTTTTAAATTTAATGAATTTTTATTTATTTATTTGCTTCTATCAGAACCCTAAAACCTTTACAAATACAAAGCGATTGAAAAATCATTCCGGGGAAAATTTGAGCAGAACTTGGAGTCGAGGAAGGGCTACCGGGATTCATCTCAAGAAGAGGACAGCCACGCCTTGGGTCTCTAATCTCATTAGGAGAGCCAAGGGGGGGGGACGTGTCCCAAGTGCCCCCCTCTCATGTACGTCACTGGAGCAGAGAGGATGGTGACTAAGTGATAGTCTTTTTATGTAAAGGAGGCAAAACTAGGCCACTCAGCTGAAAATATCGAGGCGAAGTTAGTACCCTTGACTTCAGGCATTTGGTGAACACAAAATGAGCTTCTTGTAATGGGGTAAAGTTGATCACAAAGTGAGAAATGATCACTAGTTGAGAGAGGACAATCAGCGTTGACACTAAATCTCAGGTCTCAAAGTGAACAGATCACGAGTTGAATGTCCTCTTACAGGCGTTGAGGGATATCAGGATGAGGTTGTGAATAACTAGTGTCTTTGTTATCAAAAGGGATGAGGGTCCAGGTAGCTCAGAGAGCATACTGAGCTCAAGATCGCGGGTTCAAACTCAAACTCAGCTGAGGTTATTATATCCAAGGGGTAACAAAACCTTGAGCCCGCCGTCCTTCGGAGGAGTTTATCTAACCCAAAAATATTGTGTGTTAGGTATCGCAATGGAACTTTTGGAATCTAATTTGGATTAGGTCAACCATAAGACATGCTGAAGTTCTTTACATCCGGAAAATTTACATTTTTCCATGAAAATAAATGAAAATACTAATTTTTCCGTAACACATTTTTCGGCTGATTTTGTCTAATATCTCGAAACGATTAGGGAATCGACCAGAAATTAAATTAAATATTCCAGATAAGAAATGGGCACACACTGAAGTAATCCGTACGCTATCCTAACGTCGTATCCTAACTTCAAAACACTAGAAACTGTAGATGTTAAAATTTTACACGCGGTCTCAGAAGTATCTAATTAAAACACATATTGAATTTCAGCCAAATCGGACGAAGAGAAGGAGAGTTTAGGGAGAGAGTGAAAACAAAGTTAATTGCCGGTGATTTACCAACTTCTTTACTCTTGCGAAGTACTCAGCTGATTCTACATTTTGTATGCGAGATGAGTGAAGTCCAATTGACCAAAGCCTCAGTCCATTTCCATGTTCCCTCGGAGCATGAAATTATTAGAGGGGTGACAAAGAGTTGCCGGGTACATTTACACGGTCGGAAAACTGGGGCGATAAAGTGGGAACGGCCGCCATGGGAGACACACACCAGGGAGGAGGGGACATTGTGCAGACAAAAGATGGAAGAAGGATGTATGTAGCGACCTTCTGAAATATGTACAGCACCAGGGCCAACTTTCATAGCAGCTATCTGTTGTGGAAACTTTAACATAACATCAAACTGACTGGGATAAATGTCATGCTATTATGTCTGTCAGGACTTTAGATCCTATTCCCTACACATGCATATATAGACTATTTTTAATCCATTCACCAACTTAATCCATTTTTGTTATCAGCATTAGTTATTTAAGGCCACAACAAACTGACTAGAATCAATTTGATACTACTTCAAGCCATGTAATAAGTAACTGCTCCACATATTTTGTAACCCAGATCATCCAGTTAAACCAATCTGGCTTCGCTTTTGCCAGACATGTAATTCACAATGTCGCTGCCAATGGGATTCAGATTCTCAATATTCCTACCCACAACCAATCCTTTTAAAATTACATTTGAAATGAAATGAAAAATGAAATGAAATGAAAATAAATTTTTATTCTGGGACCGAGGTCCCCTAAGAATAAATACATGACAGACACTGGACAGAGTAACAAATAAAATGAAATATCAGTGATGGGATAAAGGTGCTACAGTGGATAGAAACATGAGCAAAATAAATAAAACTAAGTAAAAAAAATCATTGAATAAAAATAAAATAAATAATTATGATAAAATTAAATATAAATAATAAATAAGTAAACTTAAAAAATAATAGTAAAAAATGAGTTAAATTACAGATTCATTAAGAAGACATCAAGATAGGATAAATATGTTTAAATAAATATGTAGAGGATAAAATAAAATAAAGAGAAAAAACAGTAGGTATGTATATAAAAAACAAGCTTGTGGAGGAGGGAATCTAGCCCAGGCTTCCTATGAAATTAATTTAAGAAAAACTTATGAAAAAAATAAATAAAAAAATAAAATAAGAGGATGAAGATGAAAAGATAAATAAAATAAATAAGCAAAGACAATGAAAAAAAAATAATAAAATATGTTAAGGAGAGGGAAAGTATGGAAGAAGGGGAATGAGAGGCTAATCAGAGGGAGAAGATTGTTTATTGAGGACGAATTGGAATAGGGAGGATTTGAAGAGGCCATGGAAGGAGAGTGACGGATGAGGGGAGGCAGGGAGTTCCAGAGGGAGGAGGCTTGGACAAGGAAAGAGTTGTGGAAGGCAGAGGAACGATGGGAGGGGATGAAGAGGTCCGAAGGACGGGATCTGGTGTGTCTTTGGTGGACAGAGGACTTGAATTGGAACATTTGTAGTAAGGTTCTTTGGATTTTAACATTTGGAAGAGGAAGGAACCTAGGAGGTAATCACGGCGGTAGGAGGGTTTGAGCCATTTCAACTCGGAGTACCAGGGCGAGATGTGAGCATCTCTAGGGACATCGAAAACAAACCTGATGTGAGCGTTTAGGGTTCGTTGGAGTTTGTTATCAAGTCCCTTGCTCAGATCATAATAGACCAGGCACCCGTAATCGAAATGGGGAAAGATGAGGGAGGATACGAGGAGTTGTCGGGAACTTTGTGATAGAGAGTGACGGGAGCGTTTAAATTGTGCTAGGGATTAAAATGATTTACGGGAAATGTAGGATACGTGATCTTTCCAGGAAAGGGATTGGTCTAGGATGATACCCAGGTTTTTGACTCTCGTCGAGTAGTTAATATCGGTGTCGTCCAGCTTTAAGTGAGGGGGGTCGAGTAAGTTACTGAGGAGCTTCTTGTTGCCTAATAAAATTGCTTGAGTCTTGTCGGGATTAAGAAGGAGATTGTTCTGTTTGGCCCAGGATGATATCGAATTGATATCATCTGATACCTGAGAAAAAGCAAGGGGAAAGTTGGAGGGGTGAAAGGATAGATAAATTTGCAGGTCATCAGCGTAGAGATGGTATTTACAGTATCTGATGTGTTTAGGAAGGTCCAAAAGGAAGAGAGAGAAAAGAAGCGGAGAAAGGGATGAGCCTTGTGGGACACCTGAGTGGAGAGGAAGTGAGGACGAGGGTGGAGAGTTGGGGAACTTGACGGACTGAGAACGGTCTTCAAGATAGGACTGGAGCCAGAGGAGGACGCTATTAGATAGAGGGAGACTGGCTAGCTTGGAGAGGAGGATGGAATGGTCCACGGAGTCAAAGGCTTTGGAAAAGTCGAACAGTACTAGGAGGGTCAGTTGTCTGTTGTCGATGGCGTGTCTGAAGTCTTCTGTTAGTTTCAGTAAGGCAGTTTGAGTACCATACCCGGGTCGAAAACCAGATTGGAAAGGGTCCAGGAGACTTTTGGCAAGAAGGAATTCTGAAAGTTGGGAGTGAACTATGCGTTCTAAAGGTTTGGATGAGGAGCACAGGAGAGAGATTGGGCGAAAATCTTTCGGAGCTTCAGGATTAGGGACTTTGTTGAGAGGGAGTAAAAAGGCTTCTTTCCAGGCGGAAGGGAAGACGGAGTTTTGAAGGGAGAAATTATAGATATGAAGAAGGATGGGGAATATGACTGGTAGGCAAGCTTTAAGGAAGAGGAGGGGGATGCCATCAGGGCCAAGGGCATTAGAGCGACTTTTTAGGATTATCTGGAGGAGGGTGTCGGGATAAATATAAGAGAAGAAAAGTTTATTTGGATCGAAGGATTGTGGATCTACTATTGGAGCTGTAGAAACAAGTGGGAAGTTAGGGCGGGTGACAAAAAAGGAATTTAGAGTATCGGGAGAGAAAATAGAGGGAGAAGGAGGGTTTTTGGGAGAACCTAACGAGAGCTTCCGAAGAGCTACCCATCTTGACTTGGCGTTAGGTGCCTCCGCGATCAGGCTCAAAAAGTGCTGCGATTTGACCGTCCTGATCATCGACTGAGCACGGTTTCGAAGAACTTTGAAGGAGGAGTAGTCAGCGTCCAGCCTGGATCTGTAAAACCTCCTTCTGACCGAGTCCCGCTCCTTCATTACTCTCCTGATCTCTGGGGTGATCCGTGGGGCGGGGGGGCGTTTGAGGAGAAATGCCTTCAATGGGGCGTGCTTGTCGAGCAGCTCTAGCAAGAGCCTGTTGAAGGTGGCCACCTTGTCGTCGATTGAAAGCAGATCGAAGATATCCTGCCAGTTCACTGCGTCAAGATCTTCTTGGAGCGTCTCGAAGGTAAGGGACTTGAGGTTTCGGAAATAAATGGTGCTAGGAGTAAGATGAGGAGATGCTATATCGTAGGAAATTTGGATGAGGTCATGAGCGGAAAGGAAGGGAACTGGCTGTTGAGAGTAGGAGCAAAGCTTCTGTTGGGAGTCCACAAGGTAGAGATCCAGCCAGGAATGGGAGGTGGGGGTGTGATGAGTCGGGGCATAGGGAACTATGAAGAGGTTTAAGGAATAGCTGAGGTCTAGGAGGTACTTGGAGTCGGGAGAGAATGGGGATAGGAGATCGGAGTTGAAATCCCCGGAGATGAGGATGTTACTGTAGAGGGGGATGAGGCGGAGGACAGCTGACTCGAAGGTGATGTCGAAAGGGACTTTGGGAGGTCTGTAAACTACTCCATAAAGGAGTTTAGTGGAGCCTGTTTGCACTTCTAGGAAGAGGAATTCAACTTGGGACAAAGGAGAGGGAGAGGAGGACGCACCTAGACGACGGCAATTGAGGCTGTGATGTACGAAAACAGCAACCCCACCGCCAGGTCTGTCTAGGCGGTCATTTCTGAAGAGGAGGTGGTCAGGAAGAGAGACGGCTGAGGAGGGGATCCAGGGCTTGAGCCAGCTCTCGGAGATAGCGACGATATGGAAGCTATTGGAAAGAAGGAAATCTGAGAACTCGTCGTGATGGGCTGGGAGGGACTGGGCGTTAACATGACAGCACTGGAGTGTACTATACATCATGGGAGAGGATGAAGAAGAACACAGGGAAAGTAGAGTGAGGAGGGAGAGAGGAAGTAAGGTGATGGAGAGGAATTAGGAGAAGATAAAACATAAGATAAATTATATAAATATTAAAAATGACCAAGACCAGGCATCACCCTCCATGTACAAGTGTATAAAATAAAATAAAACTACAAATATAATAATAATACATAACATATAAAATAAACAGAAACAGAATGAAAGACGGAGGCCAGGAAAAATTGTACAGGATAGAGTGATATCGTAGCGTGGGTGAATGGAGGCAGCTTTCGTAGAACCGTATGAGAACATAAGTAAGTAAGAGAACGAAAAGGAGTGGACCAGGGCAATGAGGAGTGGAGGGGGGATAAGGCGGCGGGGAAGTGAGGGAGGGGGAATGAAGGGAGGGGCGAGGTGGTGGGGGTCAGTTGTGGAGCAGGAGTGAGAGAGGTTAACATGAAAATAATAACTAAATAAACTGATGCAAGTCGGGAGGCTTAGAGATCAAAACAACTGGAAGTCCTACATCCTTCCTCACGAGGACTTTGCCTCCATTCACCCAAACAAACTTCACCCTACATTCCCTTTTAAGTTTCCTAGCCTCGGCGTACAGTTTCTTGTTATAAAGGGTCAGAGATTCATTAATATGAATTGTATGGTTGGTGTTGTCCGTCCAGCCAAGATGCCGCGTACCAAAGTCCCGCTTGATTTTCTTCAGGCGTAGCATCTCGTCCCGGACGGACTGTCGCACGAACCGCACTATGACGGCAGGAGGCTGAGGAGGGTCTTCCGTCGTTGGTCGGACCCGTTGTCTAAATGAGTAGTCTACATCTTCGGGCGCCAATTTGAGCCCGAGTCCGTGTCCAACGCTGACCACTAAGCTCACTGGTGACTCACCTGGCTTCACCGGGATCCCCCTGATCTCCAGGATGTTCCTTCGGCTGTCTTGATCCACCTTATTGAGCCTGGTCTCGAGGTCGGTCACCTTTGAGCCCAGCGCCAGGTTGGTCCGCTCCAGCGCCTCATATTTTTCGTCCAGCGCGGCAAACTGTCCCTCTATGGACCCAAGTCTTCTCTCAACCTCGGCGATGGCCTCCCCATTGGCGGTCACCGTCCTAATGAGGTCCCTCTGCTCATCCTGAATCTGGGTCACTCTGACCAGCAGCTCCTTGAGAAGGGAATCCTCGGACCGTGCATTCTGGGGGGTGGCAGGTCGCTCGTCGGTTGGCACAGCCCTTTTGGACGCCAAACATTGGGGGCAGCTCCACGACTTTTTTTGTGACTTCAGGTACTGCAAATCTGAGTCCTTTAGACCAGCACAAGACCCGTGAAAAATTCTCGAGCACACATGGCATTCAATGCCAGAGGCGTCGCGGGGTACGGACAAACTACACTTTGCACATTTGCCCATTTTGAGGAGAGAAAAAAAAAAAAATTAAGAGGGGACAAGAGAAAAAAAAAGAGAGAGAAAAAAAAAATAATAATAAAAATAAGAGATAAGAAATACGAAGGCGAGGGAGATAATGAAAATAAAAAATAAAGGGATTTCACACAAGAATTAAATCACCAGAAGTAAATAAACTGAGCACTGGGAGAAATAATTAGATAAAAAATAGAAATAAATACTTCAGACGGAGCGCACCAAGTTGGATGTATACAGAACGAGAGCTGGACTGATACATTTAATTCTTTCTTTAAAACTAAATAACGTAATCAAATAATTTGAGTTAGTTAATCATTTAAACTAATTACGTTTAAATAATAAAAGGGGTAAACAATTAAAATTTCTAAAAAAAAGCACAAATTAAATGCGAAAGGGGTGATTTTCCATGAAATGACCAACTGAGAGTCATTATAATGTTATTTTTTGTGAACTTCAGCCTACAGAGTTCAGGAAAAAATACCCTCAATTAAAAACAAATTAGCCGATTAACAAATTAGGGGAATCGCAACAAAAATCGAAGTGAATTAAATACAAAACTAATTAGGTTACTTTTGTTGGTAAATATCAAGTTAATTACAATAGGAGCCCATGGTTGTCTCTGTCATGCTAATTGGACAGTGGAGTGTCAGTCAAACCAAAACCACAAAATAATCATATGGTCAACCTTAGTCTAGAGTGACTGATGTAAAAGTATATTTGGATATAATTATGTAATTTGAATTAGTAAATGTGTTATCTAGAGTTAGAATTATTTCATGTTGTGCAATACTAATTGTAAGTGATTCCGGGACGAAAATAGGCCTTAATCGGTTCATTAACACACCAAACAAACGACCAACCACAACGTTTTGTCACATGAAACCAGTGGCGGCTCCAAGGGTGGTAGGGGGGGGGGGGGGGGGGGGGGGGGGAGTGTTTTACAGAAACAATCTTTATTATATGAAGTATAATTTATGTACATATGTTATGTGACCTTATAAAATAACAAACCTTAAAAAGTCCTCCTTACTGTGTCCTGAATCCACCACATATACAATTTTGTTATTCGTGTTCAGACACTATTTTAACCTTTTCCAAATCGACCATAGGGAGGGGGGGGGGGGGGGGGGGGTCTTAGAGGAGAGGCTTAACTCAAAAACTAATAACTGAATGAATGTGTTGACAAGACATTTAATGTGTAACCCTGAACCACATAAAGACACACATAAATTCTCTTGAAAACAATTTCATATGTGATTTCAAAACCTCATAAGGACGACACATTAATTTTCAGAGGAATCGGCAGAAGGGAAGGGGGTTCAGGGGATGGGGCTCGATTCAAAAACCCCAATAATGGGGATGTAGTAAATTTATCGACTCAAAACTAAAAGTAGTATGAGGTTTTAGGAGCCCTTATGTAAGTCAACTATTGAGTATTAGTGCAAACTGTCGACTGGTTTCTGAGAGGAAGCGAAAACTTAATTGATTAATTCGTTCTGGGGAAATATGTTGTCGGTGATTCACTGATTTTTTAAAAACATATTATCCACGTTTTCAATGAAAAATATAAAATGTTAAAGAAAATCAATTAGAAAAAAAATATTAAACTCTTAAAACCCATTTCACTACGAAAAAAAGGTTGGTTTAGACTGGAGGCAAAGAATCCATGGCTTTAAAGGGGTCAGCTAATGTAATTTCCTCGATGACCAAATTTCAAGCTGCTCTTCAAAGCAGGTTCCATCCTTCTACAAAACTGAGATAAAGAAGTAAAATACAAGAATTTGGAGGTAAATGAAGAGCCAAGATGGCTTTTTACATCAGGTCAATTCTCCAGAGAGGGAAACTTTGTAATTATCGTCATGAAAGAGATATTCCTTCGTTAGTTCAGCCAGTAATTCCTTCTCTATTGAAATAATTGTCAAAGAAGAGGGTCTTTCTTGCGTCGAAGTCTTTCTAGTATATATTTTAATTATCTTCAAACAAGGAAAACTTGGTCGATCCGAATAAGTACGTTTGATTGGTATAATAATTTTAAAAAATCTCACCAACTTTACGTAAATTTCATAAATAAATTTGAATATCTGCCTGTCCGTTTGTCCGGGAATAACGTGAAGAGGACTGAAATTCATGGTGCTTGGAGCGTATTTCGGGGATGGGGCCCGATTTAGGTTTTAGGCTTGTGGCATCTCAACATTTAAGTCAGATGGAAGGGATCCTTATGAGGACCGGTTCAAACAGCGGTTGAACAATAATCTTCTGAACCTCTGCCTATATTACCTTTCCAGCTTATTTTAGCTGTAATTCCATACTTCAGATTTATTTAACCTCGGCCATCCAGCTGTAACAAGTATAGAGGAAAAGTTACGTAATTAATCAATTCTGTTTGATCCGATAGAACATATCGCTGACCCGCAAGAAAGTGACACAACTCGGAAGAACTAAATTTTACAGGAGAGGCAAAAGAACATTTGCCTTTTTTTCAGCTTCTTGTAAAACTATTTCATTTTGATCCAAATACAACTCTAAACGCACGAGCATAAGCATAAATTCCTTTAGAATGATGACCAAGAGGTGATAGGGAGAACTTATTATATTTACCCCCCCCCCCCCCCCCCCAACAAAAATTTGATTACATTTTGAGTTGTGACATTTTTATTGTGGCACAGACGATAAATTTCTAGACACCTCTCAAAATAGTACATGCAGAAATGTGGATTTACTTCCATCAAAAGGGTGTAACTTGAATCTTTCTTGCACCGTTAATGGATAATTACTTATATTGGTAAGAACCCACCGCAGAAAACATCATCATCATCACAGAAACTATCCGACTACAAACAAGAACACTGTCACAATTCTAAATGTGTCACTTTTCTTGATCCACTCAGCAACTAACTCTTGTGAAGGTCACCACTGTACTGAGATGTGCCGTTGTTCTAGAGCTATCACGTTCCGTTTTCTATGGCGGCAAAGTGACACATCGCTCAGTCTAGCGGTCTTCCGTGTAACTACACTTCTGACACTTTTCCTGTAGCAAGACATGACTAAACCAATCCTATTTGTGAAAAAATGCGAAAATTGAAATTTTTTGAGTTGTGTCACTTTTCTTGCGGGTCAGCGATATGTATCGACACAAAATTTTATATGTGTATCTGGAACGATCATAAGAACGAAACCTATTGATTATCAGTCAAATCGGCCAATTGGAAGGAAGAGATTAGGGGCTTAACACAAAAACTTGAATAACTTCCGTTGTAATCAATGTCAATGTATTGACTAACTTGACTAAATCGATCTGGGGAAGTACATTTTCGGTGATTCACTTCTTTTTAATTTTAATCTTTTCTATAAGCTTTTTTAAAAGTGTCAATTTCAATTCGCGTAAAGGTAGATTACTATTCATTATTTACATAATAGTTAATATAAATAAATATACTTCTATGATTCCGAATATGATAGGCGAAATTAATTTACCAACTTCATCTGAATAGTCGCCACTGTACCAAGCTAAAACGTAACTTCCAAAACTTGAATATAGACAAAGTGGTGAAAAATAAATCTGAAATTATTTTTCAAGACACAAACGTGTGTCTATACTTCAAATACAAGCACAGCTTACGTTTTAAGCTTAATTGCACTAAGAAACAGAGCAAAAGAGGTTTATCTAAGAAATCGAACGAATAATGAGATTCATTGAGAGAATTACCAATGAGAAGGGGGAGGGGGTTGTAATCGGTTTTTCGCCCCTAAGGTAGGAAAGAAGGGAGAGGAATATTGTTTAAAAAGTTTCTCAATTGATTGGGGAGAGGGCCGTGTCTGAGGTTGGTAATACTGGCTGCCTCGCGCTGCCACTTACCTCTTTGGTATTCTGAGGACCCCTGGCGGCCATTGAACAGCCCTGCCTTCTTCCAATCTGCTCAGTTAGACCTCTTTAAATGGTTAACATTGATTTTACCAACCAGCAAGCATATATTAACCACTGGTCTAGCACCATTATATGAAGTCCAACATTCAAGGAATAGTCTCTAAGTATTTGGGTACAAAAATAAAAAGTGAATTATTATTGATAATTCCATCAATTTTGACTTCTGAATCCTCATCCTAAAATTTGTTTCGTTAGATTCATTACAACGGAAGTTATTTGGGTTTTTGAGATGAGCTCCTCCTTCCCTTCAAACGATTTAGCTAAAAATTTATAGGTGTGTGCATATGGGGTTTTGAATTAACATATGCAATTTCATTTCAAAACGATATTTTAGAACGGTTTTCGGCATATATCTCGCAAACCGGGCGCCCAGCATAAAATCGTTCTGCATATAAAATGTGCCCTACAGTTTTCTCTACAACTTTCATTGGAGAGATTTTTGATTATGTTATAAATATAAGCGGTATCTAGTAAACCGGTCTTAGTTTTCGTCTGATTTTGGCCAACATTTAGTCAGATCTTAGTTAGCACATCTTCAATTGTTTAAAGTTTATAGCTACAACAGTTTTTGAGTTAGAGTGCTCACAAAGTTCCATGGAAACAGGGGCACCAACAAAACGTGTTTAAAGGACCTTAAAACAGGGGCACCAACAAAACGTGTTTAAAGGACTTTGAAACATGAAAATCCGTTGAAAATACGATCTGGGATTTGGATTACAATAGTTTTGCATTACTGCGTATGAGAAAGTCACAGGTTGATGACACACAGACAGCGATGGGATTTCCTCAAGTTCACCAAAGGCGTTGTCGTCTGCGATGGTCAAACAAAGCCTCATAGATATATTATTTATGAAGTAATTTCAAGGAGGAAAAAATAAATAAAAAATATAAAAGAAGAAAAAAAAAAAAGGTTTTGACTAAATACAACAATAGACCAACGAAAATAAAGGTTCACCTCAGCTTCAGTCCTTTTTTTGTACTGTGGTTAGTACCGGAATGTCTCACGGATCATGAGCTCAAGGGCAGCCAGCCTTGGGAACGAAAATGAATAATTGGACCGTTGGTGGGAGAATCGGATAGGGGAGGAGGGGAATCAGGGGGGCGGAGCATCGGTGGAGATGAAGGTGGGGGTATCTGAGCTCACATCATCTGCCTGGAAACTGGGTTCACATACCTCAGGTCATTATCAATATGTTCTGACATGTATCACCACATTACCTGCGTTACGGCATTGTCTACTAATAATGGTGACAGCATTTTGGAAGTCAATGAAGATGATGTCAAAGAGAAGATTTTCGGGGCTTTTTATAGAAAGATAATCGCTCCCATATAGATCGAATGAAATGAAATTTTCATGAAATGTAAAGTATGTACTTGACAACTCTCAGCTCAACAATAATATGTTACTTGAAAATTACCAAAAAAATCTGCTCGTGATCACAGTAGCTTTTGAAAAAGAGAATTGACAGAATCATAGGCGGTTCTTTGGTCTGGCAAAGCGGAAAAACACATTTCTTGAAAAATATTCTAACGATTAAATGTATTTTTATTTTACTTTCATGAGAAAGTCGGTATAAACCTATAATATAGAGGAGTATTCTAATCGTGCAAAAAATCTGAGATCGAGTTTTTAACGGGCTAACCCATTTCAAGTTTGACCATTTTCGTGATGAAGTCTATTTGTGTCTGATTGGAACTTTGTGAGAGAGCTAACTGAGAGATAGGTTCACGTCACCACCAGGTTAATTAAAAGTAATATAGCTATGAACTTGAAATTAAATCGTAGATCATTAAAAAATGGAGACCACTTTACTTCGGGACTTAAGTACATTATGCACATGGATATACATGCTTATATTTATAACCAAATAAAACATCTCTTCAAATAAACATTGTAGAAAAAACTGAGAGATACATTTTTTATGGAATAATTTTCAGAGGTCGCTTGGTTTGCGAAATACCGAAAACCGTCCGAAATGTCGTTTTGAAACCCATTGTTTAGACATTTGCTTAATTTTTAAAATTGCTAAACTTTTAAACTTCAATGTGTCCCTCACATTTGATGTAGAACGCGATACAATGAAAGTTACAGCGCTCTAAAAAATGTAAAATAAGTCTCCGTAGAAAATATTTCAAATGTTTAAATTGAAGCGCTCAGCGACGAATTATAAATATCTACATATTATTGTAAGTATTTATTAAGATAAAGTTTTTGTTAAGCGAAGTCGCAGTATATTTTTCAGTTCGCGAGAATATTTTAAGAAAATATATGTGATGTGGTCATAATTGGAAATCTTTATACTAACCTCTTTTGTACAGATCACTCTTCCCTTTCTATCCCGATTTATCAAAAGGTATTTGCACTCTTAATCAAAATACGGAAATAAAACTGCATCTATGAAGATATGTCTGGCGCACGCTAATGGAAACTAGTATATTTTGGGAACCAAGCATCCGATGCTCTTATCTCCCTTTCCTGGTAAGCGCTGGGCTTCTTGTTGTCTTTTCTTACCTCGATCTGAAGGACATTCCACGAAGGACCCCCCAGTCCCCTTAGCAAATCTAAGGATACTCCAGAGGTCTAATCTTCATAGTAAGTTACTTTAATTATGGGAATAGGATATATCTGGGGGCTATCCGGGTTCAAAGTAGAAAAGATGCAGTTTATACTGTAGAATGCAGCGTGTTGTGGCCTGGTCAGTATTAGGACTAGGTCGTCTGATGAATTTTTCACGACGTGCTCTTCTGCAGTTGGAGAGAACAGAGAACTTGTAGATCTAATCGGAGCTACCCACGTTCCACGGTCCTCCTTATCCCAGGATCTGCAGCTCAGGAACAATGACCAGGATAAATAATAAATGGGCTCTAACACGATCCACCTCTCCCGTGGGGAACGGAACATCTCCTATAAGGAAACAGCCTCTTACATTAGACACTAAACAACTCGCAGTGACATGGCGGATGATATGACATGGAATTTCTGAAACTGATAGAAGGGAATTTGGACAAAATCTGTTATGATTTTCTCTAGGGGTGTGCCACTCGCCATATACGCAGTCTGAAATGATCTTGGTACGGAGACCATCCCTCATCATGATTACCGGCAAGTCCAAAGCCGCTAAACCTATTGGTGGAAAATCGTAAGGATTTATCTCGGGTCCGTAACCATTCCGGACCTGAAGGCTTGGTTCTGGCTGGATTCAATGTTGGAACTAGAGCGAAATAGTAAGTTTCCCACGCTCTCCCTTTGTGATGCGATCCGTAGTGGTAACGGTCGCGCATCTCTAGGGGTGTGCCAATCGTAATTTACGCGGTCTCAAATGATCATATTTTTTGTTTTGTTTCTAAGTGACGACAATATGTTTAATTTGATGAATTCCATCCTTCAACGTCTTAAAATCACTTCAATGTGTTCAGACAAAAAAATGATTATACCCATTCTTATTTTTTTTTGAGTCCAGGAATTTTCTCAATTTAGAAGTTGGTAATTAGAAAATAAATCAAATGAAATTAAATCTTTCAAGAAGTCTGGTGAAATATATTAGCCGCTTACATTCAAAACTGGAAAACCATTAGTTAGAGGAGAGCTAACAGACTGGCGAAGGAAGCAGCGTCACTGGAAGAGAAAATATTTAGGGAATGAGAGCAATACACGCTTGGAGGCCGGGAAACCGCCCCCCAAAACAGAATTAAGGACTTACTGAACGGGGACAGATGGGAGGAAATTGAGAAATTTAATTGGGGGAAAAAATGTGAATACTGAATGTTCACCTGTCAACGAAAGGTGAAGGAAGATAACGACGAAAACAGGGATTTCTAATTTCATGAGTTTGGTGTTGAAGAAACTGGATGTGTTGAGGAACCAAATTATGAAAGAATAATTAATGAAGCGGAAATACTAATTGGCAACGACGCATAATAAAGAAA